>JAUCMS010000062.1:14226065-14246363 GCA_032357445.1 Enteromius radiatus | reverse complement strand
CGACAGATATACAAAGGCCAGGTATCGATATCGGTATCGGGACTGAAAAAGTCGGATCGGTGCATCCCTATTTTAGATTATTGTGCATTGACAAAAAGTTCATACATTTTCCATGTTTTTTACTGTAGTGTATATTCTATTGCTGTTTATTGCCATTATGTTGTTCTTAATGTAACATTTTATTATTAAAGAATATTAAATAGAATATAGTACTTTAATGTACTTTTTTTTAAACTGAAATTTGGTTAGGAAGCAAACAAATAAAGAAAACAAAACACACAACAGTTTTCATTTACCCCATACTTTAATGTAAAGAATTCAGGTTAATGTAATACACTTTAATGGTTTAGCATTCAAAGAAAAACTTTGCTACACAATCATAAGCACATTTACATGTCTGCTCTAACATGATCAGATCAAGGTCTCTGTACATGCTGCTCAATGTTAGACTATACTTAATACATTTCTCATAAACAGAAGAAACAAGACAAACAGAGAAAATTAATATCCCAATTACATCTTATAAGCTGTAATTGAAGTGTCTTAAGAATATCAGTCAACTGTGGACATCTCTACAGAAACAAGCCTGCTGTTTGCGCTCTCACACTCTCGAGCATCTGTTGGGATTCCTCAGTGACTTGGTAAAGTAAAAGATGAATTCAACCAAAATGACTGGATTTGGAGGCATGAATCATCCTTTAGGCAAACGCTCTCACATACACACATATTGCACATGATCCACTCTAAGCCCCACACACACACACACGCAACATACAGTAAAGTAATTTCACTCGCACTACCTCGTTCACAAATACCTCGCTCTTTAAAATGAAAGTGAATTGAACAAAAAGGCATTGGATCTTGGCATTTTGATCACACTATATCCAAACCTCACAAATTGCACTTAATTTGGAAAATTTGAGGGCTTATGTCAAAATCCCAAAATAATATTTGAAACTGGATTTAAGCTGTTGATAAGATTCTTTCAAGCACACCTCACACAAAAGCACACCTCCAAATACATATAAAAAGTCACAAACAAACACAAACCAATCACCCAAGACCCCTCCCCCCCCATTAAAAAAAAACTGAACTGGGATACAAGTGTGGAAAAAGGTGCTCACAATAGTAAATGTAGATCATAGATGGATATATATATTATATAAAAAAAGAAAGCATCTCATGACGTTCTTGGAGAAGCTGCAAGCGGTGACAAAGTTAAAGCAAAGGCTGAATGCTTCAGTCCCAGCCATTATCCTTAATCATGTGAGATAATTCAATAATAAACTTCCCCTCCTTATACTTCTGACTTAACTCAAATGCCTGCTCCTATAGAAGAAAGGAGAAAGAGGGGAAAATTTGTTATCAGGGTCATGATACAAATAAAGGCATTTTGGCAAAAAGATATGTCGTACTACATTTCTTATTAAAACAAAGCATGCTTACATATTTCCAGCCCAGTGTGGTGTGGCAATTCTCACAGTAAATATCAGCCACAGCATGAAGACCGGTCAGCAGCAGCCTTTCTTCTGCTGGGCCACAACCCACGTTTACCCTGAAATCACAACAGTCAAACCAATTAGTTTTTCCATTGCTGTGTGAATCAAGTGCTGAGATTTTTTCCCAGAAGTGATACTCACACAGAATTGAACAGGTAGGCACGTCCTTGACTGCCTTGAAATGACTGAAAATAGACAGACACGTGAGTCTATGAGGCAAACATAACCACAATTCACAAATCTAGCTGTAAACATCCCACGATAGTCAAACAAAGGAACTCTCACCTTAGAAATTAGGTCATCATGGTTGGCCAGGTGTGCACGGCAGTGGACACAGCTGTAGCGGCGATGACAGGAATCCAGATAGGCCTGGAAAGTTTTGGCCTTGGTCTGCTTCACCATGTCTTTGAAGAACACACACACACACACACACACACACAATTACAAATGTGTCAGATCATATCTGCAAGCATAACACATTTTGCTGTCCCTTCACATGTCTAAATATGACCATGAAAACTTGAGGGAAAGGCTACAAAGCAGTTTTGACAGCCAAAACAGCTCGTAGCGGGGTTGCCAAATGCGTAGTTAGAAAGCATGGGATTTACATCATCAGCTATTAATGTTGTGATTTTCAAAGCAGATTGCATGCTTTGAGATTTTATGCACTCAGTCTGGACGTAACGTTTATGACTCTCTTTTCCATTCAAAAAGCATTTTCCATCGCTGCAAATATTGTATCCCGTTTCAGAGATATAGCAGGAAAAAAGGAAACATCCACATGACCTAATTTGCTTGGCTGCTCACACACTGTAGTTACCCCATATATGGCATCCCAGGCACGAGGGTAAACAGTGGTGAGATGTAATGAATAACTATGGCATGCTGTAATAAATACAGCTTTAGATATAATACAGGGTTATAAAACACTTTAATAGTCACACAATTTCCACAGACACGCTCAGGATTCTAGTTTCAGTTCATATGGACTACAACGTTACAGCACGTCCCGCAATTCAGCTGGAAAATCGTAAACGAAAAAAAATTCATACGAGTCGGGTGCGTTTAACGATGTGGTTGAACCGGTGTACAAAACGGATTCGTAATGAGCCGAAAACGTTGAACGTAAAATAATTCGGTGTAACGAGGATTTGACTGACGGGGCCAAAAATGAAATCCATAAATAGCAAAAATGTGTTGCAAATAGAATTTACTGGAAACTAGTTTAGTTCACTATGTGTTGCATCAAAACTACTTTCAGACAAACATTTTCGGCAAAGATATGCATTAATAACGTAAAATGAAACTATACTTCGGTTTTTGAATGACTGATTTAAAAGACTAATTACCACTGCAACAAACACAAATAGGCCACACAAAATTACAATAACAACAACAACAATATATAGAGGCCAGACAAATTAATAATCAAATTACAAGCGAAATGTCACGATGTGGACCGGAGTGAAGATAACATTACAGCTTAAAACAACCTCCATATCGTTTTTGAAGTAAACTGCTCGAAAGAACCGAGTCGCGGAATTGAATCATTTCCCCCTTCGCTGCTATAAAATAGCATTAACGAACGCGGCTAGTTGCACGTATGCCCGTCATCGTCATTGGTGTTTCGAAATAAAATCTTCAACATATACTAGTAGCAATTTCACCTTAGTGTATAGGCTCTTCATCCATGTTAACTGTTACGTTAGAGTCGTTTCACATTGGAATTGCTTCCAGCCTTCTCGCTCCATTTGACACGCTACGTAACAATGAAAATGTACGTTACTCACCTATATATATAAACGATTTCTTCAAGGCAAACGCTGCTCGCAGTATTGTCGCCAGAAGAGAAGCGTGCTCAGCTCAACGACATGAAGCCTGAGCATTCACTAATCAAGCGCACTCAACCAAACAAACGTGCGGCGGGCTGCGCTTTTCCTGCGATTCCCTCCTTTGTGTCCCTCCGTCTGTCGACCTGCTCTACTGCCCAAACCGTTTGATGTCAACAGAAAACTTCGTAATTCCCAAAAAGCAGACAAGCCAACGCGCTCAAAATGTCGCAGCCGAATATAATCCGTAGATTTGTTTACTGTCTTTTCTGAGGAAGTTTCATATACGTCATGTGGCGCAAAACAAACCATAGCTAACCAATCAGAATCCAGACAGCGACGTCTGAAATATAGGTCAGCCAATCAGAGGAGCTCTTCCTGTGCGTTTGAAGTCACCTGAACTTTACAGTTGCGTGAAGGTTTCGTCGACCAAAACAGCAAAGCCCTAGTGTTTTGATTATCTCCGTCTTCATCGTTTCTTTAGAATTGGCGATTTTGTGTCCTCTGGTTGTTTGCATGACAATTAATGTTAAGTTACGCGGATGTTTTGAAAATACTGTATAACGAAAGCCACCGTGTTTCTGTATAATCAAATGTTCACTGAAAGATAATGTATTTTTGCATCTAAAAAGATTTTTCAAAAGGACAATGTAATTCAATCTTTGATGTCTACTGATCCCCTGTTGAGCACAGCTAATGGACTTTGCACGGCCTCCCAGGGAAGTTGGATAATGTTTGTTTGCAAACATAGGTAGGGAGGCGCTAAAATGACGTGGACTGGCTGAAAACCACAATAAACATGCTGTGAAAGATGGTGGTACAATAAAGCAGGGAGCAAAGAAAACAGTCCACTTGTATAAGACATGAGTTCTTTATTTTTATGTGTGTTCATACTCACGAAATGTCTCATAAAGAATTACATAAACCACATAAGTTTCATGTGAATAAGATGCCTAATGATAGATAAGCTAATAATGTCATTGATATAAAACTTGCCTGTATGTTTAAAGGCAAACAGCATTTGCCCAGTGTGTGTGTGTGTGTGTGTGTGTGTGTGTGTTTGACTGGACAAGGGTTAAGTACATTGTGTATTTGTGTTTGATCACGAGTCTTGTGTGTGTGTTCTAATAAAGTTTGATAACAGGGAGGGATAATCAGTCATGACTCCTGTTGCTCCTGCATCAAATGCAGTCTTAATATCCTCTTCATTGTTACACACAAAGAGATGAATCTAAAGAGAAAAAGAACAATGTGTTTTTTATTTTGAAGCATGTAGATACACACAATCTGTGCCCAGTTTCTCACTGAATCTTAAAGGGTGTACATTCTCAGACCATCCACAATATAGATGTAGTTTGTTTCTTCAGCACCATAGATTTGGAGAAATTTAGCATGACATCACTCCAAACAACTGATAAAAACATCACAGTAATACACATGATTCCTGTCCATCATTTAAAGTGAAAAGTTGTATTTTTAAGAAACAAATCCTTCATTTAAGTGTAATACAAGTCCATAATTTATAATAATGCTTCCTTCAGTAAATATATTCGTAACCTCTTGCCCTCTCACACCATAGCCATATTAGGTTATAATTATTTTCTCTTGTACACAGTGAATCTGTCCATTTTCTCTCCTAATTTAGATAAGATAATGATGGATTTGTTTCTTACGAACCCACACCTTTGGTATAAAAGTCGGATTGTATTATTGTGATGTTTTTATCAGCTCTCATTTTGACGGCACCTATTCACTGCAGAGGATCCATTAGTGAGCAAGTGATGTAAAGTTACATTTCTCTAAATCTGTTGTGATGAAAAACTCATCAAAATTCATCAACATTTTGGATAACCTAAGGTTGAGTACATTTTCAGCAGATGTAATCGTTGAGTGAACTATTCCTTTAACAACACAAAAACTTGATATAGCATTGCCACAGACCTGAATTCCTCTGTCTCTGAGGTGCTTGAACATCCCTTTTCTCAATGTCAGTCTGACAAAGAAATGTGCAAACCATAAAAACATTTAAGAATAAAAATAAGTTAAATAAAAGTATAGCCTGATACTACTACTAAGATTAGTTACCTTTCAATTAAAAACATGACCAGTCTGCTTCTCAAAATCCACATGTCAGGTATGTATTCTCTGTAAGAAAGAGTTTAGTGAACATGCATCTGTGTGATTAACATGCATAGTATGTACGTATTTGCTGTATACTGACCTGTTTATGATTTGTGGCAAGTAGAACTGCAGGAAACTCTCTCCCAGGGGAAAAAACGGCAGAAGACCGGTGTAGTAAAGCAGGAGCAGCTTTAAGCCTCGATTTACAGTGAACATGTAGGGCATGGAGGAGTTCTGCCATTGACAAAAAAGAGACAGAGCTGAAGAGGTAAGAAAGAGGAAAGTATGTGGCTGATTTATTTCTAAAACTAAACAGGAAGAGTGGGAAATAAATGCATACGCACTGTTTTGCAACAGTTTGTCATGATGGTGGAGTCAACAGAAGCCCAAACTGAGGTGGCCTCTCTGTTGTATTTCTTAACAAGATCAGAAATCTGAATAAACACAATACATAAAATAGAATATTATTGAGATAAAGGAACAAAGAGGGAGGTTTATTGAATAGATGTGGTTAAATATGGTTGCAAAACTAGGAACATTTATTAAGGGCCATTTTGTGTGATAATTGCTCTCTTGCCTTCTGAATCAGCATGCTGTTATTCTCTTTCACTTCAATGTTTACAGCTACGTGTGGAAATTTGCGGAAGACATCCTCTAATAAGGCAATTTTTCTATCTGACCCAGTGCTGACGTGGCCTGCGCGAAGGAAATTAAAACATGTATAATCATTATGCATTAATAAACATGTTAATATGTGTTAGCAATTTCACTGGTAATAACACACACCCGTCTTAAAGGTCACCTCGAGTGTCTCCTTATAAGGTGGCAATTCCTGACAAGAAAATTAAATAAATAAATAAAATTCATAATAATTTAGAAAAAGAAAACATTCCTTATAAACCAAACTTGTGTTTACCAAGTCTGCAATAATTTGACTAAAACACAGGCAAAAACCATTTTTACTGAAGTCACATGATCCTTCAGAAATCATCTATTGCTGATTTGGTGCTCAAGAAATATTATTATTGATGTTGAAAAGAGTTGTGCTGCTTCATAATTTGTCATTGTTTGAAAACACTGATAAATAGTCATTTCTAACTAGAGCAGGTTGAGCTGCACAGTATATCAGCACAATAGGTTAGCCTTGACCCCTGACCTCTAGTTTTAAGGAGGAAATGTCAACATCTTGGCCAGTCTGCCGCAGGAGGTTCTCATCATGTGACACAACCACATAACCATCTTTAGTCAAGTGACAGTCCATCTCCAGCATCTCTGTGCCCTCTTCAACAGCACTAAAAGGAAAAGAGACATTTTGAGCATCACAAGTGACTGTGGCAAGAACAGGTAAGGTTAATTTTTTTGGAGTATTATGTGGTTTTGTATATGTATTACTTTAAATGACTTGAACTGTATTGAATGAGTGGCATGAACCATCTTAATGACACTTCTGGGTTTTTTTTTTTTTTGCTTGTTTTTTTTATTAATTTTCATTAATCAAAAAATAGACCCAAGTATTCTTTTGTGTTATAAAACATTTTCAAATTAAAATGACTGAAACAAGATCAGATTGAGTATGTTAATATTAGGGAGCCCTAAAAGAACTGGGGGTCTAAATTTGTCATACAGTCATACAAATGTAAGGATGGAGGCGATACTGATCTACTGCTCAGTCTGAAAAACTCACTGTGTAAAGGCCTCTATAGTGTTCTCAATCCTTTCACCACTGCCTGAAGACAGAGAGCGGGAGGTCAGAAAACATGGACAGACTCTCATAGACACACAAACATAAAAATTCCTCAAACAGTTGCTCACTCGCTCAGTCACATATTAACTAGCTTTGTTTACAAACCCCACGAGGAAAACATTCACACATGCTGTCACAAACACAGAATAATCTATTGCTGTTCACTGACAGTTTTATGGATTAGTCACAATATCCCCCTGTTTAGCAACAGATACATTTAATAAAATTATTACATAAAATTAAATGAAATATTTTGTAAATCAATAATTTAGGTGCTCTAAAAAGGCTGTGACATGCACAGAGCAACTAGGATGATTTAATTGTGATTTAATATTTATCTTCAGCATTATTACAGTTAATTACTATGACTCTGTTACATTATTGTGACTATAGTTTTAAAGGTAAGAATCCCAAGGCCCGGACATGAGCAGGTCATTGACTCAGATACTGTACCTCCCCTGTGAGAGATGTGGGTGCAGCAGAAAGCGGTTTGCTTCTTCTTGTGCAGAATATGAGGGTTCTTCAGAAAGTAGAGTGAAGTGAGAGCGTAGCCCCCTACTGCTGGGAGCAGGTAGTACAGGTAGCTAGCCATAATTCCCACTATAAGGGACTCTGAGAGCAGCAGGTGAACGCAAAAATCCGATCTGTGAAGAAAACATTGGATTTTTACATCAAAAATGTAATATTATGCAATAATGACAGTAAATTAAATGTAAAACGTATTATATATAGGCCTGCATATCAAAGCAAAAGTTGTAAAAATAAGTATTTGTAATATTTCTGATAATTAAACATCCAAAAACCAAAATCCTAATATTACACAATTGAAATAATTGTATTATATTATTAAAAGTATTCTAAAAAATATACGAAGGAAAAGTGTAATATCTATCTATACACAAATAAAATATGTAAAACAGAAAACTGTTTCTACTTTTCATTTTTAATTCAAGGTGTTTCCTGACATTTCTTTATTTGCAACCAATAAACACCCAAAACCATAATAAACACCAAAAACAACTTACCAATACTTTTATTTGTTCCTTCCTTACCAACTTCTTATTTGAGATATCCTGGAGTATGTGATCCAGATCCAAGCACCTGTCTCCAGTGCTGATGTCAGTATGATTTTTCCTTATCTTTTCCCTTGCCTTATGTCTCTCACTACTCTAGTTTGCTACGGTTTCTCAGCCACTCCCTTTTCGTCCCTCGCTTTACCTATAACATTACTTAGCAAGAAATGTTGCCTAATGAGCAAAGCAAAATAAGACAGCAATGTACAGCTTCCGCCATTCCTGCTAACATCAATGCCTCCACACAAGAGAAAGACCTAAACAAGGAAAGCTTGCTCTCCAGGTGTGAGTTCTCAGTTCTCAGTCAGTCATTGGTAGTTGTGCACTTAGCAGCTCTGAATTCCCCCCCCCCCTCCTTTTTTTTTCCTTGTTTTGTGAATGTCAGTGGTGTATGAATGTTTTGGAATGCAGTTTGCTTGACTCGAAGGTTTGAGCTGTCCATGAGTTGTCTGAGGCCTTCCACCACACCTGTAAAAAGATAATACATACACTAGATATGAAGGCAGATCCATAATAGAATAGAGAGCACAAATGGATTTAGTTGTTTCTGTCTCATTGCAACAGTTGGTAGTAGGTAGCAGAGGACGCAAGTTGATGTTTGGCCAACATTCATGTTTTCACACATTTCAGTGCTTAACAAAGGCTTACGGTCGGATAAACGCGAACTCACAGTAATGCACACAACAAATGTACACACTCCTAGTTCTGCCTGTCAGCAGAACATTTTGTGTACTATTGTTCTGCGTTTGTATAGAATTGCTGAGAGACTAAGCGGACAAACAAAGGGAGGCAGAGACAGATGGGAAGTGAGGCTGAGAGATACTAATAATCCATACCTAATTTGTGCAGCCTTGGCAAACATCAAAAGCACCAATTGCCCCTAGTTTCACGCAATGAAAACTGCAGTGAATCAATGTATTAATTACGACATTTCAGTGACTTTTGAGTTTTGTTTGAATGAGTCGTATGTGTGTGCAAGAGTAAACACACCCAAGACCTAAAGAGCAGGAGCTGTCTTCAAGAGCAGAATGCCTCACAGCAGAATTCTCAAGCCATGCTGAAACATGTTGGCGATGCAGAGGAGTGGTCCAACTGGAAAGGCAACTTGGCTGATTTATGAGGAGAAGAAAAGGTAAAGGAGTTTCTAGAAAACAAGGAGTGGAATTTGGAGGAGAATGTTGGTTCTTTCATTAGCTATACAACTAATAAAACATTAACTTCCGTTAAAGTTTACCTTTGCTCGGCTGAAACTTCACATGCATATCCATGCCTTACTTTTCCATCGCTAAGGAAAATTAAGTCGATTCTGATTGCCACAATGCCACTCCCATCCCACGAAACCAGATAACAACTCCCCGTCTCCCAAAACTACATCAGGGAATATGACTAAAGGGAAATATTACTGTTAATGTTATCACACCTATTGTGTGTTGTGAACAAACTATTCGCTAGAGAGAGGGAAGGACATAATTATCTATCAAACATATTAGAAGATAATGACTTGGCATATTTGAGTAGCAATTTAAAACATCAAATAAAAATTTCATTACTTTTACGTGCACACGCAGTCAATTCAGTCACATGCATAGGCTTTGAAAAAAAATCTATAATATAATGCTTTTTATGCGTCTAAGGAGGTAATTGTATGTTTATATTATTTTAAAAGATTGTGTATTTTTTTTTGCTGAATAATACATTTCTATTAGTTAAAAAAAACAACAACAGAAAAAACACATGAGACAAAGACTTACAGTATCAGGAATTTTATTTAATATATGTATATAATTCTGTTTTTGTTAATTGTTTAATTTATTATACCCATAAGCATATACATAGACTATAACCATCCTCATCCTCATTTCTCTTGACAATCTATCCATATCGTTTAATCATCTTTTAAAATAATTCCTTATAAGATTTAGGAAAAAAATAGACTTCAGAAAGAGTGAACAGCCAATTATTTTTCACACCCAAAGCGAACAAAATGAAAGAAATGCAAAACATACTTTAAAAAGGACAAAAGTTTTTAAATCCCTTTTTTAGTTTTTAAAATAAAAAAAGACCTCACCAATAAAACACCAGCAATAATCATAATAACAGCCATTAAAAGGACATTATGATATTTGCCTCCTTTGCAGGCTTTTGAAATCATATACTGTATGCGTGCAGGTTTATATTTGAGAAATACATGTGTGTGTGTGTCTGTGTGTAAGACTGTTGACAGTCCCCATGGTCCCATTCACAATTAGCGTGTCATTGCCATTGACAATACAGTAATATAAATAATCTTTCTTTCGTAATGAGTTGTTTCCCTCAGATCACAGAGCGGGATGATCTCCCCTCCTCGAGAGGAAGCAGAGAAGAGCAGCTTCTGGTTGGAAAGGACAGACGTACAGACAGAGACACAGGCCTCAACCAACCGTCATTGCCTGTTGTTACAGTTCACCCTAACAAGTGGGGGATTCAGAAAAAGAGATGAAGACTAAAAATTGAAATGAAAACAAAACGTTTGGTCATGAGACACAAAGTGCAGGTGCACCGATTGAGAAATGTCAAGTGATTGACGTAAGGGGTGAATTTCCTCTGCAGGTGGGACTAGTCTCAATGGGGTTTTACACAGGGGAGGGGCGTATTCA
Organism: Enteromius radiatus; assembly: GCA_032357445.1. NCBI lineage: Eukaryota > Metazoa > Chordata > Actinopteri > Cypriniformes > Cyprinidae > Enteromius > Enteromius radiatus. The sequence goes on along the minus strand of JAUCMS010000062.1, from coordinate 14,235,461 downwards.
TTTATGCAAATCACACCCTGTATTTATGCAAAACAGATACACACGGTGTCATTTTAACTCTTCCCATTTGAACATGCTTTCCTCATCCATGATTGGTCAAAAAAGCAATGACAGTTTCTTTAAAAACGGCATCGAAAGATGGTAAGATCTCACTGAAAACGTATAATACATTACGTCTAAGATGCAACGCATGCAGAATAAGTCAGTTCGAGACCAGTTAAACACAAGGTGAGCCAATCACAGGCAGGAGAGGCATGAGGTCAGCAAGCCCTGTGGAAAAGCCCTTTGAAAAGTTCTGACATCACAGGGAGGGAATGAGAAAAAATGTGCTATGGCTCTGAAAGTGTTAAGCTTGGCTATGATTCCTCAATCACTCCAGGACAAGTGAAGAAAAACAAAAGATGCAAAACAAAAAGAGGAAGGGACTGACATCTGCGAGAAACAAAGCCAGAACGTGGGGAACTATGTGTGACTTATCAGAAAGGAATCATGGCAACAGTAGCCATGGACATGGTAACCAATGACAACTAATGTTATTCACAAAGAAATCAGTATCAACCCCCCTAGAAAAAAAAAAAAAAAATGCGAAAGAATGCACAATGAAGGTCTGCACACCACAGAACCTCCAGCAAATGAACAGACGAGCGAGCGGAGGAGAAAGAGGGAAAGAAAGCCAACATTAAAAGAAAAAAAATGATACTGATGGCTTTAATTTCCCAAGAACATTGGCAAGAAATAGTCTCAGTTCTCGACAGTAGAACATGATATTTTACAGCAGATGATACTATTCCATCTCGCTCTTTCCTCCGTTCATCCTGCCTGTCGCTGTTTGTCTTTTACTCTATATATTTCTCAAGAACCAAAACGAGACCTCTTTTTCCTCACAATAGAAAACTAAACAACAGTCCAAGCGCATTAAATGTAACATCATTTGTCTTTGAATGAATTAAAAAAAAAAAAAAAACACAAGCAATGACTTTATATTTCAAAAGATATTCAAATATAAATTCCCAACATTACAAAACACGATTTGTAACTGATCGCAACGTTCAAATTACAGTGTACAAACAGATTGCCAACTTACAATACTCCAATGAAACTCAAAACCACTTATATACATACACACACACACCAGTCAGTGCCCATCGTAGAGATTCTCTCTCTTTCTCTCTCTATCTATCTCTGTGGAATGAAGAAAAAAAACAAACAAACAAAAAAAACACCCGGAACAACACAGACCAGTAGAGAGACACCCTCGAGAGAGACATGAAGAGAAAGAGATGGATACAAACAGAGAGAGAAGCAGGGTATTGATAGAAAGGGTGAAAGATGCAATTGTTGGAGAGAGCAGGAGCTGTGTGCGGTATGCGATGAGAACAGTGAGTCTGACGGCCCCCATTAATGGCATTATGATAAGATGTTATAAGCCCAAACTAGCGTACAGCTTCCCAGCAAGAAAGAGAGATGGACAGATAAAACAAAGCTGAATTTTTAAATGTAGATTTTTTTTTTTGTCTTTTTCTCGTTTGTTTTTTTTATCTTGTTTTTTATGTATATATGTATGTATATGTTTTTGCAGGTTGTCTGGAGTTATCTTTATCTGAGACTCCAATGCTGCTTGGTTATTCTCCATGATGGCTGCAAAAGAAAAGAAAAAGGATTACTGACCCTCAGTGGACGTCAACACAGGTTTAAGCATGGAAATTCTTCAAACGAAAGTAAATGTCCTAACACAGTCTAAAGACTAAAATTTTGTATTCATCATCCTAGAAATTTGCCAAGCAACGTGAGTCTGGGGCATTTTAATTAATCTATTGCGAAAAAATTGGCAAAACATTACAAAATGGAGTCTTGAAACAGTGAGGTAAATCAAACCTGAATCAATTTTTTTTTTTTTATGAGCGAAGAAAATTCAAAAAGCAGCCTATAAACGTGATTAAAGGTGAAGGCCTTACTCAAATTAGGGAGAATCTGAGAATGGCTTTTATTAAAAAAAAAAACAAAAAAAAAAACTAATAAAAATCATAAATCACAGAAATGATTCTATGTATTCAAAGTAATTTTTAATATGTTAATATACAGAAAAGATTTTTTTAATATTAGGTAAAAATTAAAAAAACTAAAGTTCTAATTATAAAAGGGGGGGGGGGGGGTTCACCCAAGAACGGTTTTTGAATCTCATCTGTACATGTGTATTAAAATGTGTATACATGGTTTGATATAATAACTGAAGACCAATCAAATGTGAATATGCACAAATGTGAAAACAACCATTTAAGTCTCTTACACAAATACAGTGCACGAGTCACAATTTATTATAGAAAAGGGCAGCTTGAACATTTTTAGAAATATATTTCGTGTTTCGTGGACAGAAATCAGTCATAAAATCATTAGGGTGACATCTAATGGGTAAACTGTCTTTAATTGCTTCATGTCACTTATGTTAGTCACTGCTCTTGACTTCTGTTATTTCTTTCTTTCATGCTTTAGACCTCCTTCACAAAAAAATCACGCCAGCAAACGTTATCGCCTGCTTATTTTAAGCACACACTCGTCTTCTGCTTTAAATTACAAATTGTTCTGAAAGTGATTCCAACTATTTTGTTTCCCTGTGTCTTTTTCATCATAGCTGTGGTGTGAACTCTGCTTTTCTATAATGTTTTTAAAAGTATATATTTACTTTTACCTTTATAGTTATCGTCCTTGGTGTGAATGGTCCTTTACACAGAACACTACGATATATAAATACATTAACATTTCTCACACTTGCAGTGTTGGTCATTTGATGTGTGAATGTGTACCTGTCCCTCTCAGGAGCCCTGGTAGTTGGCCTGGAAGCGTGCCGTCTCCTCATAGATGAGCTCCTTCAGCTTCTCTTTAGGAAGGTCGTCCAGCTCCATGTTGAAAGTGAAGGGCTCCTCGGCCACCGGCTAAATTTACAAAATACAAAATGCTGTTAGGCCTAACTAACTGATATGGGATTGTACAGATGACAGACTGCAGGGGTGTGAGACAGAAATGATGGAGGGGGGAAAGACAGATACCTCATCGGAGGGGTCATAGTACTGCTCCAGGTAGGGGTGGGCCAATGCTTCCTCCACAGTTATACGTTTGATGGGGTTAAAGGTTAACATGCGGTCCAATAAATCCAGAGCTGAAATGCAGTGGTAGAAGTAAATAAAGAAGTTCCACACTTCTATGTTAAATTTATGATTACAAAGCAACTTATTCACTTGTAATATACAACCTACAAATCATGCACTACTACAGTCACAACAGAGAAAAAGCAGACAAGGATGTCATTCCTGCCAATGTTTTATTAGACATACTTGGACAATGGAGTCAGACTATCAAAAGACAGTTTGTTGACACCCACATTTGTTCAGTACTTCCACACTCTCTCTCTCACACACACACACACACACACACACACACACACACACTTGAGACAGCTACTGCCAGACCCCTCTACATATTATTTCACTAAACATTCTGATGTGTACCTTTGTTGTCTGCTTTGGGGAACAGCTTGCCCCATGGGATTTTCGGTTTCTGGGGTAGAGACTGGAGGTAGTTCCTGGCCTTCATGTTGATGATGCAGTTCAGATCATCTTGAGAGGGCGAGCCCAAAATACCTGGTTGATGGGGCAGGAAAACGATCAGAAAACAAACAATGTGCTTGCGTTCCCAAATGGGTCAAATAACAATAATGCAGTGGTCCTCAACTGAAAACCATTGTTTGCTTGGTCTACTTTGTTTTTTGAGAAAGCAGGTTTGATAGGTCACAAGACAGCAGGTAAGAAAACAATGCTAATCAAGAAAAAGAAAACAAACAATCAAAACTATATGCAAAATAAATGATTTTTTTATGCTTTTAGAGGAAGTCTCTTTTGCTCACAAAGGCTGCCTTTAATTTAAAAAAAAAGAAAAAGAAGAAACCATAATATTATGAAACATCATTACAATTTCAAATAACTCTTCTCTTTTTTTAATACATTTTAATGTGTAATTTATTCCTGTGATAGCAAAGCTGAAATTTCATCCGCTATCTATTTCATCTAATATGATCCTTCAGAAATCATAATACCCATCTAATATGCTGATTTGGTGTCCAAAAAACATTTGTTCTTATTATCAATGTTGAAAACAGTTGTGTAGCTTAATATGTTCCTGGAAACCAGGGAAGTGGCTTATGATGACACTGCACACTGTTCAGAAGCTGACAGTCAATACTCTACAGACTCAGAGTGTTTCCTGCCTTCACTGATACAGTGTGTCACTGAGTCATAACACAGCACTCTCCGTGCTGCCTGCAGTTGCTGCACAAGTTTTTTTTCTCTATTGTGCTTCAGGTACAGCAGGAAATGAAATGAATGAAAAGGAAGTCAGAAAATAGAGAAATTCCCATGAGCATTTAGCACAAGTTTTTACCCAAAATGTGGTTGAGCTGGTCCAAATAATGCTTTCCAGGAAAGATGGGTCTGTTGGACAACATCTCAGCTAGGATGCAACCCACAGACCAAATATCGATAGACTTGGTGTAGCCCTGCAAGATTAAGAGAGGGAATGTCAAAGCATGCATCAAGTTAATATGTGAAATGCTAACGACATATGCGCATGGACATACCTTGGAGTTGAGCATGATCTCAGGAGCACGGTACCAGCGAGTAGCCACATACTCTGTGAGGAATCCGGTGTGGTCATGTTCAGGGTCGGCTATCCGCGCCAGCCCAAAGTCACAGATCTATGGGAGAGGAAATGTAATTATCCCCTATACAATTCTCCAACATGTAATTTTGCTTTAAAAAAAGACCCTCGTTTCTATATTTAGCTTCAATAGGATCACTGTCTTAAGATTAAACAAAGCACAAGAACTACGTTACTAAATTTGGTCCTGCGTTTCTCAAAATATCTGCACTGAAATAGATCACTCACAAAAGATTTCCATTTCACATTAGGTTTCATAATCGTTTTTCATGTCAGTTTATCCGTTTGAAGCATTTGCTTATTATATTAAGAACTAGAGTTTCAAGTTTTGATTTTTATTCTTCGGGAAAATCTGTGCAGCTTTTCTGACCTTGAGGTCACAGGTGGTGTTGATGAGAAGGTTCGAGGGCTTCAAATCTCTGTGCAGCACGTTGGCAGAGTGAATATACTTCAGCCCTCGCAGGATCTGGTACAGAAAGTAGCAGATATGGTCGTTGCTGAGTTGCTGTGTCTTCAGCAATTTGTAAAGGTCGGTCTCCATCAGGTCCTGTACAATATAGCTGAAATGCAGTTAAGGAACTACAACACAACACTGTGATGATATACACACCTCATCTCTAAACTACAATGTCACTGTATGTACAACAATTCAGCCAAGTGCATTGTGTGCTTGGTGTACGTGTTTAAGGATACACATCCCTCATGTACTCAATGCGACGCGCTCTCAAGATGTCATTGATGCCGATGATGTTCTCATGACGGAACCGCAGGAGGATTTTGATCTCCCTCAGGGTGCGCTGGCAGTAGGTCTGGTGTTCAAACGGACTGATCTTCTTAATGGCCACTCGGATCTTATTCACATTATCAAAAGCGGAGCTGCAGGCAGCAGGGACAGAGATGGTGGGATGAGAAGAGGGAGTATATATAAAAAGAAATATTCTCATACATAAAGTAAAGAGAGTTGCTTAAAGTTGATAAGAAACCTTGAATGTCAACCTAAGGCTATAATAAATATTATTCATAGTTATGAGGCATGCACAAATTGTTTAAATCCCTGCTGTGTGTGTATTTTAGCTACAACCTATAAATTAACATTCATTTTAAAGAATATTATTTTACATGCATTTAACATTTTTTAAATAAAGACAGCTGTGTTTTAAGGGGATGGGGGTGACCGAATGCAGTTAACAATAAACTAAATAAAATTGGGCCCCAAAAATGAAACACTTAAAACATTTGCATCATGATCGGCTTGGTTTATGCAGTGGTTAAATGTTTGTAAAATAATAAAGCAAAAATAAATAAAATACAGTAAATACAGCACGCTTTTAATTGTTGGATAGGTTTAAGATAAGAAAATCTCTCCGATGGGACAGGCCAAAATCCCTATTTTACATCAATTTAATGTGTATATAGTTTAATAAGTATATAGAACTTGTGAAAAAAATACCTATTATCGGATTCTTTGTTTTTTCCACTACGTCGTTGTCTGATAGCCCTACCCAAAAGATATCCATAGAAGGCCTTTGTTGTTTATTACAGGGGATTTGTTTACATCCTCCAGCAAAACTTGACAGTCATTTTGAGCATGGAGAACAGAGCAACGCGCACGCCTCTTAATTCTGCACCTTATAGATTTCACCATCGTCTAACCCAAACGTATCAGCAGCTGATGCGACATCTCAAACATGGTGGGAACTTATTTCTAGAAAAGCCGCAGAAATGTTTGCTAAGCCACTTCATCTACGTTTGGCCGCATCGTAACCACGCCTGTTTGACGAGCTCAGAGTGAGATGTCAGATTGCTAGCGGTGGAGCCAACAGCACTAGCATGCAGTTTCACACTTCAAACAACAAAACACACTCCTAAAATCAAGAATTGACAACTGACATTCAACATCTGAGCTCATCGAGTGCTCCAAATAACATGTATTCACGTGCAGCGAGACATTGACTGTGTTTGAAAATTAGCGAGTTAGACATCATCTATGAGCGTTCCTACATGATGCCAAAAAACACTGTTTATGAAGGCAGCTCGCTTTGCTTTCAAACTCAGCCAGTGCTTAAGAAATGGGATTTAATCCAATGCATTACTCGCAATCTATTGTTAGCCCTAAAATTCTAGGAAGGATGTGCAAGGAAACTTGTTGAGCGGGGAAAACGATTCTGTTGCTTCTGAAACGCCGTGTATATATTATTTTCCTTCAGTGAAAAGGGAATGCAGATTGACATAGGCTTTCAGAGAATCAACACCCTTTTCCTTTACTACGAAGAGCTGATCAGTAACGTTACCAGCCCATTAATTCTCGCCCCAACCTAACAGTAGCTCCAACCAACGTGTGCGACGGTAAAAAAAAAAACAAAAAACAGCAGTTTCTGCTTACCAGACCATCCCATAGGCCCCCTCCCCGATGTACTGGAGATCGGTGTATCGGGGGCCAACGTCAAAATTCTGTCCCTTCACCGACTCCAGGCCAGGCTTGGATCCCGCAGCTCCATTAGCTCCCCCGGGCGCGACGGGTGCTCCAGCCCCGGCGGCGCTGCTACTCGAGCCCGCGGCTCCGGCCGCCGCCGCGCTGCTGCCCGATTCCGCCATCGCTTCTGTCCACAAATCAGTCGCCTTCGCGCAGTCTCTTGGGGAGGGGGCCCTCCTATTTGCCTTCAGATCAAAGACAGGGTTATTAAATCGCAAAGGCTGCCGTTATACGGTGCGCTCTTCTGACAGTAGAAAGAGTCGGTCAAGGCCCCCCTGTGGATGCGAGCATCTAAACGGAGCGCGAGCGCGCACTTCTGCTGTGCAACAGAATCGGGGCCGCGCGCAGCGCGTGAAAAGCCAGCACTGCTCGAGTGGGCGCGCTGAATGCCTCCTCCCACGGCTACGGTAGGCCCTCCGGCGTGATTTACAGTTTGTGGTTGGAAAAAAAAGCGAAAGGGAGAAGAGGCTATGTTAAAGTGTGAGATAAACAGACGAACTCGACATATTTTCCATCATCTGAACATTTACCACTGGAACAAAACCAGGCATCTCACACATGTATTTTACCTAAATGTAAACACACAGTCAAACCAAGATGTATTCAGACATTTTCAGAATTTCTCACATTATAGTGTGAGTGTCACATGATCCTTTCAGAAATCATTCTAATATGCAGATTTTTTATTATCAGTGTTGGAAACAGTTGAGCTGCTTAACAGTTTTTTTTTCAAGATTTACTTAATTGAAAAAGATGTTCCCCTTCATCTCAGTGGAATAAAATTTTGTGACTTTTCATAATTTTTCATCTACATTCACATAAGAAAAAGTTTGATTTGGTCTTTCCAAAGGTATGTTTTTTTTTTGTACAAATGAGATCTTTGGGGTCAATATGACCAATTAAAAATGAATGTTAAATGCAAAAAAAATTTTTTTTTTATCCAAATTTCATAAAAAATTTTCTACACAAAAAAGAAGGCCTAGTAGGCCTACTACAGAAAAGACATGCTCGCTCACTCACCCACACAAACACACACATGTATGACTGCGCAACTGGATTGACAAAGAGCATTTTTATAAAATGTGGTGAACAAAATCAGCCACAGATGCAGAACAAAGATGTGAAGTGGTGGGACCTAATTCACGGACATGGGCACACACACCAACACCCACAGATGTGCACACACACAAAGACACGAACACTTACACACACACACACACACACATTCGTTTTACAGGCATTTTTAGATAAAAAACAACAACAACACCATTTAGTATGCTTTATAAGCCGTTTGAATTACGGGGACACTGAAAATGTCCTCATAAATCACATTCATATTGTAATATCTATGCCATACCCATGTCATAATGCAAATTTGTGTCCTCATAAACCACATAAACATGCACACACAGTGTTCTTGTGCCAGGTGTGCGTGCACTGATTCATGTTTAAAATGTAATTGTGAAAATGTTTTGGTGTTTTCATACTTCACTTCAGTTAATTTCTGCATATTTCTGTTGGTTTCATTTACATATTATTTATTGAATACATTATAAAGTTTATTATTGTTTTTTTTTTACTTTATTCATGAAAATGTATAATAAGTCTTGTCCTTTAAGTGTGTGTCTTATGTGGCATTTTTCTGTCAAATGTCTATAGTATTTTTGCAAAAACAAACATTTCAGAATGCAATTAAAAATGACAAAAATTATATTATTTTGATAGAATGTTTATTTTTAATGTCTTTTCTAATGGTAATATATATATATATATATATATATATATATATATATATATATATATAAATATTCAGAAAAATATTCACAAATGTTGTGAAATGCAGTTGGCCATTACCAGTAAAATGAATTGCTCTCTATGGCCCTCTACTGGTCAAAACTAATTATTTCCTAAACTGTAACTCCCCTTAGGTTTATCTCTAACCAACAGAATTATACACCCAACACCTAGGTCAACATCCAGAAACAACTTGAATTAAATTTCACAAGCAAGCTAAAAATGTAGTTGAGGAATTTCGAGGTAAATAGATACAAAAGTACTTAATATCGCTGAAAACACAGCATTAATGTACATATGAGAAGTAAACAACAACAACAAATATATATATATAATTCTTCATACAGTGGACGACCTGTAAAACTGATAAAAACCTGAGATCAGAAATGATTTAGACACTTTGACTTGACCATGTTATATAT
>JAUCMS010000062.1:14185030-14225965 GCA_032357445.1 Enteromius radiatus | reverse complement strand
ACAATTTTATATATATATATATATATATATATATATATATATATATATATATATATATATATATTATTTGCATCACTAAAACGTTATATATATAGCGGTTGGCCGTTATGGGCGTTAACGCAGACTCTTATCGCGCGATAAAAAATATATCGCCGTTAATCTATTCAAAAGTTGGGTTGGGAGCTGGGTCTACACTATTCAAGCGATGACTTTTACCTTGATAGTTTAGCGCGGATGTATACCTAGCCGAATTACACTGTAGCCCTATTCGGACGGGAGGGACTAGTTTTCCAAACTACTGTACGAGTGAGCCTGATTCTTATCACCCGTCGTCCGTGATCTTCATGTACCATTTTCGACGGGACTAACACCTCCGTGTTTATTACAGAGGTGAGAGGGTCTGTTTTGTACATCTGGGCGTCACAGAGATCATGCGCTCTGTATGCGTGCATAGTCATTCATATCTTCTGAATATTTCATAATCGATTTTTTCCCCCGCATATGGCATGTGCCAGGTTAATTTATATTTAAAAAAAATAATCTATGCCCACCCCTAGTTATATATATTTTCATAATTACACAAAGACCTCTTTTGTAAACAGGAAATTGAGGTTTTAAGAGGGTTAAACATAACAAGTGTCTAAACCATTTCTGATCTCAGGTTTTTATCAGTTTTACAGGTCGTCCACTGTATGAAGAATTTTTGAAAATACGCGACAGTTTACTTTATTTGGCTATCCTCATTTACTTAACTATAATGTCCTGCACCCACTAGTCATTTATATAGTAAAATATTATATCTGGTGTCTGTATAATTTTGGTTTGACTGTATAGATAGATATGGATGGATGTAAAATGTATGTAATTTTTACAAAATTTTCAAACAAAATATCAAAGCTACCAACTTAATAAATAATAATAGTAATATGATGATGAAGATGATGATATCGCATATGATTGGAATTTAAACGCATTTGAATCTAATGTATAATTTGATGCTTTGAAACAAACACTGTCTCAATAAGCATTATTGTACCCATTATATTGGTTCTACTACACTGTACGATTTCCCTTTTAACAAATGTGTAATCTATCTACTACTGGAGAGATTTTCGTGTACAGCATAGCAGCCACAGCGAGTCGCATGAATTGCGTCATAATAGGCTGGGCCGGTCTCTCACTTCCTGGTTACTGCAGCTCTGCAGGGTTTCACATTGTTTGTAATGAAATCAATTTCCAGTAACTGGGTAGCATCGGTGCATGTAGCGCTTAGTGTCATTGGGCTTCCCTACGCTGCTGGGCTAAGTGGAGTCTGGTATGTGAATGAATGTAACAATTAAAATTAATTTAAATTCTGAATCTGTAACGTTAGTGACACAAGCTTGACATGTGTAATCTTGACAGATTTTCTTATGCTTCAATGTTCTTTCTCTGGTAGTGCTCGCTTGTTTGACTTATGAGTCTTAAAATAATAATTATTATTAACGTTAACGCCCCGGTGGAAATGTTTTTTAAAGGTAGTTACATCAGTGATTTGTGCTATTGCAACTTAAAGGTTAAATTAATAGTTTCTTTCAACCAATTTGCAGCCGGAAGAACGCCATTAACCGCATTCACAGTCCCTGTTCGTCGACATCTGTCTACATGTCTTCGCACGTTAAGGCTCGCTGTCCGGTATATCCCGGCTCAGACACTCACCGCTTCCCAGTCCCAGATGACAAACTAGACTGGGACACAGACTGGCCCCAGTACAGCCCTGTTAACTATACCGCCCCCACTGTGCTAAAAAAGCCTGTTTGGGCTGACCCAGAGATTGGGTGAGTACAAAATAAATAAACGCATAATATAAAAATGCTGAGAAAAAATGCATATATAGAGTTGATTTATGTTTAGCTTATATTATTATTATTTCTACAATAAATTGCAACCCTAAATATTAGGGTTTTTATGTTGGCTTTTTAAAAAATGTAAGAATTACAGTGATAATCATGTTCCTGATAATATTTTGAAATATATGCTTTTTTTTAGTGTGTTTTCCCCACAGTTCAATTCTTTAGATGGATCTGTGGACAGGAGTAGCCATGAAGGCCCGTTCCGTATCCAGAATGGCAAACCACTGTGAATACTAGATCATCCAAAATTTTCAATAATTGTAATGTTTACAATGCTTGCTTTCCTGCTTGTTACTCACCGTAAAATCATCCTTAGCAATCCACATGGAAGAACTGGGTTGGAGGGCCGAGGATTACTGGGAAGGTGGGGTCCAAACCACGCCGCTGATCCAATAGTTACCAGGTACAAAGATGTGTGCCGTAATAAATAGAAAGCAACCTTTTACCTGTAATCTCTTTCCTGTTTGACCAGTTTACCAGTTCCATGCATGCAAGGAATTTAGTTTGCAATATGGCAGGATTAAACATGCTTAAAACTCCAGTTTCCTGTGGCCTCGTACAGGTGGAAGAGGGAATCTACAGGACAGCATGTCCACGACACTAACTCTCAACTACCTGTTCTGCAATTTGTGTCCATCAAGAGGCTGGACTGTGGTGAATGGGCCATTCCAGGGGTGAGTATGAATCTCAGTGCTTGAATGGATATTTTGAGAGAGCAGCATCTGAGGCTTTTAAAAATGAATTCTGTTAATAATATGCTCACAGATGGTTGTAATAATTGTTGTTTTGTGCTCAGGGAATGGTGGACCCTGGAGAGCGCATTTCTCAAACACTGCAGCGCGAGTTCTCAGAAGAGGCTTTGAACTCTCTGCAGGCATCTCCAAGTGAGAGGGAAAAGATCCAAAAGCGAATCACTGAACTTTTTAACTCAGCAGGTCTTCAGGTGAGACAATTACACTTCAGGGATTTGGAATAATTATGACATTTAAGTGGTTTTGAAAGAGGTCTCTTATTCTCACCTAGATATTATTTATTTTTTAGATATTATTACTGTTTTCCATTTTTAATGTATTATATGATACAGTTTATTCCTGCGGTTCAACAGCCATTATTCCAGTCTCGAGCGTCACATGATCAGAAATTATTCTAAAATGCTGTTTGGTTTTCAAGACACATTATTCTGTGCTACTTCATATTGTGGAAAAAAAATTTATGAATTAAGACCTATTTGAAATAGAAATATTTTACAACATCGTAAGGGTTTTAAATGTTGTCGTTACTGAATAAAAGTATTAGTTTTTTATTTACCACTACTTTGCATGGCAGTGTATCACAGTTTCCACCGCAAATTTTAAATTACATAATAAATGAAAAAAAAAACAAAAACAAACCGGGGTGGTCAAATTTAGAAGTCACAAAAAAACTCTATAGTGATACATGACTTCCTTTCACAATTACTGCGTTTCACTCACAGTATTTTACCAAACAATGGTAAGTGTGACTGTACCTTCCATTGTATTGCAGCGCTATGTGACACACCATTGTTTTTCCTATAGGTGTATAAAGGTTATGTAGATGATCCAAGAAACACAGATAATGCTTGGATGGAGACAGTTGCAGTCAATTTCCATGATGAATCAGGTAAAAACAGAGTATTGATAAAACATAGAATAATATTTGGAATGATATGTTATTGACTGTGTAAAGAACATTGTTCCATCTCATATTTAATTCATTCCTTTCTCTCTAGGCAATAGTGTGAGTGAGCTTCCATTGGAAGCAGGTGATGACGCAGGTCAAGTGAGCTGGATTGATGTTGATTCCTCTCTGGCCCTTTATGCCAATCACTTACATTTCCTAGAGACCGTTGCGAAGGAAAGAAATGCACACTGGTAACAGAACAAAATAAAAGGTGTCTTTCTGCTTTAACATAAATGAAGGAAATCTTTGAATGTGTGTAATATAAATTACTCACGTGATGATGTGTAGCTTGGATAAATAATTAGCAATTATGCAAATTAGGAAAATCAGTTCTGGTTCTGGCATATATTTATATGAAGTATGAACTGATTGCCATAACACTGCCAAAAATCACATTCCTATAAACCAAAGGTAACCTCAATTATCTGTACACATTCTTAACATCCATATTATAAAGCATGGCTACTGAAAATGGAGGCATAAGCGTTATTTACTACTTGATCAGCTTGTGTATGACTCTTTCTGTAATATATATATATATATATAAAAAAAACATCTTGTGCACGTGTTATGTGTGTTGTTTTACCTTGTCAGTTTTCCTCTAGTTCAGTAATTTAAGGAAATGTTTTTGAGTTTCATTCTGAAGTGATTCAATTTCTTTTATTTTGACTTACTCAAAAAGCAGCTAGATCAAGAAATATGAAAAAAAGTGTACTAAGTCTGAACATCACGGACACTATAAATTCTCTGAAAGCCTGTTTCTTTTACACTCGTTCAAGGAAGTCTCCAGATTCAACAAAGTCAGTAATTGCCTCTCATTTTCCTTACAATGAGACGCTTGAGTCTTATTCAAGTATAAGAGTAACACAAGGAAATAATTTCTTGATGTTAGTTTTAACCTTGCAAAAATTATCAAGTAAACGCTGAGTTGTTGAGGTAGAAAGATCTGTCTCAGAGATTTTCATTGTGGCTTCAGTTTTAAATGATTCTGGGGATTTTTGATCATGACTTCTCTTGCCATCTGTTTAACTGTCATACAGTCAAGGGTAAAGAAACATCCAGTGGGGAGATAACACATTAGCACAATACATATTTGATCTTGCCCCTTTCTTTTTGTGGTAGCACATACTGTACATCTATCACTCACTGAATGATTTCTTCAGAGCATAAATATATGATTTGATGAACAACAAGAAGTTTAAATGCATTTTAAAACACTGAATTATAAATTACAAAACACTGTCTGATTTCTCCTTGCACATCTTTGATCCATTTTAGTTGCCCACTCTGTAGGATTAGAAAGATGACAAATTGCCAGGTTACCAAGAATAGAAAACAGCTACTTAATAGCAAATCTCTCTCACAGTCTAATCAAAAGGAATAATCTGCCTAATGTTGGTAATCAAACACCTTATGTTGTACATTAAAATATTTGTTTTGTAACACAGCAACAGGTCAGAATCAAAACAGCCCCTTTGTGTGCACATCAACCACATCCTGTTATTAAACCTATGATCACTGAACTCTAAAAATATAGTAACTTTAGTATAGCCAGTTTTCAATACCTTTAACAAAACACCTAAAAGTGTGTATGATCTTGTTTATGATGCCATTATGATTTATTACTTCACAACCTTTGATGCAAGATCTCGGTTTTGTTTGATTACATTTTTTTTTTATCAGTACCAAGTGATTACAAATATGGAACACCGGCTACATATTAAAAACTAACTGCAAGTTTGTGGATATGCTCATTTTTGTAGATTTATATATACACAAATATATAAACCCACACATTTTATTCCTTTTTGTTGGAAAAAATATCACCAGTTTGAAAATACAAAACTACCACATAATTAGGGACAGTCAATACAGGTTCAAATACATTTCATAAAGATGTAAGAAATACATTTGTAATGAGGAAGGAATGTGAAGGCTAATGAGAAACAGGCAGTAAATGCTGTAACTGGTCCATTCACAGAATTACTGAATGTTGTGCAGATAAAAGTTGGCCAGCACTCACAAAAAAAAAAAAAAAAAAAAAAAAATCCTCCAGGAAAAAAAAAACCCAATTCAGTTCATACAGGTTGCTTTTGATGCTTCCAATTGTTCTCCCGGACTGGAAAAGTGTCAAAGGAAGTAGTCAGCCACAGGTTTCTTAGAGGGGATTCCTCTGGTTTCCTGAGGTGCAGCTTCAAATATGATAAACTCCTTCTGGAGATGCTCATCCAGCTCCAAAATGGCTGCCACATTACCACACCTAGGAAATATTCCAAGAGAGTAAATTAAGTAATGCAAACCAAATAGCCACAAGAGTTACTGGACCACTACAAGACAGAAAAGAAACACACCTGTAACAGTAGTTTGGAGCGGACCACACTGTTAACACAGTCTCATTGAAATGCCACTTATAGCCCTCCATCACCAGCTGATGAGCTCTGCAGATCATGCTGATATCATTGGCAGCATTAAACTGTGCCACCACATCACTACCGAACAGATATCCAGCTCCTCTGGGACTCACACCCCATCCCGTGGTGTCTACAGACCAGAAAAGAACACAAACCATCTTAGTTATTCACAATATACTGAAGGCCTTTTCTTTATGTCGTACATTACATTAGTCACTCCTACCTTCTGGGTCAGACCACAGTAGGTCACACATGGGTCCATCATGAGGAACTTCCTGTTTTCGGTCAATAGTCCTGATCTGATCCAGAGTTTGAATAGATGGAGAAAGGCCACCATGCACACAAAATATCTGAGGAGCAAAAACAGCAAGGATGCAATAAATTATCAAAAGAAACATTTATACAGTCACACAACAGAGTTGTGTTTTATTACTGTTCCTTTAAACTTTCTATTCAAAGATGATGATAAATGTGTCGAAGAATGCATTCATTGATAAATGTTCCTTGTGAACCAAATCAGAAGGAGCATGTGACACTGAAGAATGGAGTTATGGCTGCTAATTTAAAAAAAAATAACATTATTAAATATATCTAAAACAGAAGACAGAATTATAAGAGGACCTACCTTTCCATCAACAATAGCAGAGAGGGACAGGTAGTCAAAGATCTCTGTGCAGTACCTCCAGACAGTAACAGAGCCGTATTTTCTAAGACACTCGTCATAAAAGCCATACACTTGCGTGATCTGCCTTGACTCATGGTTCCCTCTGATAAGCGTTATTCGGTCAGGGTATCGCACCTGAAGACATAAATATTGTGAATAAGGGCAGACTACAGAGTGGCTTTAAAAGGAAAAATTCTGTCATTTACTCACCCTTAAGTAGTTCCAAACCTGTATTAATTTCTTTGTTCTATCGAACACAAAGGTAGATAAAAAAGAAGACATTTGAAAAACAGTTTGTAACCAGGCTGATTTGGTCACCATTGACTTCCATAGAAATCAATGGTGACCCAAAACAGCATGGTTGCAAACTTTTTCAAAATATCTTCCTTCGTGTTCGACAGAACAAAGAAATTAATACAGATTTGGAACTACTTGAAGGTGAGTAAATGACCGAATTTTCATTTTTGTGTGAACTATTCCTTTAACACAAACACGCACAACAAAGTAAACCAGATTAACTTCAGGACAGATACTGCACCTTTAACGCTAGCAGCAACAGAAAGGTCTCCACGCTATAGAACCCTCTGTCCACAAAGTCTCCCATGAAGAGGTAGTTTGTCTCTGGAACTTCTCCCCCCACCTGAAGACCCAGAGAACAATGACTAGTGTCAAAACAACAGTACAAAGAACAGCTTTTAAAAACTTCCACCAATCCATAACAGTTTGAAAGTGTAAGTTTGGTAAAGTTAACAAATGCCATACTGCATTCTCAATCGCTTACCCGAAATAGCTCCTTTAAATCATAAAACTGCCCATGTATATCTCCACAGATCTGCAAATTAATTGAAGTAAAAAGTTTAAAGAGTGAGCTGATATCTACATTGCATAATCCTGTAAAAGGTTATAAATGTAATGTATACAGAAATACACACCGTGACGGGAGAATCTACCCTCTGAACATTACTCTCTTCTACCAGAATCTCCCTATAAAGCAAAACCATGATACGTACAGCATAAATAAGGTATCTTTTGCAACTTTAATTCAAAACAAGCTACTGTATAATGATATACAACTTAAACACCAGTCATTTAGATGCACATTTGTCCAGAGTAAAACTAATAATTAAAACAAATGGATAGTGATAACTTGTCTCAAACACTCAAGCATTACCTCGCTTTGGCACACAGCGCCTTGACTTCATTTTCCTTGATAAGTTCACAGCGTCTGAGTTGCTCGATCTGTCGGTCCAAGTCAATGACGTCGCCCATCATGACACACATGCATACACACTCACAGAAACACTCCTCAATATGAGGCTGATAAAACCCCGGACTCTCACTTGTTCTCCAGTTCTCAGTTAGTCTCACAGAGACCACAAACACCTCCTGAGAAATGAAGAGACTATGAGGTTGTGCACATAATTACACACGCCGAGATGATCCCAAAAGATGCCAAGATAAGAAGATGACTGAAAAACAGAGAACTAAAATGAAAAACAATCAGAAAATGCCAAATCACTACATATGCTTGAAACTCACTCGAGACAAATGTCCCATTTATTACCGTTACTAAAAACAATACAACAACACAGACAATTTTAATTTTCAATTTTTGGACACAACTTGATCATTCATTTTGACGACCTCTTTGTCGTTTGTTACAATTTTATCGCAAAAATTAGAATCGCACAGCCTGGTTTAATTACAAAAAGTGTAACTCAGGGACAAAGCAGTTAACGTTAACGTGAATGGTAACGTTAGTCATGCCGTGCGAGTTTGTTTGAGTGTTCTGCTAAAGTACGATTAAAATAAGAACTGCATTTCACACGTTGAAATGTACGTTTAAATGAATCATAAATACCTCGGGCTTTGGTTTAAATCTGTTTAGGCATCCGTTGTTTCTTTTGTAGATGGTAAATTGGGAAAGCGGCGTACGCAAGCGTGACCATCACATCAACAAGCCAACTGCTCGACTCATCTTTCAAAATAAAGGCGCCGGTCACCTGTTCTACATGACAGAATATATTAATTGCTCTTAATAATGACATACATATAACTGGGTACATATAAAATAAAATGGGTAAGTGGAAAAATCTGACAGAAAATGTTGATTGTTAAACTGTCCATAATGATGCAAATATTTAACAGTATAAACCTTAAAAGTGGGATGTATGAAGATATTAAGCGTGATGTAACCCTTAGTTCAAGTTAATATAATTTAAGATTACACTATAATTAATAAGAACGAACATTAAAACAAAAAAAGACCGGCTCGTTTTTGTGGCATTTTCTAAATGACTGTTAGTATTTTGAAATCCAACGTCGTTTGAAAAAGCGCTTTTTCCTGTATCAGAGTGTATGACGACACGCGCTGGGATTGGCCGAACCGGCGCGGCGAAAGACCTCCATGATATTTGGCGCCATTTGTCGAAAACAATCCGACTACACTGAAACCTACGTTATTAGGGAATATGGGCTCTCAACTTTAGATTTAAATGCAGTTCTGATTTTAGAGATTACATTTCCACGTAAGGTGGGTTTGGGGGTTGGTTATTATCACATGTTATGTTTGTTTTTCGCTGTTTTTGGCCTGCATATCGTTGTTTGGGGAATGTGTAGATAGGCTTTGTGTTTACGTAAATTCGTTACTGTAACGTTACTCCTATTTTATGCACTGTACACTCGATAGTTAACTTAGAATATGTATCAACGTATACCTCAAGGAAGGAAAAGAACCGGTGAGTGTCTGTAATGTTTATGTATCTTGTACTAGTTGACAGGAAAACAATTAATAAATGCGGTTATGGAGACGTCATTCATCCAGACTTTTACTGTAACTGTTATATAAACTGTACATGTTGTAAAATGTGTTTAAATAAGCCTTGAATATGAGAACGTGGCTATACTGTTGATGCTTATGTTTAAAACCGTTCAAAATACTTTGTTTTGTCTGTTAAATCTTTACAGATCTATAGTTTGTGATTGAAAGGATGGCCGGTGCCGTGGCTATGGCGGCTGTCATAGAGGATTTTGAGGGTCAGGTATGTGTGAGAAAAAATTGTAATGCAGATTTGTTAAAGTACTGATTTTCAATTTAATAAAAAAATAGATTTTTAGCAGTTGACATTATTGCTCTGTTTCTCCAGCCATGTAAGAAGTTGAGGAAGGATGGTGACGCACCACCTGTCAAAACTATTACTAACTACTTTGTGCCCAAGCCGGTGGAGAAACCATTCTCACCACCACGGTCCAACAACATTATGGATTACTTCAAGAGGACCTCGCCTGCACAAGAAATAAAAAGCTGCTCTCAAATAGCTAAAGAAAACTCCCCGCAACCTTCAGAGCAAGCAAGTCATGAAATCCCTGGGAAACCAGTTAGAGGACAGGGGCAGAAGCGAACCAGAAAGGCAAAAGACAAGAAGTCCAAAGAGCAGGATGCACAGGTGGTCACGGATGATATGGTCTTGATAGAAAGGCCCAGTGAATCCTCTATAAAGGAAACCAATACTCCTATGCTTCCAGCTCAAACAAGTCATGATGCCTCCTCTGATAAACAATCTGACCTGAGGAACAATGTCACAGAGGCTGATTCTGCAGAAGATTCTGAACAAAAACCCTCATTAAACCAGAGCAGAAGGAAAGACTGGGCAAACAGAAAATCTGCTGTGAGGAGAAACCAAAAGGCTAAAGGCGGCTGTGAAGATACTAAGGAATGTGATGCTGATGCACAAGAGCTTGTATGTGAGACTAAATTGGAGGAAAGTGCAGAAAAGAAAAGCAGCACTGTCACAATCTCATTCAAAGACTTTGTGCAGAATCAAAGTCAAGAGCTGGAAGAGAGCAATGTGATTCCCAAGACTGACACTGCTGACACAGCAAGGGAAGGCAATCCCTGTAATGATCTGAGTGATTGTGCAATCTGTCCTTTACAGGTGTCACCACGAACTCTCACGGTTCAAGCTGAGGTGCATCCCATTTCCCCTGATCATCTTGAGTCTGTCAAAGTTGCCAAAGAGTTAAAAGTCGCATCTATTTTTAGTAGAAATAAAAAAAGTCAATCTAAAGAGGACAAGAATTTGTCGGATGCTGTACCACAGATTAAATCGGATACATTGCTTGACCTCAAAAGGAAATCCAACGTTGTTCTTCTTGAGGAAGATCTTGAACTTGACGTGGTGGAGTCCAGCATCATTCCCAAAAGCACTGAGGCTGAGAGAAAGCAGTTTATGAATGCCTTTAAGCAGCCTAGTCTTGATGGATTTAAAAACAAAACCAACAAAGGTCAGGGCAAGCAGAACCAGGTTCAAGAGAAAGTCCCGGAGGCAGCAGACAATCAACATGAAAAAGATCTTGAGAGCAAAACTGAAGAAAAATCTATTGAGAACATAACTGAGGTGACCAACTCGGAGCTGCATGAAGAGCAGAAGAGCTGTCCAGGTGATAAAAAGAAGCAAGTTAGGAAATCTGGCAAGAAGGGGCAAGCTAAGAAAGCTGAAGATCCGAAAGCTGCAACTCCAAAACCTGAAGAACCTCCAAAAGAAGCCAACAAAGACAGTAGCCCAGCTGATAATGACAACAGTGAAAAAGTTGTCAGAGAGCTGAGAAGGTCGACTAGAGAGCTTTCACGCAGACAGTCAGCTGCTGTGCTTAATACCGCACCACAGAAGAAAGAGGACACAAAGAAAGATGATGAGAACCAAAATACACCCTCTCCCTCTCTAGCCTCTACCCCAAAATCTCAAAGGCCCAAAAGAGGCATGTATAAATCTGAAATGCTTTGCCCACCAGACATGAAAGGCAGCCCTATCAGGTAAGATTCACTTTTTTACTTTCTTACTTTAATTGTTTTTTTGTGAAGTAAATTAGACAAATCATATTTTTGTTTGACAGGATGAGAATCACCAGGGTATTTCCATCATCTGCTACAAAAGCTGGTGATTTTGAAATATCAAGCCCTCTCTCAACACAGGTAACTAATATTTATGTGTATGTAACTTCTATAGTATATGAGTGTTTATATAAATACTGTGTTTTTATATAATTATTTTATTAGCTATCTGTGTAATATAAATAAAATAATAATATTTTACTCATTTTTATTAGTTGTTTTAAGACTGAAGATTACTCACAGAAGCTCTTTTGTTGTTAGGAATTAAATGCAGTTAAAAAAAGAAAACAAGCTAGAAAACTGGTGGAAAAAGCCAAAGCTCTTCAGCAAAGTAAAAAGGGCACTACAAAGGAAAAAGACACCGTACGACGCTCTACAAGAAGTAAAGAGTCCATCATAAATTACTGTGAAGATGAGGTAAGACAGTGGCTGTGTTAAAAGTGAATGTTCTATGCTTGTGGGAACTGGTAAAATCACTCAGGTTTATTTTTAATAATTTATATGATTTTGTCTTTTTAGGATTCTGTGGTGTTTTTAGAGGAAAGCAAAAGCACTCCAGTCACCTCACAGGAAAATGACAAAAGCCAGAAGAAGCTTCGTAGTTTGAATGAAGTTTTGGGTAAAAATTCATCTCAAAATAAAACATCTAAGACTCCTACAGGTATGTTCCCCTGACATGAATGGTTAAAATTAAGTCAACACTATAATATTTTTATTAATTAATTTTGTGGAAATTACATTCAAGTCATTTAAATAAGGCATTGATATCTATTCGCACCTTTTTCAGCTTTGAAAGTGGCTCCTCTGTTCGGTGAGAAAAAACCTCAGAGACCATCGGGTGTCATCTCCATTTTTGATGACAGCAGGTATTACACCAGTAACAACTATGATTGAATTGGCAAGTGTTAAATTCAGTGTTAAATTCGAATAAATGACATTTCCTCCAAACTCAACCCTGTCAGTCGAGAGGCATCAGAGAACTCACAAGATGATGAACAGTTCAGAGCAAAGAGAGAGTTTCTGAAGAGCGGCCTTCCGGAGTCCTTTAAAAAGCAGATTGCAAAGACAGCAGCCAGCAGAGAGGCATATAGTCAGGCCTGTGCTTCCTTCCAGACAGTGGTTCATGTCCAGCAGAGGGCAGCAGGTAAGCTGACACGTGTACTCTACATTCTTATCTAATTATGTGTATTTGAGACTAATGAGCTCATTTATTTCCATTATTTTCCAGATTGTTCCGTTTGGAACCTCCAGTGGCCCACGAATCCCTTTCTGAGTTGTTTGAAGGAGTCCTATAATTTGCCTTCTGTACCTCTGATGTCTTTGGAAAAGTTTTTGGGTTATACTACATTACCTGCAAAGAGAGCAGGTTGCCATCAGGTTGGTAATCCTTTGGTAAAAATTGTTAGATTAATGTAGATTTTTTTTTTATGTGTGTTTTTATTAAAAAAAAAAATTCTATATTAGTTAATATACATTTTCATAAAAATGTTTGGGTCAGTAAAATATTTTTTCTGAATTAAATTAATGCTTTTACCAGTGAGGATGCATTCAATTGATAAGTTATTATTATTATTTTTTTTTTTTTCAGGTGTCCTGTTGTCAAAGATCTGAGTTTTCTGAGCCAATCAGGTTGCAACTTTTGGAAGAGATGAGAATTTCCAATCCCTCCTTCCCTCATCAGCGCTTTTTTACATGGTTTGTCAAGAGACGTGAAGACTACATTCTTCAGGCCTCTGCCTCAGGTGGCTGAAAAACACAATTACATTTTTTTTGTTTTGCTTACAGTAAGATATTCTTAGGCAGAAATGTATTCATAATCAGACTTGTATTTCAGAATAATTGGGAGTTTGTTTGAATGTTTCTTTCATACATATGATTATCTGTAGAACCTGAAGGTGAGTCTAAGATGTCCTGCCCTGCTGGATCATCTGATGGTGTCGGAAGGAAACGGAAGCGTGTGGATGAAGGAGACGTGACAGGCAAAGTGGGTAAAAAACCAAAGTCCAATCACACGGAAGGGGATGTCATAGTGATTGAAGAAAGTCCACCATCAGGAGGCAGAAGTCGAAGAGGTCGATCACTGAGACAAAAGAAGAAAGAAGAGCCCAAGTCTGTGAAAATCCAGAATGATGCTGTCATTATAGTGGATTCCCCTGTCCCAGAAAATTCAAGCACAGAAGGTGAAAATTTAACCATGTTTTTAGAAAATCTTTCACATGCTTTTTACATTTCTTCCTCTCAAAGCTTGTTTGTTTGAAAAAAATGTAACTAATTCATTAGCATTAGCATAGAGCATAGAACACTGGGAGATGTTTTCACAAATCATGTTCACGGATGAAAAGCTGATTTAAATCTGTTTAATCACCTAACCACCTGCACATGACTACACAATGAATAATATATACTTGCTTAATTTACAAATCCTACAGAACGTTTGATATAATGCAAGTACACAACTGAATGAAATATATAACACTGTGCAAGTGGTTTTGGGGTATTTTAAAAACATTACATATTGTGCTTTTAAAAATGTAAAAAGGTTTTTTTGAAAAGTGTTTTTAAATGTAATTTATTCCTGTGATGAAGTTTTATACTATAATTTCTCCAGTTTTCAGTGTCACATGTTCATTCAGAAATCAATCTAATATGATTTAGTGTTTAAGACAAATAACAACTTAGCGGTTTTGAAAACACTTGTGCTGCTTAATATGTTTGTGGAAACTACAATATTTTTGGGGGGGATTATTTGATAAAGAACAGTATCATTATTTTTTTGTATAAACGTCTTTACTGTCGCTGGTGATGAAATCAATGCGTCTTCACCAAAAAAAAGAAATTGCCACCACATAACCATTGATCGGTATTCATTACATGGTTGGTAGTTGTTTGTCCATTATAACTCATGAATTGAATATAAGGCGTTTTTTAAATATTTGTTTCTTAATCTTGTTTGCAGTGCATGTTTTTTTTTTTGTTTTTTTTTTTAAGTTTTTGTAATGTGGTTCATGTTTTCATTTATAGACCGAGTGAAGGAGGATGTTCTTTGGACAGAGAAGTATCAGCCGCAGCACTCTAGTGAAGTAATCGGGAATATGGAGTCTGTCCGGAGGCTACACAGGTTATTATGCTGTCTAGTTTAAACAAAGATGGCGAAAGATCCCATTCGCTTATTGACAATTTCTTCATTTTTAATTTGTTTTATTACTGTTAGCTGGCTGAAAGAGTGGAAATTAAGAACTGACCGGGAAGAAAAGAGAAAACAGCAGGAAAAGAAGCAAGAGGAGGACAGTAATGGTATGTTAAAGATGCTAAATAGTATAGTACCTGCTTTTTTGCTTGCCATATTTAAAAATCATCATCTCTACATTATTCCTGTCCAGACTCCTGGCTCATAGGTGAAGGCCTGGATGAGACAGAAGATAATTTGTGTAACACACTTCTTATCACTGGACCCACTGGAGTGGGCAAGACCGCTGCAGTCTATGCCTGTGCACAGGAACTTGGATTCAAGGTGTGGTTCATTTTAAATTTTTCTTTACTATTTTGGAATTTTCTGTCATTCAAAGAAGGAAAGTATTTCTAGTAACCCTGGTGGTTTTCTCTTTCTTAAGGTATTTGAGGTAAACTCCTCCTCTCAAAGGAGTGGTCGTCAGATCTTATCCCAGCTGAAGGAAGCCACTCAGTCGCACCAAGTGGACATCCAGGGTGTCAACGCTCAAAAACCGTCCTACTTTAGCAACTATAGCAACAGCAGCACTACAGTCAAACCTGGCAGCTCTCCCAGTATGAATGTTTTCTTCCTTGGTGATATATACAATATATATTTTGCATGACTTTTTACTTGATTCTCATTGTCTGTTCCAATAAAAGGGAAGTTGAATTCTCCCAGAAGGGTTGTATCATCGCCCAGGAAGCCTCCTCAGTCACCTCGAAGTTCTTCATCTAGAAAAGGCGGCTTGGCTCCGACATCTCTGGCCAGTTTCTTTAAAGCAGGTGGAAGGCCCACTGGCAAAGAAACAAACAGTCAAGACAAGAAAACACAGCCTGGTATTAATTCAAAATCCAGTTATCAAAGTCAAGTGTTGCCAAACAAGTATTGAATCGATATTGACATTTATTGTGAGCTGTATTTACGCATTGTTTTATGCTTCCTGGTTGATACCTTTCTATGGCATTTCTTGTTCTCCTCTATATGCTAATTTACCGCTCAAGCATCATTTCCTATTATTATCCAACAGTTGTGCTGCTTTATATTTAGTGGAAAACAGGTACTTTTTCCTGTATCCAATGAATATTTTTGTTTTCTTTTAGTGTTAAAAGCATGTCTAAAAAAGTCTGCCAAAACAAAGGAGGCTGACAGCAAAGAGTGCCCCGGGGGAACATCAGCGGACACCAAGAGCTCCACTGAAGACCAGGACAAGAGGACTGCCACATCCCTCATCTTATTCGAGGAGGTGGACATCATATTTGATGACGACGCTGGATTTCTGGCTGCAATAAAACACTTTATGACTACAACTAAGAGACCGGTTATTCTAACAACCAGTGGTGAGTAAAGTTGGCAGTGAGCATAAAGTAACGGTGTGTGCGATATGTGAAGTAGTCATCATGTGAATTGCTTTGTGCAGATCCAATCTTTGGTGACACATTTGATGGATACTTTGAGGAAATCTGTTTCAAATCTCCTTCAGTGGTAAGTACACTTTGTTTCTGTTTTTTCTCCTTTGCCGAAAAGCTTCTTCTGTTGACGTGTTTGTGATTTGTCGATATGACTTTTCCAGGTGGATGTGTCCAGTTACCTCCAGCTGCTGTGTCTGGTAGAAAACATGAGAACAGACATTAAGGATCTGTCCTGTCTGCTTGACTGGAACAGGTGTGATATTCGTCAGAGCCTCCTACACCTGCAGTTCTGGGCCTGCAGTGGTGGTGGACAGCAGGTGCATCGGCCTTTGCTTTCCTCAGGTAAAGATATAATTGACTCAAAAAAATTTACACTAAGAGCTCTTGGTTGAATGTTGTAATATGTGAATATACTCATCAAAAACAACTTGTTTCACTCTGTAGAGCTCAAAGGGGATATTAAGAGGAAAATTCCCCATCAGTCTGTCAAAGCTCAGGATGTAAATGAGGATAAAATGCCACCCTGCCACACTGCATGCACAGAGAGTTTGCTGGGGATCCGAAATATGCAAACAGAAAAAATTGCAGATTTGCTGCTAAAGGTTAGTGTTTATCTGACTAATATAAAAGCCACTAAATGTTGTTGTTGTTTTTTTTTTTTTTTTTTTTTTTTTTTTTTAGCAAGGATTCATTAAATAAAGATGATTGTATAGACGTTAAGGCTTCTGTTTAAACAAAAATAAATGCAGACCTCACCTGATTAATTTTTGTGTTTGCGCACAATATTTTGCCTAAATAGTTATAAAAACTAATAGCAATCATTTTAAGATGTTCATTTTTGTATTTGCTTAACCTGATAAAAGTTAGGTTTTCATTTGTTTTTTTTAAAGATTAAGTCAATTCTATATGATTTCTAAAGTAATCCACATGTATAAATGGGAGAAATTGGCGTGTGCCATGTAAAGGCCAACACAAGCTGATTTAAACAAATTTATATTGCTCCAAGAATTGTTTCTAATCAATCTATTCCTGTCTTACAGGATGAGTCTTCAGTAGTAGATAGCATTAAGTGCTGGGATCTTCTCTCAAAGGTCCATAGGAGGGGGGTGAATCTTCTCTACTCAAATATGGAGAGTCTGCTTCCTCTGCCAACTCATCTTTTACCACAGTCCACACTCAAATCACAACCAACTCCAAATTTACAGTCCCACCCTGAGCAAGGACCTCATACTGTGAGGTTGGAAGTTTTGGAAGAGCCCTCTGATGATGGTAGTCCCCTTAAAGTGTCTACTAGACTGAGGGGGCGGAAAAAGATGGGCATTGGCAATAAAGACGTTTTCCAGTCTGATTCAGAGTCAGAGGACGACTTCCTCTCACTACCAAAAACCAGCCAAGATCCTGCTCAAAGCATTAAAGTGGATGCAACCAATTTGTCTGAAGCTGTGCCGGTAAAACCAAGGCGTGTTGTGTTATCCGAAGCTGAAAGGAAGAAGAGCAAGCCAGTGATGCAGTGCCTTAGTGGTTTAGCAGAGTATATGGAGAACATGTCCTTCCTGGACACCTCACTTCACTACGAGCCGCTGCAGACGGAGGGTTCCTGCAGACCACAAGTCTTTGGCTGGACTGGTGCCGAGGTCAAGAGTGGGATGACCGATGACATTCGCCTAGAGTGTGTCAGCCGACTAAATGGTGTTAATGTCGATGAAATCCATGCTGCATTGGGGCACTTGAGTTTTAGGAAGTGCAAGGCTGTAGTCTCTGAAGCCTGGGACGGAGCACAGCAACTGGAGGAGGAGATCAGAAGAGAGGCAGAGGAGGAGCTCACCCTCCCTGTGCCTTCACACAAAGATGGCTTTAGTCTAACGCAAACTACACCTTGTGACCCACGGTGAGAATTCAGCTACCCTAGTTTTTTACTTTTTACACCACAATATTCCAAGACTGGGTCATGTGGCTAGATGACTTTTGCATCAATAATGCTTATAAATAGTTAGCAAGGTAGTTAAGTTATTAATAAGTTGTTACTAAATGGTTAGTAAGGTTGTTGTTATGCAAACAAATGTTTGAAATCCAATTTTAAATCACATTATGGAAATTTAAATAACTTCAAGTACTATTTTTGTACTAATGTTTAAATCAAACATGCTATTAAAATGTCTTTAATGGTCTTAAACTTAACCTACAGGTTTAGGGCAAGGGTCACAAACTATTATGCAATTCTTTCTAAATTTAAAAATTGCTTTCAATCCCTTTTTTTCTTTCTCTTTTTTTTTTTTCCTCGTCAGCACAGTTGTTGATTTAAAACGAATACAAATATTCAGTCACATCTCCCAGCATTAGTCTCGTTGTTTTAGGTTACACTGACCTTTCTTTTGTCCCAAAAGTCATCTTGAAGTAATTTTTGTTTTGTATAGGGTGATGGAGAGAAGGGGTGAGGTGATGAAGTCGGTGCTCTCCTCCAGATCAGCTGGAATGCTTGGAAACCAGGCAGCAGCGGCTCTGGACTACCTCCCCTCTCTGCGTGCCATCTGTAGATCAGAGAAACTGAAGGAGCAGGGAAAGCTCAAACGCAGGTGAGAGTTCAACAGACACATTCATAGCCTGTCTGCAGTGCACTCAAGTTATAAGTTACAGAAGTAAACATTTAGTTAGCACAATCCTGATTTATCTACATCATATGCTTCCACTAGGTGGTGCACCAGTGAGCAGTGGTCTTCACTATTTATTATATAACAGCGCAAAGTCTGCAATAAATAACGTCTTTTTAATAATCTGTCATCCCTAATGTGCAATGCAATGCAAAAGGAGCTATCATTCATTGTCAAATTTGTAACTGAGACAAGATGATTTAAAAAAAAAAAAAACAAAAAGCTGGATTACTTAAATGCTGGAAAGACCTGTAGTTATTTAATTTTTTTTACCAACCCATCTTGTATCTATAAAAAGTGTGTATTAGGCGTTAAGATTAAAACTGGTAACTGCAGTGAGTCAGTCATCAACGTAAGGACAGAGCAAGTATAGATATCTTTTCTATTCTTTTTTTTTTAATGCCTGTTTTATATATTTATTTATTATTAATTGTAATAGTGCAAACACTGTCTGACCATATCTATACCCGACGCAACAGTTATCGTGCCATGCCCTGCTGCACTAAAAGGCTGTCTACATTTGATGCGACAACGCAACAGTTGCAAATTATTTGAACGTAGAATGAGGCATCAATGATGATGAGGACCACGTTGCGTCACCGCAAGTTAAATAATGTTCAGTGTTAATTAGGTAGTTTCAAATAGTTTTTTTCATTTATTTTCTTTAAAAAGCAAGACGAAACCGTGAACCTGTAATGTTAATAAGTTTTTAAAACACAAGGATTTGTCAGTAGTGTTCTCGTAACTGGTGGGTGTCTCTAATGTTCAATGCACCATTGTCTCTAAACAGACTCTTTTGTTACACTCCCAAAGTGAGATCACTTCCAGTTATTCAGATGCCGCATAGAGAATCAAGGGAAACTCCCTTCCCACAATAGGCACATTTCACTAGTTAAGACAGCACATGCTATATATTTCCATTAGATAAATAAGAGAACATGTCAGTAACAGTTTGGTTAAGCTGTGTATTTGATGCCTACAATGCTAACCATACCTTTTCTTTAAAGTTGTGTCTCATAAATGCTAAATGCATGTATTTTTATTTTGCTGTGCTGTCAGTAATGTGTGAAAATGCAACTTGGTCATAGTTCATAGGTCTATAAAAGCAAAATGCAATGGAGATACAGGATGTGGCTTTTGCAACTCTCAAATATGACTTGGTCACAAATTAACCAGTCATGTTTTATTTTTGTTCATGTTGGTAAAGTGTTTTGCACTTTGTCACCTTTTTATTTTCTTTTTTGATCATGTATACTTTCCTTTATAGTGCCAAAACAAATTTTTACTTTAACATAAAATAATCATAATGTTGTGTATTTCCCCCCCCTTGCTCTTCTACAGGTTCTTGCACTATTTGGATGGTATACACTTCACTCTTCCTAAAAGCACAGTGGAGTTCCTGGCGTCAGAGTTTCCTTAAATTACACACATCTTTAGCATTTGTACAGTAATATATACTCAGAAGGAGTGTGGTTTTATGTTGTTGTGTGTGACAGGACATATTTGTACTGTTTTAAATTTACTATTTCCCATTATGAAGATCATTTATGTTTTGTACTGTCATGCATCCTCCAAAATGTTTTATCAAGTAATAAATTTGGATTTGCTATTTGCCAGCAAACATGTTTTTCTCAAAATATGTATGTAAATTGCAAGCACCCTAGTGAACATAGTGTTATTTGAACTTTTGTACAGTTTGTGTATGATTTTTTACAATTTTTTTATTCTTGTTTACATGATGTGAGAAGTCAGAACTTGCATTGTTATTACCTGAAAACTGGAGTCATGACACACTTTTCACTTCCACATCTGCTAAATGGGATGGTTTTAGCCCACTTAAAATCTGGGAAGATAACTGTATACCTGTTAAACAAGTAAATGCAACATTTTGTTCTGTATGCAGTTTCAGTGTGACTGGAGTATATTTACTAGTTTGAAAAATATGTGGCTTTGGCACCTGCATGACGATTTAACCCCAGTAATATCAGTCTTGACAATCTCATAGTTTGTGTGGTACAAGTGTAATATTACATTTCATATTTTAAAATAATATTAAGCACAAAAATTATCCTTAGCGTTTACTGTTTACTCTCATTATCACCTACTCCTCCAAATTGATGATGATGTTGTTATTTTTTTTAATAGATAACATTTTAGGTGTAGCCCAGAGTTTGTTTGTTTCTCCAGGAAGTGGACGCTAAGGGTTTTTTCAGTAATTGAATACTCGCGGAAGACCTCGTTTTATAGTCCGGTCGTGGTATTTTGGCGCGCTCGAGCGCAGTGGAGTTCGTAATCTGACGCGACAGAAGCGCTCACGGTCGAGTGACTCAATGATCGTCAACTAAAACCGTCAAACCGCGCCCGACTGGACTAACCACGCGAGAGAAAAACGATAAGAGAGGTCTGACAGCTACCTATATGGTTTTAAAAGCATTTCGCCTATGGCAAATCGGGAAAAGAACAAAAAGACACTTCTAGAGTTGGTGAAGCTGCCAGAGAATAACTGCTGTGCTGACTGTGGAGCTGCAGGTAAGTATTGTAGCAGCTATTGTCAACACCGCTTTAAACTGTCAGCCAGCAGGTCTTTGTGTACTGGCTTTCACCAATACAATACATTGACACCCTGTTTATGTTTAATTTAAAGTTACAGTTTTATAGATATTCAGAGTAGCCACCAGTGAACAAATAGCTTTCCATTATCATTGTTTGATCACTGTAACTATGGCTTCAGTAAAACGCATTTGTTTTTACACCGGTGGCATTTATCTATAACTAAGTTACACCTCTAAAATCTTTGAATGGTTAACAGGACTCGCACACTTTCCATTTCCATGCTTTTCTGACTGTTAAATAATTTTACAGAGATTGGTATAAAGATATAGATTAAAAAGATGTAAGCATGTGTATACATATTTTATAATTTTGACTAGAGATGAATCTCAAAAGTCATGTTCTAGCTGATAACAGAGTAAAACATGTTTTATATGTAAAATGGACTTTATTTTCATACGTAGATATTACAATTGCTTGACAATACTTAATGTAACTTTCCTGGGTTGTTTGCATGTTTGTTTGACTCGTGTTATTTGAAGATCCAGATTGGGCTTCATGCACACTGGGAATATTTGTGTGTCTGAACTGTTCTGGAACTCATCGCAATCTTCCTTCTGTAAGTCGTATCAAGTCCATACGCTTAGACTTCTGGGAAGATGAGCCTGTGCAGGTATGTGAGCTACAAATATAAATAAGATATTGGATGTTACCTGGTCAGTGTTTACAGTAGATGATGAATGTGAGCCTTAATACTTTTGTGCTTCCTTTTAATGCATTTTTGGATGAGAAGTTTATGAAGGCTAATGGAAATCGTACTGCCAAACACTTCTATGAGAAATTTGTCCCAGTCTTTTATTATCGGCCCCAACCAGGCGATTGCGAGTAAGTGGTCTAATCTCTTCTGCTGATTAAGAAGTCAAACAAAAGCACACTTTAAATCTGAAACACATGCATACTAATTTAGCATCATAATGGAACAGATCTCTGTTTTGGGAAGTAAAAAAAATAGCTGATTAAGCAAACATCTTACCGGCAAGAAAAAAAAATGCTTACAGTAAGAGGAACTATTGCTTCAACTAAAAGGGCTTTCTGGTGTTAAAGTTCAGTCTTTGATTCAGTCAGTTGCTCTCTTGATTCTTAATATGATGCATTGAATATGCATTAGTTAAATATTTGGCCATAATCAGCTAAACTAATACTTTGTAGTGCTTTGTTATTGTAAAATATTAAGTGTGCAATTCAGACTATATGTACTGTATATCATTTACACATCAGTTATCCCTATCACGTAGCACAACAAAATGCATTCTATGTACACTGTATAGCGTCCTCAGAGAACAATGGATCCGAGCCAAATACGAAAGAATGGAGTTTACAGAGGAAAAAACAGAAAGACCGTACACAGCAGGTGCTTTAATAGTTGATTTACTTTATTTTGTTTAATCTCTGCTCATATTAACAAGAATAACATTAGTCTTTCAATGAAATTCTTTGCCCTGCCCTAGCTGTCTATGAGGGCATGCTGTGGAAGAAAGGAAAGGATAATGGACAGTTTCTTGAGAGGAAGTTTGTTCTTTCAGTGCACGATTTTACCCTTAAATACTACAAGGAGGATGTGAGAAACTTTTTGGTTTTATCAAAGACATTTGTTGTAAATAACTACATGACATGACAAGTCCATAAAAGCTAATAGGATACATTAATAATAATTTCTTTAATCTAACACTATTCTAGCTGTATTGTAAAGTATTTTACTTTGAAATAATAGTATCTATTAAAGTATTAGGTGCACAAATGAGCTATTCATTAAAATGCTATCTGTGCTTTTCAGGAATCTAAGGGACCAAAGGCTGTTATTTCTGTGAAGGACCTGAATGCAACCTTCCAGCCGGAGAAAATGGGACATGCTCACGGCCTTCAGATCACCTACTCTGTGGATGATCACACCAGGAACCTTTTTGTTTACCATAAAAATGGACGGGTAAACCTCTGAGACTTCCCCCCCCCTGCTTTATTCCCCAGAATTGTACAACATTTCATGCAATTTTCAAAATTGGTGGATTTTTGTTTGTTTTGTTTAAAACCAGTTTTAAACGTGGTGTTTCCTCCCTTTTAGGAGATTGTCAATTGGTTTAACGCCATTAGAGCTATTCGCCATGTCTACTTGAAAACAGCCTTCCCTACAGCTTGCGATGAAGATGTAAGTGCATTTTGTATACTTGATTTTTTAACTTAGCTTTTGAATACATGTGAAGAGTTTTCTCCCGTTGTAGTTAACGTTGCGACATAAAAAAGGAAGTACTGCGAGTTTCCCCTTTTCCAAGTGATTTTACTTCCTAAAACCATTAACAACTTAAAGCCTGTCTTCCCTTCCATTTCACAACATTGAATGATCATCAAACAAACACCCTACACCACAGCGCTAACAAGACACGGAAATGTGGTTTTGGTTTTTTGCTGCATCCCTAAACAAGAAAGGTGTTTTTTAATTGGTTAGCTGACAGAATGCTCTGTGTGTCTTATATTCGGTAGTTTTCGGTAGCTCAGGAACAAATTGTTCTGTGAATCACTAAAAACCACTAGATGTAAACCTAATTTGGGTCAATGACATTTGTGCAGCATGTTCATCTGGATCAGCTCTGTAGTCAGAATTACACAAAAGGCTTTCACTTGGCGCTGCAAAATAATATTATAAAATGTAAACAAATGTTTATTATTAGAACTGTGAACCAAAAAGCTTGAACCAAAGCTCTGTGAAACAGTTGTGAAAGGTGATCAACCTTTTTAAAAGTTTAGTGTGTGTGTGTTTGTGCACTTGTACAGCTATCTTTGTGAGGGCCGGTTTGAGTTTTAGATCATCAGAATGATGATGAATGATTTTGTCCAGTCCTCATTTTCTGGGAGCCCTTTAAAGACCTGTTTAAGGGGTCAAGACGTGATTTCAGGGATCAGGTAAAGCACTTAGTTCTGATGGGTAGGGTTAGGGTCAGGAGCTAGAGATTGCATTGTGTCAATGTATGTCCTCACAAAGATAGCTATACAGAGTTGTGTGTGTGTGTGAGTGTGTGTGCACGAGCAAGCGAGGGAAGGGTTATTAATTGTATCCTTTTAACTCTTTTAACAAAGTGTTTTTTGTTTGTTTGTTTTTTTTGTCTTAAGCTAATACCATGGATAACCAGAAGATATTTAAAAGAGGGCTACATGGAGAAGACTGGCCCACTGGTAAGAGTTTTCCCCCAGAGATGGTTTTCTCTGTTGAATCTTTGCATGTTTTGAAATCTAGATTTTCCAGTGTAGCAAGGTGTCTGTATTTTCCATTAAATTGCAGAAGCATTTAAGGACAAATCAGGCTATTCGTGTAAAAAAAAAAAAAACTCCTTAAAGGAATAGTACACCCAAAAATGGAAATTCTGTAGTAGTTCCAAATCTGTGTAAATTTCTTAGTTCTGCTGAACACAAAGGATGATATTTTGAAGAATCTTTGTAACCAGGCTGTTTTGGATCACCATTGACTACAAATTGTATTTTTATTTTCTACTATAAAAGTCAATGTTGACTTTGTGTTTTATTGTCCTACAAATGCAAATTATGGTAGATTGCAGGAGAACAAAAAAACATTTTTCTACCACTTATGTTAAGCATGTGACTGAAAGTATGAAAATGTTTAAATACATTTCAAAGTAATTCAATATAAAAACAGTTTATATTGTAAGTAACACAGGCTGTTTGTTTACGTTGAACAGCAGCGAGAGCCTTTCAAGAAAAGATGGTTTATTTTGGATTCCCTGGACAGGAAACTACTATATTTTAAAACACAGCTGGTATGAATAGTTTTTTTCCGTTCCTATTATGCTGACTTTTTGTAAGTGTCTAATGAAGTTGAAAACATTTCTGCTTCATATAGTAACGTGAATTTCTCCTCTTTTTTTTCTGAAGGATGCCATTGAGCTTGGGGTAGTGTTCATTGGCTCAGAGAATCATGGATATTCAGTGAGAGAGTGTGTCCCTAAAGGGACGAGAGGCAACAAATGGAAGTGTGGGGTAATTGTAGAGACACCAGATCGGCAGTTTGTCTTCATGTGCGAGCAGGAGCGCGATCAGAGAGAGTGGGTGGAGGCCCTGAAAACAGTCATTTCCAAACCCATGATGCCGCAAGATTACACCAGTGAGATTATAATACTTTTTTGTTTCTTTTAAGATTGTAACACCTTTAATCAGATGTGCTAATTAAATATTGCAGAGCATATATGAGGTGTTAATAAATGAATAACACTTTTCTTTTTCAGCTGAAGCCAATATCCGTAGACGGCGGTGAAGACCAGGACTGAACAAGACAGTTAGCTCAGATTCTGTCACTGAATTTATTTAAGATGAGCACTGACATGCTAGGTAAATCTGGGGTTAAAACATTCCAACCCTAGACACTATGGAAGAATGTGACTTTTTGGAAGGGGGCATTGTTTCAAGCAGTCTAAAAAAAGTCTCTCTTGGTGCATTTTGGGATGTGAAACCAATCTGAGAAGACTGCAGTAAGTCAGATGAGGACACACCGACTGGTTGAGCTCTCAGAGGAGCACAAAGGATACGACTGCATAATAGAGAGATCTTGAAACGAGCTTGACCAAGATGAGAATGGCATATAGTGAGAGGTCAGTCCACGTCCAAGAGCTGAGACACCAAACAGAAGCAGAAAATAAGGAATTCTGCTTGTACAGAAATGGACACGTGAAAATGACGTGTGTGTGTGTGTGTGTGTGTGACAAATGAAGTGTGTGGTGAAAACAGTAAAACACCTGGGTTTCATGAACTGACATTTGGCCACTTTTTATTTTGTGATAATCATATGAGCAACTGAACAAAGCTGACTTGTTTTGATGTTCACAGCTCTTCCGTTTTGTTCATATTAAAATATTTCAAACCACATATTACATCACTACTAAGTTTGAAATACCATATTTTCTGTTGTTCTCTTTGTTTCTAATATAGTGGATGTCATTTTTCATTGATTGATAACTTAAACATCATGTTAATATTGCTAGATTACTATTGCTTACTAATTTATTATTATATAATATTATTTTATAGTTTATAGTATATAATAAGTTTTATACATTATAACAGTGACCCTAAAGGCCATCATTCCCAGCCAAGTACTTTTGACAAATTGCAGCCTGGATCTTAATTCAGGTTTCAGGAGTGACGGTTGTACTTTTTGGTGGTTTCTTGTTAATGCTCTTCAGCAAAGGCAAAGAGAAGTCAAGTGCAACCCACAAATATGGTTTATGTCATTATTTATTTAATGTTATTTTTTATTATTAAGTATTCCTTTTATTGAATTATATAAATTAGCAAACTTAAGTAGGGAACAATAATTTATATGTATATGAAAAAATACACTTTTCCACTATTACATGTCCAGTCATACACACATATTCATGTGAACATATCTACACACAATAAACAACAAGCAAAAACATTCTTTAAACGTTCCAAAAGGAAAAAAGGCAAAACATCATACTATTTCTTTTTTTATTATTATTACTTTTTTATTATTATGCTGCAAAATAAGTGTAAATTCAAAGATAAACAAAAGACAATCAGGGTTACATTAGCCTAGGGGTATGAATGTAAAATGTGGTAAAAATAAATTTGATGTGAGGAGTGTCTATATTCAAAAGTTATACATACATTTATTTTAAACAGAATTGTAATTTTACCATTTTTAATAGGAAGGACCCATACTATTTTACACAATTATTTTTCCATTCATTGTTGGAACAATTTAAAGAGTGTTTACTATTGTTCCACTTTTATGTATGTGTTATTCACCCATAGTAATATGTTTAACACCAATAACATCTTTTTCGAACAACCATTTGCATAAATCAAAACCTGAAATAAATTTAGCGACGGACTATCAGTAACATCAAATCAGTATTACTTAGCCATCCGTAGAGATCTTGACAAAGGTCTAGTATTACCTCTCCAGTCCTACAGGAGGCGCTATAACATCATCACTGCGAACGGTAAACGGAGCATGTCAGCGCGAGGGGAGCCGCGTTTGTCCGTAGCTGCATTCCGTAGTTACCGGTTATTGGAGGTCAGCCGTTTCTGGCGTGAGCTTGAAATGTGAACCGAGAAATGTCATGAAGTGAATCTGAAGACAGCAAGCAGTGCCTTCATATGTGCGGATTCGCTTTTTGTCCCTGGCATGAATCACCTGTGTGTGTTAAACTGGGTTGAGCAGAGGTTTTATTCAGACTGACACAGGCAGAAGTTGATCCGTCCGTTTTGCCCTACAAGAGGCCTGCGCTATCACAGATACAGCTACAGGATCAATGATCTACAACAAAGCACTTGTTCGTTTTTTATTTTGATCACATCAAAGTTACAACCATGAGAAAGGACGTGAGGATATTGCTTGTCGGTGAACGTAAGTGAATCAGTTCAGTTATGTTATGAAAGTGTCAAATAGCTGCTGTTAGTCAATTGGT
This sequence comes from Enteromius radiatus, assembly GCA_032357445.1. Taxonomy (NCBI): domain Eukaryota; kingdom Metazoa; phylum Chordata; class Actinopteri; order Cypriniformes; family Cyprinidae; genus Enteromius; species Enteromius radiatus. The sequence continues at coordinate 14,198,091 of JAUCMS010000062.1, read as the reverse complement.
TCGCATATTTCTAAACAAAATGCGCTCCTGTTCACTATTATATGCGCATTAACATTCTTCCATTCTATATTTTATTGTCTTTACAAACATCTTTTATTCATCCATATGAGATTTAATTGACAATGACAAAATGAAAGATATTTACCCATGAATATCAGCTAATGAGCTTTGTAGATATGTTTTTGAATGTTGTCCAGACTGACTACATTCAAAATGAAAATATTATGTTAATACACGTGCCTGTGAATTTTGTGTAAAAAATAACCGAAAAAATGGCAGTTTTTAACCATAACTGATCAGATCAGCAGGCTCTGATATTAAAAATGGGAGTGTCATCCTTAAGGTTTAGTTGTTAGTTTTAGTCAGTTTTCACCCGTGTTTGCCCGAGTTATTTATAAAAGTTTTAGGAGCAACTCTCACAGGCCTCCAGACTGTCAGAGCTGCCAAAGTTTAGAGAGGTCAGCCAAAATAGTACGTGTCTATGTAAACGTACTGCTCACCAATGCCAAACCATCAAGCTTCAGACCCCTCAGCTTGTCCGTTTAATACTTCTTTTCAGTCATTATTGATAATTCACATTTCAGCATTTTACAGGTGTTAACATTTAGATGGGAGCATGCAGAACACAACATACTGTGTCATCTGCGTGTTTTTTATATTTGAAAGGATCAGAATGAGGGTTATTGTTATGCATTAAAATTAAACTCCTCAATTATTACTTAAAATAAACGTTAAAAATAAATGTTAACTTGTTGTCAAGACAGCATTTCTCATTTTCAATTGACAAATCTTTCAAATCTTGACAGGCATGTTTCTGTTAGTCATTTGGTGTTTTTTTAGATCTAGAACAAATTGGTCATTGTGGACGTTTTTTTTCCCTTACAGCCAAAGTGGGGAAGACCTCCCTGATCATGTCACTTGTCAGTGAGGAGTTCCCTGATGAGGTACAGTCACTCACTGAAATGACTCTAAGTTCAAAGGCAGCTTCTTCAAGGCAATCTTATACTTATCTGTGGTCACGAGTTGCATTAGTTTTGTGTTTTTTCATTCATGTGTTGTGCTTTTCATGAAAGGTTCCTCTCCGAGCTGAAGAGATCACTATTCCTGCAGATGTCACACCTGAGAGAGTGCCCACTCATATAGTGGACTATTCAGGTACTGATACATGTACATCACTGTTGCCTGCATTGCTGTTCTTATGTTAATGCTGCAACCCTCTGCTAAGGTGGTTATTCCTTTAGTTTTTAATTCTCTTCTTTCATGTTTTTTTGATCCCACAGAAGCAGAACAGTCAGATGAGCAGCTCTATCAAGAAATATCAAAGGTGGGGTTGGTTTTAGTCTTTTTGCTGACAACTTTTATTTTGATTTTATTGTTTTATTCACCTCTCTTGTGTTTTCTGTCTTTGCACAGGCCAATGTTATATGCATCGTATATTCAGTAAACAACAAGAAATCAATCGAAAAGGCAAGTCTTGCTTCCTTGCCTACCAAACACTAAAATGCACCAGCATGCATGTAGTTTTGTTCCAATTATGAATTTTGCTCTAGAACTTAACTTCTGAAAGTTTTTTCGTTTGTATAATGTAGCTTTTATTTGTGCATTGTGAATTATTCTGCTGTGTCTCATCAAAATGTAGGTGACGAGTCATTGGATTCCCCTCATCAATGACAGAACAGATAAGGACAGCAGGTGTGTGGCTTCCTGCCAGGTTTTTTTTTAAATTGCTGTTTTTATTGTTTTTAAACCTTGTATTATATTAAATAAGGTTATGACACCAAAATATTAGATGAAAGTCAAATGTCACAGTTTTTGATTTCAATTTTGGTGCTGCGGAAAAAACATACTAGCCTAACACACACATACTATGTATATGTGTGTGTGTGTGTGTGTGCGTTAGTAAATATATAATACAAAAATTATTAAACTAAAAACGTGATGAAAGAAGAATAAATAAATAGACACAATCATCCGTTTTGTTTTCCACACTGGCCCTGGACCATTGGGCTGTTCCTGAGCTCTGATAATATAACTATGCAAATATTGGTTAAACATCTGCTTGTCAAAATACATGTAAATAACTGTTTGACAGGTTGTCAATACAGCAAGCATCATTAAACGGTAATATTGTTTCTGTGTACTCACTGCATTGCATATATAATTTTTTCTAAAACAAATTTTTTCTAACAATGCAGTTAATGCAAAAATAAAACTATTATCAGCTAAGCTGAGAGCTCACCCCATGCATGCTTCTATGATGGGCCATAGGAGCATACGCAGCAACAGACTCATCGTCTCAAAATGCAGAATTGACCGCCACAGGAAATCCTTCCTACCAGTGTCAATAAGACTGTACAACTCGTCATTGCTCTGTAGGTGATCTCTCAGGATTATTAATAATAATAATATTAATATTAATGTTACTTTGTCCTCAGTAAAATCATGCAAAATTACACACACACACACACACACACACGTAGGTAACTGAATGTTTGTTTTTATCCCACTAGTACATGCTGCTACTCTCTTTGTTTATGGTTTTTCGGAATCAGTTGTATTAATTAGTCATCGCCCCTCAAGGTTATCAGGTGTACTTCACTCTTAATGCAGGCAGTATCTCAGGAGTAGCTTACTCCTTAGTCTTTTTATACTACTTTTTAGGGAAATTTAGTATCAATCTCTGTGAATCTCCAATATCGTTCCATCTTCTACGCTGTCTTTTGTTTAACCTCTGCTTGTGGTTTTAAACTTTCTCTTTGACCCCTTATTCTCTTAGTAACCTTTGTGGTTGCAAGTTTTTTACACTTGTTCTACAGTTTGAACACAGGAAGTCATATGTCATTTAAAGCCTTTTAGATACTTTCATATTTCGAGCATATATGGCATTAACTCATAAGAGCAAAACAAAATCACATTAAAACTACATGCAACACAACTACAGACATTGTGTCTGAATCTAATCAATGTTTTAATCCTATTGTCTTGTCACAGGGTTCCATTGATCCTGGTGGGGAATAAATCTGACCTGGTGGAGCACAGCAGCATGGAGACCATCCTGCCCATCATGAACCAGTACTCTGAGATTGAGACCTGTGTGGAGGTAAGAAATGCACTGCGTCTGCACAGTCTGATCTAAACAGACGTGCTGTTTGTACGGTATATGCCTCTCAGAGCTCCAGTGGCTGTGAGTCTGAGTGTGTGCAGAGGGGCAGGAGTTTCATGGAGGAGAGTGACATCACCATTTGGCTCATGTGTCCATCGCTCATTCCTGCTTTACTACAGGCATTGGTTTCAGTCTAAAAGGAAATACAGAGCTCTCATACTGAGAGTCAATGTTGGAGTCCTGTGCACACAAAACTTTACTTAATTTGCATGACTCTATATCATATACTTTTTTCACCCACAAGAAAACCACACTTTTTTTGTCTGGTTTCTTCTGCAGTATTTGTTTGATCTCAGATCAATATTATTTATTTTTTGTGGGGGTAAAATTTATTGTATGTTAAAAAAATAGAATATGAACGAATAAAGTTAATTTAATAGAGTAAAATGCAAATGCAAGTATTTGACTTTGTATGCCAGTTACAAAACAATTTATTTGAATGGCTTTGCAGTGTAAACATCATAACATTTGTAAATATTTTATTGTGACATATTGAGCATGCTCTTATAGACCATGCAATTTTATATAAAATCTATTGTGCTTTTCTTCCCCGTTCAAATTCCCTGTCTGATACCAAAACGGTTATTTATTGTTTACAGTTTATTTCTATTTACTTAATTCATATTCATGAAAAAATATGAAACCTTTTTTAAATTAAGTGTTCATTAGATGTAGAGAGGGGGCGAAAAAAAAAGAAGAATGCTGGGTTTTTGTGTTTTTCTTATTTTTTTTATATATATGTATGGAAGACATAAACCATGATGTACTTTACTGATGTAAGGACTTTATTAATTCTTAGTGTTCAGCCAAAAACCTGAAAAATATCTCGGAGTTGTTCTACTATGCCCAGAAGGCTGTTCTGCACCCGACAGGACCGCTGTACTCTCCAGAAGAGAAAGAGGTAAAATATTAATTCAGTTAAACTGCTGGACCTGTCAGCATGACCACTTTGTATTTACAAAGAAGAACATGCATGTAATGTGTTCCTTTCTGTTTATTCTCCAGATGAAGCCTTCTTGCATCAAAGCACTTACTCGCATTTTCAAAATATCAGACCTGGACAATGATGGCATTCTAAACGATAATGAGCTTAACTTCTTCCAGGTCAGAGCAGTTTTCTTCAGCACTCTGTGCTCCAACAGCTGCGCAAACTGCACATTAATGAGAGCGTCATGTTTTCCCAAGCAGCTGAAGCAACTTTGTTGATTGTTGGTATTGCGTTGCAGAGAACTTGCTTTAACATACCACTGGCACCTCAAGCCCTGGAGGACGTGAAGAATGTTGTGCGGAAAAATATGTCAGATGGTGTTAAAGACAATGGCCTCACACTGAAGGGTGAGTGTAATAGTGGTGTCGCTGGCACAGTTGTACAGTGATACTTGGCTTACCATTGCCATGAATTTGTTTAAGAAAAATGTGTATATATATATATATATATATATATATATTGCATGCATGTTTGTGAATTCCTCATGTTCCTTCATTTATCACATTCTGTTGCATCTGTTTTCTAGGTTTCCTGTTCCTTCATACACTTTTTATTCAGAGAGGAAGACATGAGACCACATGGACTGTGCTCAGGAGGTTTGGTTATGATGATGATCTGGAGCTTACCCAGGAATACCTGTTTCCACTGTGAGTCTCAGCCAAGATCCAGTACTTCAACATAACATGAGAGTCATGTCACATCAAGTAGCTCACGGCTCATCTCTGGTTGGATCACATTTTTTTGCAGATCTGTTGCACTGCGCTGTTTTGCAGAGACGCAGACAAAGTTTATAATTAGTAAGAATTTCTAACATCTGTTTGTTTTCCTAGGTTAAAAATACCTCCGGACTGCACCACAGAGCTGAACCACAACGCCTACCTCTTCCTCCAGAGCGTCTTTGACAAGCATGACAAAGTGAGCTCAGACAGATACAAATAAGTTGTCCAAACGGCTGCATTTGATCAGGATGGTTATCTAGCTTCAGTCAGAGCATGAGTGAATAAAAACGATTGACTGACTGTGTGCTGCCTTGCTCTTTGTTTAATTGCATAATGCAGGGGTGTGTTTTACAAGAACGCCTTGTTTTTAAACAATGGTTTAAGAAAAAAATGGCAAGAGAAAGAGAACTTTTTAACATTTATGAACACAAGATTGGCTTATTGAATTAATCTGTACTTTTTTTTTGTGCATTAGGATCGAGACTGTGCTCTGTCTCCAGACGAGCTGAAGGATTTGTTCAAGGTCTTTCCCTACATGCCCTGGGGTCCCGATGTCAACAACACAGTCTGCACCAATGAGCAGGGCTGGATCACTTACCAAGGCTACCTTTCACAGTGGACGTGAGTGCTGCCTTCATCCTACAGTTCATGCAAATGGAAATAAATTAACTTTCTGAAATGACTGAAACATGATTCATCTGCATTTCAGGCTAACAACATACCTAGATGTGCAGCGATGTTTAGAGTACTTGGGTTATCTTGGTTACTCTATTATCCAAGAACAAGAGTCACAGGCAGCTGCTATCACAAGTAAGAGCGCTTTAGTGTGTATCTTGATCCGTTCATTCATATATATGGGCAGATTTCTAAAACATTAATGTGTTGTTGTTGTGCAGTCACAAGGAATAAGCGCATTGACCTGCAGAAGAAACAGACCCAGCGCAGTGTTTTCCGCTGCAACGTCCTAGGAGCTCGAGGCTGCGGGAAAAGCGGCTTTCTGCAGGCTTTCCTGGGCAGGAACCTTGTGGTGAGTACAAATGCCTCACAGGAGCATGTAGTGTTTTGACTTGGACTTGATTTTGACTATCTCCTCCTTCATGTTGCAGCGTCAGATGAGGATAAGAGAAGACCACAAGTCTTACTATGCCATCAGCACCACTTATGTTTATGGACAAGAGAAATATCTGCTTGTAAGTTAAAGCTCTGTTGATTCGTCCACTAATATACAGTCATCTTCTTCTGGCCAGTGCCGATTGTTTTTTTTTTTTTTCTTTCTCAGCTACACGAGGTGCTGCCGGACTTTGAGTTCCTGTCTGAGGCTGATCTGGCTTGTGATGTCGTTTGCTTGGTGTATGACATCAGCAACCCGCGTTCTTTTGAATATTGCGCTAAAGTCTACAAGGTTAGTATATTCACAAAAATGATTTTTTAATTGTCTGGACTTGAGTCAGTTTAATACTAGCTTGGTGCACTGGTTATGCAATTGTTTTTTTTTTTATTAAATGTGACATTGGTATGAAAAATAATAATTCTGCTTTATAAAAAATTTTCTTGCATATGTTGAACAGTTTGGATTGGTAAATATTTTTTAGAGAAGTCTTTTATGCTCACTAAAACTTAATTTCTTTGATCAAAAATACAGAAAAACAGCAATACTGTAGAGATATTATAACTGAAAATAAATGTTTTCAATTGTAATATATTTTTAAAAAGTAATTTATTCCTGTGACGGCAAAGCTGACTTTTCAGCAGCTACTACTCATGTCTTCAGTGTCACATGATCCTCCAGAAATCATTCTAACTTGCTGATTTGGTGCTAAAGAAATATTAAACATAAAACATTCTTATGAATATTGAAAACAATCACTCTGCTAATATTTTCATGGAAAATGTGATGCTTTTAATTTAACATTGTGAATTAAAAAAAAAATCAATAAAAAAAAAAATATATATATATATATATATTAGTAATTAGTAAGCAAAAACTATCCATTGATTGTTTTTGTCGCAATGTCAACACTTTTTTTTTTTTTGATTGTTTCTCAATTTAATGTGAATCAGTTAAAGTTCAGTGGGCGTGGTCAACAGTCACCAATCAACAACAACAAAAAATAAGCTCCATATGTGTGCTGTTCTTCCACAGAAGCACTTCTTGGACAGCAAGACACCTTGTGTGGTAATTGCTGCCAAGTCAGACCTGCATGAAGCCCGTCAGTACTACAGCCTGTCCCCGCTGGATTTCTGTCGAAAACACAAGCTTCACCCGCCCCAGATGTTCACCTGCAACACAGCCGAAGCGCCCAGCAAAGAAATCTATACCAAACTCACCACTATGGCCATGTATCCGTGAGTATACAGCCCCTTCAACCAGACCTATCTGCTCTATTCTTGTTCCTGATCATGATTGGCTCCTTTGACTCTCCCTCTTTTGTTTCTATGAGTTTTTTTTGTCTACTTTGTTGCTTCTAAAGTGGTTAGGGATCATAGTCTCAGCTAGCTGCAGTATCTTGGAAAGCTGATCTTTTTGTTGTTTGAGTATTATTTGTTCAGTGTCTTTTAACGTAGTGCCTAACAACTTCAGGTTTTAATTGTAGTATGTGTGTAGTGGCAGGTGGTGATGCAAGCTATACGCCAGTTCTTTCCTAAGGCCGTCTATGAGAATTTTAGTTTAAATGGTAACAGATTTTTATTAGTTTTTTTTTTTTTTTTATGTGTAAAAGCGCCATCTGCTGGTCTGAACTGATTTATACAAATAAAATGATTAATTTTTGGTAAACTATTCTTAGGAAAGAACTTTAATTTTAAATTTGTTGCTCCTTTTTTAAATTTTTTACATTTATTTTTTTTAGGGCTGCACAATTTGGCCCCAAAACTATAATTTACAGATCAATATAACAACAAAAACATCAATTTTACAATACATCTCTAATATTAGCTTACTTGTATTAATGTTTTAATCACATGTTTTCAAAAATTAATCCATTGAGCTTTTTTTTTAGTGTGAAACTTCAGGGAGCCCTTCTAGGGTCTTTTTTTTTTTTTTTTTACTTTTATTTACTCACCCTCAGGTTGTTCCAATCTTGTATGAATTTCCTTATTCTGCTGATCACAAATGAACAGTTACTGGTTTCTTTGACTTCCATAGCATTGTCTTTTTTTGCCACTGTTGTAGTCAATGTGTACCAGCAACTGTTTTCACTTTTGGGTGAACTGTTCCTTTAAATGACTTACTTTAAATGACATTCACATTTTACATTCACAGTTTCTGAATGAGTTGGTTTTCAAATGCATGCTATAAGGAACCCAAACACAGCACAAATATTGAATTGAATTAAATTGCAGCATTTGTGATTTGATAATCACACTAAATCCATATCACAAAAAAGGTTTTGTTTGGATTAATTGTGCAGTCCTATTCAAAGTCTTTGCTCAAGTTTTTTTTTCCCTAGCTGCTAGGAATCTCTCCTTATTGTGATGTTTCAAAGCTTCCCAGCGTACTTTCTTTTCCTGTTCTTGCCTTTAGCATCACGTGTCTGTAGATAGCCAGTTTTCCCAAGAATCTCTTCCCACAGCAGTAGAATATATATATTTTTCCCCCATATATTTCATTTACTGTGCTTACCTCCCTGCGCTCCTCCGTCTCCGAGCCCAAGCAGAGAAGCAGCTTTGGGATCCAACTCTCCTGGAACTGTCACGTGATACTGACTCTTCCTGTCTGTGTGTGTTTCTGCAGCCACGCCAAGTTACGCTGCATGTGCAGCTGCAACAGGTGTACCTATTGCATCTGTCACAACCTCCTGAACTCTGAGCTGGTGCGCTCGCTAAAGGCCAAATTCTACGGTGCTGTTCTGAACAGGTCTCTGAGTATAGCGCTATACATATATCCCCATTTACCCTCTTCGCAGGGTGATCTCTCTCTAACCTCGGCTGCTTAACACACCGCCTCTCCTCTTTACTTGCTGTTGACCTGACAGGTTTACGTTGCATATCCACAGAGAGATGTTTGGAAGTGTTCAGGCTTTATGTTGAAATTATGACTTCTGTTATTTTAAAGTTCACATTTATCAAAACTATCATAAAGTCAGAGATGTCTCCAAGTAGACTTGGCCAGATGCACCCATTGACTCATTTTATCCACACAAAGCCCAGACATATGGCATTCTAGCAGCTCTTGTTGATTAACATTGTATTGCAATCCAGCGTTTGCTATTTAATTATCAGTAATGCATATGAGGCATGTTGGCGCACTTTTGATTCTGCTTCAGACAGCTTAGGAATCTTTTCTTAACCCAGCATGTGAAGCTGACTAAATCCTGCTAGTGTGTTTGAGCTTACAAGTTGTTTTTTTCTAGTTGAAACTAGAGATGGGAATCTTTCTTTCATTCTAGACTACTAGATTGTTTAAATATAGTTTTGATAACTCTTGTTGAACACCTGAAAACATCTCTTCCAGTGCTGATAGAGACTTGATAAAAATTTGCCAAACAAATAGAAGGATTGAAGAATTGATTTAGAATAATTCAGTCAAGAAGACTGGCTTGAATTGCCCTCATTCAAAGATGTACTGTAGTTAAGAGTGGTTCTTCACTAAACAGTATTGTTTACTTATTCTTTACTTGTTAGACCTTGTCAGTGTAATTAGTCATTATTAATTTGGCAACCTGTATTTATAAGATAAGGATTATGTGACACTGAAGACTGGAGTAATGGATGCTGAAAAAAATGATTTCCATTTCTAGTTCAATTAATTTTTTTGTCCTTTCTTACGACAGCGTTTTAGGGCCATCCAAAAAAAAAAAGAAAGAAAAAGAAATCTAAAACTGCGTGATTAAAGTCGGAATGAGAAGGTCACCGGAATTTAGGCATATATGAATATTGTTGCGTCCGAGCCGCTGCTTCATCTTACTGGGATGAGATCTAAGAATTCATGGAAACCGTTTAATATCAAGAATATCTTATCAATAAGACTGAACAGGAACAACTTTTTATCTTAACATCAGCTCACAGACTCAGTTGACTCAGTAGCTCTATTTAAATTTTTAATACACTACAAAGGCATTTATGAGGGATTATTGGCAGAAATTATATTGTGTAATATTCGCGGGGACAATATGCTTGGAAGTAATATTTCATGTCTTCTATTGGATTTGTTATTTGTAGTGTGCCACCCAATAGCAATAAGATTAGTCCCTTTAGTACTTTTAAAACAAAGTCTCCGCTTTTAGTTTTCTAGCGAAACACAAATTGTGTCTTACAGTAATGTGTTGTTCAAGCTCTTTACTGATCGGATTGCTGTATTTATGTGAGTCAGTCATTAAAATATACTGTGGTGTTTGTGAAAATTCCACCAACTAGTTCTGCTAATCGTCCGTGGTGTGGTGTCCAAACGTTCATTCTTCACATGTAGCCTATTAATAAAACGTTCTAAAGGTTAACGTGGACTCCAGCTCATTAAGTTATATTGTTTTGTTTATATATAATATTACGACTTTAATCGCATAGTTTTAGAATTTAAAAAGGAATTGGCACTAAAACGCTGTCGTACATTCTGATTCATGCAGCATTGCTTGGAATTTTTGTTTAATACCTACAAATGGACAAGTTTGTTCGTAAACATGCCATACACAATATGTTTATAAAGGCATTCTTTGAATTTTAAATGTAATAAGACAGATTTGCATTTGTCCTCATGACACTTAACCCTTTTTGAGTGAGTTGAGGTGGATATGCAAGCAGTAAATCTGCACTAATTCACTCATCCTTGCTCCAGGGACGAGTATGTCCACCTGGTTCATTTTTTTGGTTGCTTTTCTTCCTGAGTTGTTTTTAGATACTGAGCAGTTGATCTTTTAGATTTCATAGATCTTCTAATCTTTTATTATTTTTTTTTTACTGTTCATAAACTGTAACACCAGAAGAATGCACGGGTGTGAGGTCAACAATTTACTTAAACTTATTTACATAAAAATGAATAAGTGACCATTAATCTTATTGTCTAACTTTTTTTTTTTTACATGTGTATATATATACATACACATCAAACTTTCTTTAAAGCATGGGCCTGTCTTACACCTTTTTGGTTTTTCATTTCATTGTCACGGTGCACAATTTTGTTAAACCTTTATTTATATATATATATACTTATATTTATAGAGAGAGAATTTTAATCTATTGAATTTAATCTTGTGATTTTGTTTTGTTCTGTCCCTCCATAGGTGTACCTTTACATTTGTTTGGCTTGCCCTTTTCGTCTTTGCTTTGCATCTCTTTACATCATGTTAGCAGTATCCCGTCTGTCCCTCCCTCTCTAACCATCATCTCTTTCTCAGCATTAGCTATAGCTGCAGTCCGTAACTTTTGGTGCTCTGGTTAATAAACAGAACTGTGTGTCTTGCAGAAGAACATTGTAGCCAGAGCTACTTCTCTCTGTCTCACTTCACAGCGTTACCTACCCAAACCAGTCTAATTAGTCAGAATATAAACTCTTATAATAGGTGTATTGTAGAGCAGGGGTGCCCAACACCGTTACTGGCGATCGACTGTCCTGCAAAGTTTAGCTCCAACTCTAATCAAACACACCTGAAGCAACTAATTACGTTTTTTAGGATCGCTTGAGAATTAAAGGCATGTGCGTCTGATTAAAGTTGGAGCTAAACTTTGCAGGACAGTCGATCGCCAGGAACAGGGTTGGGCACCCCGGCTGTAGAAAATCAGGATAAGCCAAAAACATGGTTTGGAAAATGGGTACTTTTTTATTATATACATTTTGAACACAAAAGTTACAGACTGCAACTTTAAGCAACCCTCCTCAGGACTAATGGTCATATGCAGTGATGTGACTCTAAACGGCCTGTTTTGTGTTTGAATGTGTCTCTAATCACTTGTCTAACCTGTTGCTGCAAATGTAGTGTTTATTCTTAAACATAAGCTTCCCTTGCCATTATTGTTTGGTGCTTAATGGATAGTATTTTTATGTATTGCTCTTGACCGTGTCATTTCATAGTCAATCTGTTATTAAAGAAGTGGATCATCTTAGTTTACAGGCGGTTGAAAACATTATAGCAAAAAAAATAATAAAATAAAATAGATTTGCTTAATATACTTTTAAAGCCACCAAAAACTACTTGGTAAATAGTTGTTAAATATGAACTTTTTTTAGTAACAAAGCTGCTATTTCACATTAATAAGTGGGTGTGTAAGAGTGTGTGTTTACAGCATGTGGTGAGCAGTGGGGTACATTGGGGTTGTCCTGTCGGGTGTGCGGTTGTTGAACTGCCATGCTGTATGCATGTGTGCATAAGGTTGAGAGCTTTTATACAAGATGTGGGCACGTTTCTGTTGGCTGACGAGGAGTCCAGCCTCACCCATCAGGTTCATGCAGACAGCTTTGTAGAGGACTCGGTCTACATGGAGTCGTCTGTCGACCCGTTTGTGCCCATTTGTAACAGGTAAAGGCCCCGCTTACTGGAGTACAAGGTGCCACAATATAAATGAAATTTTAAGTTTAAAGAAGGATTCTGGTTTTCAGTGAGGTGTTTAAATGCAATTCTTCTTTACGTCTATTTTTCTCACCACGTCCTAAAGGTATCTGCAGATGTCATCGACTTATCCTCAAAAATGAGATCAGTCAATATGTATTTATTTGTTGTGTTGTGCATACCACCTTTGTTGCTTTAATGAGCTTTTTTTTTTTCAGCTACATATTTTCATAGGTTTCACACACACACACACACCATAAGCATTTAAAGTTTTGTCTCAGGCTTAAGTTTGGATGTCCGTGTTGAGCTTTTTGAAGCAACTTAAACCTTCTGAATTTGTGTTTGATGGGTTTCATCTCTTTCGATGTATCTTTTATCTCCAGCGTGCTTTTAAACATGTTTAGCCATTGAAAACATTAGCTGGCTCTCTCATGCTCTCCTCTTCCTTCCCATACTGCCTCTTTCCCCATTTCCACAGCTTATCTGTCTGTGTATATATCATGGGATGTCCAATCAAAACGATTTTTTTTTAATTAACACTATTATATGCTCAAATAATTGTCTATCAGTTAAATGTCTTTTGCCTGTGAAACTTGAAAAAATTGTTAGGGGAATTAAGAATGAATTCTTAGTTAATTGATTGTAGCCTCCCGTTTCCAGTATCTGATCCGCATGTTCTCTGTTTTACCATAACCAAACCTTAAATAAAAATA
>JAUCMS010000062.1:14159539-14174255 GCA_032357445.1 Enteromius radiatus | reverse complement strand
CTGCTGATTACAGAACCGCTTTTACCGACAAAACGCGCAAACATATCGGCCGATCGCTATCGGTGCATCCCTAATTTCTATTTAAGAACTGTCATACTGTTTACATTACTTTGCTTTCACTGCTCTATTCTAATATGGCAAAATGCACTTTAACATATCATTTGCATATTGCCCACACTGCTGCTACACTATAAATATATATTAAAAACCTTATATTTCACAATGTATTAGCGTATATCTTTATCTACATCTTGTGGTGCTCTATTTGTTTGAATTTTCGACTTGATCTGTTTCTTTTGTGGTAATTTGTAGGCCTACTGTGTAACTAAAAACATTTAACAATATTTAACTGTAATAATGTTCCAAGTTTGCTTTGTTTTGCGTTTACTTTTCAGTTAGACAAGAGAAGCTAACATCAAACAAGGAAGCAACAAAGCTGATTCCATTTACAGGAAATAATAAGGTGAACATTTAACAAACCATTGACCAAACTAATCAGCACAAAACCATTAATATTTATTAAACAAATATATTACTTCTTCTCAGTGTTGATGGCACAAAACGTTGAAACGTGCTCCTTGAATGTTCAATCCCACAGAATGGGTGAGTATTTTGATAAACTGTGGAGCATGTTATGTGTTTTTTTTTTAAAGAGTAATACTTAATATTGATCTTTTAAATAGCTTTCATGCAACAAATGTGCCTGCTGACAGTCAGTTTTCACTCATAAATCATTTAAAAAGATTATAATCCTGCATAAATTGTATTGAGGTAATGTAACCTTTTGACTCTGCAGAGTTATTGCTTAAATAGGACATTTTTATAGGTTTAAATGTGTTATTTCTAAACCTGTAAACTTTCTTTCCTAGACTACGATTCAATACCATGTTCAGACTGGAATGAACAACATGTCAGCTTATGGTTGAAATCAATTGGAGTTAAACAAGAGCACATAGAGACACTTGAGAAAGAAGAGGTAACCGGACCTGCTCTACTACGTGTTTCACAATCATACTTAAAAGAACTTGGTTTTGGAGGTGGCCAAATACAGCTTCTCCTGCTTGAAAGAGATAAACTTATAGCACCAGACAAGTCAAAAACAAATAAAAAGAAACCTGGTTCTGATAGAGAAGGCAGCGAAGAAGCAAAACATGAAGCTGTATCTTTTAGTGATGTCACAAGTCCTGAACAAACCCTTTCCACAAGCGACACTGCTGAAACATCTGTGTCTTTCACACAAAGTAGATATCGGAAATTTAATGACAATGATGAACACTTCTGCTATATAAAACATGCCATACTTCCACCAGAGACAGGAATAGACAATCTGATCACTCCATGCCATGAGTACAAATCACTGGAAAATGCCTGTAAATTAGAAACAAGAAAGCTAAAGATCAAATTTGCCAGTGAAGTCATTCGATTTGCATGTGCATGCATGAATATGCGCGCAAATGGCACAATCCACTTTGGGGTCATGGACAAGACAAAAACATCATACAAACATGGAGAGATAATTGGAATTCCTATTGAAGACAAAGAGATCTTTCAAGACGCTTTAGACTACATTGAAAACTGCTTTCAAACAAAGCACTCTGATGCCAGAAAGTGTATTAAATCCCCAAAATTCATCCCAGTGATTGACAAAGACAATCAGACCCAAAACTGGATTGTGGAAGTGGATGTAGTTCCCATGGTGAATGTTGTAAGGGATAAAGTGTATGATGCCCGTATACCAAAGTTCAACGAGAAAAAAAACAAAGTTGAATATGAGCAAAAAGCTTATTATCAAAGAGTTGGACCTAATACACCATGTGTTACGGAGGATGAACTTGTCAGTTTCATTCAAGCTCTTAAAGATCTTGACCAAAAAAGAGAACAGGAGGAAAACAACCAAAATCAAACACAGGCTCATTTTAAAGAGGACTTAGGAAGAAAACTCTTAGTTCTTCTGACACATGGGAAAAAATACATGGACAACACATTGCGTTACATTATTGTGTCAAACAGGTTTGATCAGGAAAACCTACAGAACATCAAATTTCTTGCCCACATGAATATCTTTTGCGTTTTTGATTATGACCCTGACTCCAAATTATCTGGACTTTGTCACAATTATCAAGAACACCATGCCATAAACCTCCACTTCCTGCAAAATTATGATCATAGGGAGAATACCACTGACTTTGTCAAAAATTTACAGCTATATGACAGAACAAGTTGGATTTTCTGCAATGGTCGGAGGGATTACATTGGAGGTGAGAGTCCTTGTGATGAAAAAACCTGGATCAAAAACAAGAAGAAACTGTTGAAAAGAGCTGTATCTGTTATCTGCAATGAGATTCTCCCTAAAAGATCATTTGTGGTACTTTTCATTCTCACGTCTGACATTGAACAACCTCTTGTTGACACCTTCCATGAGTTCTATGCAGAAATGAGTGGTCATGAGGACATAGTGATCATCTCAGAGTCAAGGGAGAATTATAAGAAATGGTCAAGCCTTGCCCAAGTGTCCTGCTCGCTAGACGTTCTTGAACAAATCAGTGTAGTTGGTATGCCAATGAGTCACGTAAATGCTACAATTCAAAGCATTCAGCTCACCAGTCTTCAGGCTACAAGGCGTTTGCCCGTATCAAACAATGGTGTATGCTTTTTGAAACCTGTGGAAGAAGATAGTATGATCTCATTAGAAGTAGTCCGTGTTGACCAGTGTGATGAAACAAATATACATGTCATGGAACAAGAGCAAATACAGAAAACTGAGCAATACTTCTATCAAGGAGGAAAAATTGACTGGATGAATTTTTGGCTGGCTGACCGAAATCAATGTGGGGACGTCATCAAACGTGATGCATATGCAGAAATTAACAAAATGTTGGAAGACCTTGAGCGGACAGACTCATTAAAACGGTCCATTGAAAACATCAACATATATCACCAACCTGGTAGTGGAGGGAGCACAGTAGCTCGACAGATCCTCTGGAACTGGAGAAAAAAAATGCGATGTGCTGTTGTTAAGCAGTCGTACCAGGCCACAACTGTCTGTGAACATGCTGTAAAGCTTTGGAGTTATGAGGAAGTTGACAGGAATGCCTGTTTACCTGTGCTTCTGCTGCTAGAGGATTGCAACGTGGACTATCAGGATGACCTCAGACGAGAATTGAGCAATGCAGTCACAACAATGAAAATAAGTCCTTCAAAACTGTGCTTCATCATTCTCTGTTGTAAAAGGTCTCTGGATCCAGAGAGGATGTGCAAAATGTTGCCGCTACGCACTGTCGGAGTTACACACAAACTATCCCCGGCTGAAAAGAAGCTCTTCTCAAAGAAAGCAGAGAATCTCAAGGTTAAGTTTGAACCAGAGTTTATATTCACTTTTGTGCTCATGAGTGAAGGGTTTGAACAGTCTTACATCACAGACTGTGTTGAAAACCTGCTGAAGGGAATTGACACCAGACATTTGAAAATTCCTTAAGTGAGCAGGCTAGGTTTTTTTTCATACAGCTAAAATCCAGTGAGACACATATCGACTCTGTGAGAATAATTCATCATTTGATAGCTAAGGAGATCCTGAAGCAGCTCTCGAGTCATCAGAGCCAAAGTGAAATTGCAAGTTGTCTGCTTAAGGACAAAGTCCTGTTTGACCACAGATTCGGAAGGGATGACTTTTGAAAGTTTGTTAGAGATCTGTTCATCAAACGCACCAAAAAAAGCAAGGGAGATCCAAAAAACAGTTGGTTTTCTCCTTTAATCGAGCATATCTGTGAGACAGAAGGTCTGGAGAAAGCCATTGACCTTTTAAAGGTAGCTTGCAATTGTTTTGAGGAGGCATTTGTTGCTCAACAGCTGGCACGGCTTCTTTATGAAAACAAAAGGTTTGAGGAAGCAGGGATTTGGGCTAAAATAGCCAAGTCTCATCTACCACAGCACTCATACATACTTGACACACTGGGACAAGTATACAAAAAGTGGTTCTATGACAAATATGAAGAAATATGCAAGAAAGTCCCTTTTGAACCAAGCGATGTCACTGACATCATTGATACTGCTCTTAAAGGAATCAATGCTTTTAGAGAATCTGAAAAATGTCCACAGACGGTCTCTGTAAATAATTCTTATTTTGGAGAAGTTGATATCGGATGTCGATTGTGTGATCTGCTGTCCTTCGTAGATGTTTTTTCTGGCAAGGAGGGAAAGAGGAAGTTGATGGATTACCTTCTCACTAAAAACATACCAGAGGAAGTGAAGAAACCTTGGCAGATGTTTCATGGCCTTTTAAAAGGACTAAAAAACAGCATTAAAAAAGCCTTGGAGTGTATTTGTGAGGATCTGGCTCGCTTTCAGAATTACAGTTCTGAGGAAGAGGAGGAGTTGGATGAAGGAGAGCCTGACAAAGTGAATAATCCAAGAAAATGGCTCCTCAGGAAAAGTTCTGTCTATGCCAAATTTTTTTCCACTGACAATGAAAACGAGGCTGTTGATATGAAGTCAGGTTCTCTATTAAAGAGACAAATGAAAATTTTCCAACTTGGAGGTGGTAATGTTACAACAATTCTTTACCTGCTGTCTGATAATAAGAAAGTTGGGGCTGGATCAAAGCTTGAGAATATAATCAACCTGTATCCAGCTGACCTGAAAAAGGATCTCGACCAGACGGAGCTCGTAAACTTCATCTTCTGTCAGATAGCACTCTCTTGTGCTGCACCTGGCTCTGGAAAACTTCTATCCATTGAAAAACTTCAAGATCTCTGCAGGCCGTTTTACAGTGAAAGG
Organism: Enteromius radiatus; assembly: GCA_032357445.1. Lineage (NCBI taxonomy): Eukaryota > Metazoa > Chordata > Actinopteri > Cypriniformes > Cyprinidae > Enteromius > Enteromius radiatus. The sequence continues at coordinate 14,169,482 of JAUCMS010000062.1, read as the reverse complement.
AGAATTCCCTTACCAGAAACTGCATACTTTCTTCTTTCGCTCTTATTTTGGCCGGAGGATTCTTTTGGCAGAGTGCCATCCAGTACAAGAAGCGACATTTGCACAAAAGCAATAAAACAACTCCATAGATATTCTGAGGTCAAATCTAGTGCCTCAGCAAAAGGCAGGATCTTCACTCACTTCCTGCTTGGAAAAGCAAGGGGTCTCAATAAAATTGTGCACAAGACCACAATTGAAAAATTCTGCAAGGGTACCCTCAGTGAGAGACGACTCAAATGGCAAGGCGGTGAAGTGTGGACAAACCCAGATGTTGTTCAGCTGCTTAAAAGGGTTACTGGATACACTGAAAACGGAAATCTGTTTGTTCAGGTATCCGATCAAAGCAACATCAGAGTCATCCCACTTTTTTCTGCCTCCTTGCCAAATTCAAATGAGAATGTGACTTTCTACCTCGGATTTTCTCTTCACGGAGTGGTAGCTTTTGACATTAAGGTTGCAGAGTGAACCCATACTTTAAAATGCAATTGGGAATTTCCCCAGAGATGTACATGACAAATTTTCAAACATACCAGTTTTTTTTACGATATAAGAATAATGTGCATCTGGATTTGTATTGAATAATCTCATAAAACACTTTTGATTGAATATTATTGATTGTTAAAATCTTTGGTGGTCGACCAGTGCAATGTGTCAAATGGATTATAACGTTCTTTTATTTTTCTCTCTCTGCACTTTGTAGTTACACATCATAACTCATTTCATGAGTACAAGATATATTTTTATCTAGAGATATTTCCTTGATTAGCTTCAAAATGCAGATATTTGGCAAAAAATATATATTTCATTATTTGGGTAGTGACTTTCAGTGATAAACATAGTTGTAGAAATATACAGAATACTGAATTACAAAATATACAGGTTTACCATGAAGTTGTTGTTTCAGTTTTTAGTTCTGTGTTTTTCTTTGGGACATAATAAATTGTTGTGCCTTCCATCAAAGCCTCCTGCTTAATCTGTCTGAAGTCCTGTTAAAGTAGCACCTTCCCAGCACTAATGCATTGCCCTCTTGTGGTAATGATGCACCAGCCTACGACTATCTACAAATGGCTCCTGAAAAAAAATACTACAGGTATTTTACAGGCAGAATATGAATATTTCCCAATTTATTTAACCTCACATGAGATGTTAAAAATGGATTAACATAGAATTAAAAACTACAATTTTGCCAGAGTTAAATTACATCTTAATTCTTGCATGAATTAGAGTCATGTTAAACATTTCTTTAATTCTTACAAGTTAACACAAATGAAATGTTCCTGGGACAAATTACTCACGGTACAATCATGTCAAATCTGAGCCAGAAAAGGAAACCAAACATTATAATTATACACATTATCACAATTTACAGCTAGATCAATATATACATTAAGGAATACATTTCCCACAGTTCTTTTATTTTTAAACACTACATTTACAACCAATTTTATGATCACCAGAAGTTTTGTTTGTCTTTGGTAAGAAAACATCTTAAAATTGCAAGGAAGAAAGTTTAACATTATCAAATAAAGCCCTATCAGAAAGAAATAAAATAAAGATTATTATTTGCTTATTCAGAGCTTCAAGATTATGTGACTACCTTCATTCAGTTTAGCTATTTTTGTAAATCTACAGGACTGTCTGTTTAAAACAATCACAATACAACTTCAATACAACTTCTCATTGGTCCATATTATAGGATCTATTAGTTTGCAATTTTTATGCACCCAAATCAACATACAGCAGCACATCATAGCATAATCTTTTTCAACCTTCTCTGTTGAACCTCTACACACACACACACACACAAAGATAAACTATACTTAGTGTTTACTATTAAAGTTTGTTGAAGTTGATTATAATGCAAACCATACTGTTATAATTATGGGTGTTTAATAGAGGTTCCAAGGTGCTCTCAGACAGGTGAGTGTATGTGCAGTGACTCTGTGGTGTCAGTGCAGCGTGCCCTGAGCGTGCTCCACGAGGAACTCCTCCAGCACGTTTATGATGCCACAGGCCTCAGGAAGGCTGATGTGCTCGGCCCGAGCGTTCTGCAGCAGCACGTCTCCGTTTCCACAGCTCTGCAGGAACAAACAGCAGCGGAACAGAGCGTAGTGACTCATTTCTGCCTGACGGATGAAGCGCTTCAGGTTGTTCATGTCCTGGATGGCCTGCAAAGAGAAAACAATGTGCTTTTAGAAGACATTTCTAAATGTGAGCACTCTTAACTTCAGTTTGGTTACTTATTTAATAATACTAGTTAATGCTTTTTAAAGCACTTTTTAAATGCATTTTAAAAAATTATTTTTTGATGTAACATTTGACATATGCTCATTAATTTATATTTTGAGCAGATGTTTACAAAACAGTAGATTTACAGTAGATGATAATAAAATTAAAACAGATTACCAGCAACAAATACAAGTGTTATGTGTGAGATCTGGAAACTCGAGAGCAGATGGTTAACACTAAAAAAAACCCCATTTTTTTCAACCACCCAAAATAACTTATTAAATGCAAAGTTAATCTAATGCATTTAAATGGGTAGTCATCCTCATGTCATTCCAAACCTGTATGATTTTCTTTCCTCGAAAGAAAATACAAGATAAAATAAAAAATACAACAGAAGTCAACATCAAACAAATTTTGTTTAGTTATCAAATATCTATAATTTTTAATAAATGCTATCTTAATAGCAAAGAATATTATTAATGGAAGGAAACATTTTTGTGTGTGTTATTACTATACTTTTTTGAATTATAAGTAAATATATAAATACAGGTGAGCAAGCAACACAAATCAGTGACTGCCACACAAATGTTAAATGTTTTATCTGGATACCATTGAACACAGAAATCATCAGAAGCAAATTAACCTTAAGTTTAAAGTTCTCCAGGATTTGGCGGAGAAGGAAAGGGTTAAAGCGTTCAGCAGCATTGAGGAAGGCCTGGATCCAGTCATCGCAGAACCGGTTACTGACTGCAGAGGTTTCAACACAACATTAACAGAGTAAGACATTAGTAAAATGAAAACATCTGTGTGTCCAGTGGATTTGATGGTGCCTCTGACCTCCATTGGACAGTGTAGGTGGGCTGGAGGAGCAGTCGATGATCAGACTGGTGTGAGAGTCATCTGAAATGGCCTTACAAAGGGAGGCTGTAGTGGTATCTTCCTGAACTAGACCCTGCAGGCTTGCTGCTTTGATAAATCTAATAAAACAATGAATCAAGTTGCAATGGCTGTCACTATTTAAAACTATAAAAATGCAGCAGGTAGTAAGAAAATGTTGTTTCGCATACCTTGCTACATCTGCTTTTGTCTTCTCATCTGCCCCTGTGACCTCAACAAGCTTGTGACTCAGAGCCTGCAGCAGAGAAAAAGCTCATTTACCATTTCATATAATATGGTATGTTACTGCTTTCAAATAAGACTGAATAAAATGACAGCAGTGGCTTCTTACAGCATGCAGAAGGTACCCAATGTTGGCCTGCAACAGCTGGACCACTCTGTGAACGTGCATAACTGACTCTTCATACCAGCGGATCAGGTAGGGCCTGACTTCTGTCTCCAAATTCTGCATCTGTAGGTTGCCGACAATATTTACAGCAAATGGATATAAAAAGCAGTGTGCTTGCAGATACATCTTTAAAAACCTGTTTGTTTAACATGTGCATAATTTCGGTTGCAAAAACTGTCCTCACCTCTATAGTCAAACAACCCTGCAGACCCTGGACGTACTTGTCCAGCTCAATTCTAAACGTTTGTAGGGTTAAAGAAAATGTGTTAAATATCCTATTAAAAGAGCAACATGCTTGAATACAATGTTAATAACACTCCTTTTCTTCAGTGCACAATGCAGTATTTCCTACAGTTTAATGATCAGTCATTTGTGGTTTAAGGATATAGATTCAGGCCCTTCTCTGATCCTCCGAGGAGACACACCACCCAGCCGTTGCCATCGGCCTCAGGCTGTTCTGGAGATTTCTCCTGCTCCAGCAGACAGCAGTAACAGCCCACCGCTTGCTCAGGGATGCTTGAACACAAACAAACATCAAATCACTTAAGATAATACATGGTAATATTATTCTTAATGTTTAGTTTTGCACTGAAGGATACTAAACAATAAGTAATGCAAATGTATTAATATTGTATTATTTAAATGGCACTCTTTAGCTTGCTAAATATTATATATTTGTTTATTTATAAAGTAATGCCATGTCAGCAGCAGTGGCTATATTCATTGCAAAAACAAGTCTTCAATATCAATATCCTTTCAATATCATTTTTATAATAATTTGGCTAAATATTATGCTTTGTTATTTTAGTACTATTAAAATGCTATTTTTTTTTTTATATATATATATATATATATATATATTTAGTTTTTTATTAGTTTTTAGCAGTATTAGTACATCAACTTAAAATGTCTCTTTTCTGTTAGCTGTCAAAACAGTGTTTTTAATTATGGTTTTAGATTTTGCTTAAATGTTACATTTTTCGTTTTACGTATTTTTTTCATTTCAGCTTTATTTCAATTAGCTATTATCCTAGAAGCCATTTAAATGTTACCTATTTGTGGCAGTAAGAGGCGGCTGTTTCAAATCATCGTCTTTGGTACATTGCAGTTTTAAAGAAAAAATGCTTAACAAAGATTACGCACATTGATTGTGTTTAAGCTTATTAAAAACTCCAGACAGACATGTAAAGAATGTTAACTTTCACCACAGGGGGACTTAACAACGAAACTAATATGATGTACCTTAGCTCCACAGTGGCAATGTTACCCATACCCCCTAGCAAAGCACCCTTGCTCAGCCTGCGGGAGATGTAGCTGCGTAGCTCTGGCTCGGCCTCAGGTGGCAAGCTGGCGTCCAGTAGTGTGAGACTTTAAGAGTGGAAAATATGTGTTAAACTAGAATATAACCAAGGAAATAAAGGCGGACAGATAAGCAGTCAATGAAGCAATGATGTTCAGAGAATCAGCAGCGGCACCTAGCAGAGATACATACCAACAGAAATACAGTTTGACGTTAGACGATTTAGTTCAACGGTTATGGATGATGTGAGCAAGCCAACATGATGAAAAGCCAGACACAGAATCCTGAGTGGGGTTTTTTTGACTGAAGCCATGATTTTTCTTCCATCACAACATTGAAAGCCACAGGACTGAAATAAACTGAAATGACGGATGGACCCTTTTTACCTAAAGTCTTCCTGACTTGTGGTGGAGTCTGATCTTCTCTGGCTCCAGGCCACGCTGTCTCCAGAAGCCTCTGATCTGAGTAGTTTGATAATGCGTTTAATACTTCACAAGCATTATTATGTTAAGATCTCCCGGGGTTCTCACTGGCTTACATGACCACGTACTGTGTTTTACAGCATCTTACATTCATATCAACGTCAATTTACTGATCCAAGATACAGTCATATAATTTCTTAGAACTAAGCAATATTATGAACCATGCTTCAGATATGCTTAAAGATATTTCTGGTTTGTTCTTTAGTGTCATGCAAGTGTAAGCTTAATTCATAAGCATAGGAATAGTTCATTTTAATTTATAAACGTTAAAAAGTTTTACAACATATTAAGGATTATATAATATATCATATAATCCGTAATATGTTGTATAAACGGGCATAATATCATTAAAACAACAAGCACTTCGCAAAGCATCCTGCATTTGTCTCATTAGCATAACGTCACCTAATGCAATGATACAATTATAAGTGGAAACCACTGCACCTTGTGTTCTGGTAGTAGTATATGGCATAGTAGCTGTTTATCTGTTGTATTTTCTGGCTGTATCCGGCGATCTCTTCGTTGTCGAAGTCTGCATCCCTTTCATCCACGTCTATGGACTCCTGGAAGGAAGAGGTCTGGGATGTAAACATGTCTCTGCAGAGCTAAAAGAAGACGAGCGACACTTATATCTGCTGCAAACTGCGTGCTATTCCGATAACTAATCAAAGTGCCAAAAAAATGTTAGTGAATGGAGGCCTTTTAACGATTTTGTTTTAAAATCGATTTAAATGCTACGTGACATTTAACTAAAGTCATAGTACTGACAGTGACACTGCTACGCATGCGCTGTTATTGTGATTCGTTCGTGAATGAATCGGTGTTTTAAATGAACGAGTCATTTGTGTTCACTCTTATGCACTGACTCACATTTTCATCCTACCTTCATAGAAATCATTAAACCATATCATTGTTTGGATCTCTTTATCATATACGCACATTCACTGAACAAGGGTTTTGAGTTAGAGATTGTGTAAAATAACTAAAAAAACACAAAAATTATGTAAATGATGAAGAGCATTTGATGTAAGGTTTACTTTTTATATGCCGAGGCAATTGTAGGGGAAATGCTTTGAAGCATTCTCTTAAGTATTTAACACATTAATTTACTTTAATATATTTGTATATACGAAAAGTCGACTAACAATATAACAAAGTACAGCAAGGCGTTTTTAGTTGACTTTAAAGTTTGTAACGAATCGCTAAAACACAAAAATATTTATTATTGAATGGTAACGTTATGTGAACAAAATGGACAACAAAGTTAAATCCGATACATTTCAAATATTAAAGTAAATTACAAACAAAAGACTTGTTGCCACCTGCTGCCGCAATGACGTAACACTATGTGATTTAGATTTTTTTCTGGGAATTGATTCAAAAGATTCGATTCACTTGAATAAATCATCAATCAACGTCATTGCTACGCATGCGCTTTAGAGGTTCGCGTAAGCGCGCCAAACAGCAAGAGCATCAAGACCTGTATTATTGCAGCTCTTACTTAGTATACTGCATAACTTTTAAACATGCCGTCAAATGTTGAAATAAAAGCAGTTTTGCGTGACTTGCCTTATCTCACGCAGCGTGCAAAGGAGCTGAGCGGTTCGGACGGGACAGTGATCCGTCAGCAGGACACGTTTTTCAAAGTGCCCGCAGGACGCCTGAAACTCCGAGACTTCCAGGATGGAACAGGACAGTTGATTTTCTATGAAAGGCCAGATACAGAAGGACCCAAGCTGTCAAATTATTCCATAACTCCTACCAACGACCCACAGGGGCTAGTCAAGGTTCTGACGGATGCACTTGGGCAGGTGGGGCAGGTGAAGAAGGAGAGGAGACTGTATATGGTGGGACAAACCAGGGTGCATGTTGATTGTGTGGAGGGCCTGGGGGACTTCATGGAGCTGGAGGTGGTGATGAAAGAGCAGCAGAGCAGAGAAGAAGGAGTTGCCATTGCAAATCAGCTCATGCTGGACCTGGGAGTGAAGGAGGATGATCTGTTAGACGGCGCCTACATGGATCTCCTTCTGAAGAACCAGCAAAATGGACATGCAACATAGACTCTGACCATATGTGGTCTAGTGGAAAGCACTTAAAACCTTAATAACCTTGTTAACCCTAATATGTTTCCTCTGACATCAAGACATTAAATGTTGTTGTTGTTTTTTTCAGTTGCTTCTTCTGTACTGCTATACAAAATAATCTGTTTTAGATTAAAAGCATGATCTGAAATGAACAACACAATAAACAATGTGCATAGATTGTGTTTGGCCTGTTTTCATGATAGCTAGATATACATATAAGTAGATTACATATAAGTAGTTTTTCTTGTCTTTTATAGATGACACACAAATTGGACCATTATTCAAAAAGTTAAATAATTAAATATGTAAATATTTGTCCCCGTGTGTTTTCAGGAGCATTATTTTTCTGATGCACAGATAGATGGATGCTATGCATGTTTTGTATTTTTTTGTTTGTCTCTGGTGAATTCTATGGGACAACCTCATATATTCAAGAAAACTGGACCATTAACCAAAAAGTAAAACTGTAGGGGCAAAAATATATTAAATAATCTCTCTCTCTCTATACACACACACACACACACACACACACACACACACATAAAAATGTCAATATTCAGCCCCCTGTATTTTCAGGAGCATTATTTTGTGGCGTATAGATGGATAGATAGATCTAAGAGTGCATACAAACATATTTAGCTGAAAATAAATGGCGAACATTAGTAAATATAACATTTTGCTAAATAAAAGTAAAAAGTTAGGAATCGGGTCATTGTCAGGCATAGTGAGACTAGAAACAATGTATTGCAATGAATGGATTCCAAACTGTTTATAAAGCCAACCAGAAAAGGTTGATGAATGCTATACAAATTCTTTGGGACAATCGAGGACAGAACACACAGATGTTTCGTGACATGCTCCAAACAAGTAGGTGGCAGTCATACAGATGATTCCGCGCGCAGCGTGCTTCTGTGTTCTCGCGAGAGTATATTTTTCCCTAATCGCACCGCGCGCCCCTCTTCCTTCCTCTTTCCGCCATATTGCAGAACTGGTAAGGTTCAGGATTGCTACAATGCTTGTATAATCTGTTTAAATCACGGACATCGTTACATATCATCCACATTTAGACAGAGATATGTGTTTGTGAGCTGCCAAAACGCCAGGTTTTTGGATCATTTGGTTAATCGTGTCTGTATAAACGGATATATTTCCCTGATATTCGGGGCTGTCCAAGCTCTCCACCATTCAGCAGTGTTACTGAGGGACAGACACGAATAACCCGAGTCAAACCAAAGCACTCCAGCAGTCCGCTGCCGTACTTTAACCACAAACATGTGTATTATGAAATAGAAAGGTTTATGGCGAAGACAAACTCGGTTTAACGCGCTTAGGAGTCCACGCACTACCATAACGTCAATCATAGCGCGTAGTTCAGGAGAAAATTAGACCCACAGTTTTAAATGATAACGTTAGTCATCTAACAAAGTTTTTGTTGTTCGGTTTCCAATAGTATGTAAACTAACAATTTTGTATTTTACACAGCAGTTTTGTCGATGTGTAACGTTACCTGGCTTTTAAGTAGCGTTTGGCTCGTGACATTGATGAGATGAGGCTGTGTAATGGCTGTTTTAACTATATGTCTGATGGTTTTCTTTCTCCGCAGGCATCATGGTGCGCATGAACGTTCTCGCTGATGCGCTGAAAAGCATCAACAATGCTGAGAAACGTGGGAAACGCCAGGTTCTCATCAGGCCCTGCTCTAAAGTCATAGTTCGCTTTCTTACTGTGATGATGAAGCACGGTGAGTGAGTCCATCAGCTTGCCTGTGTCTGAGTTTGACTTAAGAATCTCTGCTCTTAGTGTGTTGAGAAAAGAACATTTCATCTAGTGCTGTTTCAAACCTATACGATTGGCTTCTGTTGAGGCTGAAAGCTGCTGTCAAGTCCCTAACATTCATGAGAATGAATGACCGTTTTAATTTTGGAGAAAATGATTCCTTTTAAAGCATCCAGTCATATCTCGTGAAACAAGCTGCTAAATCTCTTTGTTGTCTTTGCAGGTTACATTGGTGAATTTGAGATCATTGATGATCACAGAGCCGGGAAAATTGTCGTCAATCTAACAGGGAGGCTGAACAAGGTAAGTGGTTTAATAAAAATCTTGACAATAAATGCCTTAAGTAATGAGACTCGTGTTTAGTGACGGCTGAAGGGCTTTCTTAGCCCTTAGAACACTGCGTTCACTGCGGTAGTCCTGCAGAGTTTAGCTCCAACCCTAATAAACACACATGAAGCAGCAGTTTAACCTCTTACTAGGCATGTTAGAAACTTTCATGCAGGGGTGTTGAGGCAAGGTGGAGCTAAACTCTGCTGGATACTGGCCCTTCAGAACCGAGTTTTCATACCCCTGTATTAAACAGTTAGTGTAGTGAAAATATTAAGTGCATTATGAAATTGTTATAGTACTAGTATATTTAATATGGGTGGGAATATTAAGGATTTAGCATATATATTTTAGATCTATATATATATATATATATATATATATAAAGAGTTTCGTTGCAAAACGTGATAAATGCCCTTTT
>JAUCMS010000062.1:14112289-14159439 GCA_032357445.1 Enteromius radiatus | reverse complement strand
AAATACGCCGATGATGGTGCTGGGGTTTCAGCCCGTATTCAGAACAAGAAACACTAGTTATAAATAAAACATGGCCAAAATAACTATACTTCAATTCAAACCTATGAACATCATGATCCAGCATTGTGGTTAAATAAGGGGGTTGGGGGGGGGGGAAGTGGCTTCACCAGCTGGAAGGTTTTGGGAAAAAGCAAGCAAGTGGCACATCTGCCTGATGTGGCACATGGTGATGATGTCATGGTTTGGCACACAAGCTCACAGTAGAGAGTTTATGAGGAAAAAACGGCCTGCCGAACAGACCGCCGCGTGGTTTAATGTAAAACCATACCGCAAGCAACGCGACATGAAAATGCTAAGTTGCAGTTCTGCTGCAGCGGAATGGAAAAAATACAGAACAGCCAGCTATGTAAAAAAACTCACCAGGCTGGGAATGACAACTTTTAAACTCATTTTGAGCTACGTTTACAGTAGAGCGAGTGAGTCACCGGGGTCGGGCATGACCACGTTAGGATTGACTCAGTACTGGAGGCTAATGAGAGACTTCCAGACCAAAAGGTAGGGGAGGGGGGGGCTGCTGCGGTCAAGCATCACAGCCTCACTGCACTATACTAGACTCGCTCCCAGAATCCTTTTGATGAGAGACCGCCTTGCAATTGATCCCTCATCGTCCTCATCGTCCTGCCGGCCTGAGTTAATTACAGATCCCCTGTGTAGGCACGAGTTAGCAAGGCTTTCCTTTAGTTGAGTCTCATTGGATTTCTAATCACGATTGAAATCGCTACTGACTGGAGAGCTTGTCTCACACTATTAGGTGTTTGTTTAAGGTAAATTAAAGGCCTATTGTGCTTATTCAGACTAAGCAGGATGTACCGTAGGTCTCCTTCGGGCGTGAGGTCAGCGCTGTCACGGAAAAAGCTTTAAAAGTGTTTAACTAATGATCGGGTTCATCGAACTGTTCCTGTTAGCACCGGCTGCGCTGATACAGTCAGACAATGAGAGGGCTGAGAGCACAGCGGGAAAGGTGCAAGACACTCACCTGGAAACGGGGCAGGTCGGAGGGCTTGAAGTCATTCGGCGAGCAGCCGCACCAGTCTACGATGTGCTTGTATTGACACTTGCAGCCCAGCTTTCGATTCCAGTTAGTGATGCGGAGGTTGTTGTCCACCATGCTCTCACAGTGCGGACTGTTCTCCAGGACCGTGTGGAAGAACGACTGCGAAGACAAGAGAGAGGACCACGGAGGAGGAGGAGGATGATAAATAGGAAGGGACGGTGAGAGGTGAAGAGAAAGAGAAGAAAATAGATGAGTAAGAGGTTGAAACAGAATAATGACATCTGATAAAATGAAGACGGATGTCTAACAGAATGGCCCTGTCAGGAGGTCTAGTGTGTTAAATGTCTACATCAGTGAAAAAGGGCCAATTGCCTTCCCAAGCCACAATATCCAATATCTCAGTGGTGAATAACTAGCCCTAGACAGAGCGAAGAATCCAATTTCGCCGCGGCACAGCAAAAAGCCCTTCATTAAAACTAACACATTGACACAGTCATTTCAAATGAGCAAACACACAATGCAAATGAGCAAATTCATCCCGCTTTTTGGAAATTTACTCAATTCATCATCGTAAACTTCTAACTCATGAATAAGTGAGAAATATTAATGAAACGCCAATCTAGTGAATTAATGTAGCAGAATCCTTAGAATACTGTGCAATGCAAAGGCATTTTCTTGATTATTATTGTCTTGTATATGTAGAAAAAAATGTTGAAATATCTTTAAAACAGCATGTGTTTAACTCGCAATGAAAATTGTTCAAGATCATTGTTTATTAGAGAATATATATTATTATGAATATAAGAATAATGTAAATTTTTCTTTCCATTTTTTAAACTCCACTCATAAATTCATTTACATTTGTTCAAAATAAGAATAAATATATATATAAAAGCAATGCTAAATTTATTCTCTATATAGTAAATGTCCATTGTTTCAAAATCCTGTCATTAATTACTCACAAGAAAACAAAAATAACATCCTTATATGATGATCACAGTCCATTGATGTCACATGGACTATTTTAATGATGTCTGTACTACGTTTCTAAGCCTAAAATGTGCCATGCTGTCTGTGGATTCATCTCTTGGATTTCATCAGGAATATCAGAATTTGTGCTCTGAAGTTGAACAAAGATGAGTAAATAATGGCAGAATTTTTATTTTTGGTAGAACTATCTATTTAAGAGCGTTTACATTTTTTTTTCTGGAAAACACCACTTTTTTTTTTTTCCTTTGACATTCATTTTACACAATTTTGGTGTCTCACCTCCGCAGGTAAGAGTGTGTATGCGTAGAAACGCTTCATGTTGATCACAAGGTCATCTTGAGAGTTGATGACGTACTCCACGAACATTCGGTTGAGCAGAAACCAGTCAGAGCCTCCATCCACGGATATGCCTTCTGGAATTTTCCTGTCTCCAAGCCGCCACATATGGGTGTCACACTCGAAGAAAAGCCGGTCCAAACCTTGTTTTCTGATGAATCTGTTGGCGATTATCAACAACGCAAATTACAAATTTATTTTTATCGGTTATAAAAGGCACCCTTCTGTGCGACTGGCACGCATTTGAGTGTCTTGGGCACCATAAGCCATCAGCATGATCACACGTCAGCACTCACCGAGCGTTATCTCTCCCGTGGGACTTGATGAAATTCATATCTCTGTATTTGGACAGGAAGGCCACCAGCTGATCATTGGTCCTGAGAAGACATTGCAAAAATGTTGGAAGGGAAACCAGAAAACAAGCGAAAGAGAGAGAGTAACAGAGAGTTTGCTAATCAGTCTAATGAGCCACAGTGTAAATGAGCGCAGAGCACAAGGGATTGTGGGTGAGTCCAAGCTCATATACAGAGCCAGACTCAGGCAGTGAATGCGGGCAGCTGGCATCAGGGGCTGTCGCAATGCATTGCCGGAACGTCTGTAGTCGTTTTTCCCCATACACACTCCTCTCACACATTTTTTTTTCTGCTACAGAGGAAAGAACTTCACACTGAAGATAAAAAGAATAATAAAATCTTTATTTATCGCAATACCAGGGAAAGTGGAATTTGAGAAATGACTTGCTCAAAGCAACAGCAGTCATGGCTCACATTTCTGGGGATGAAACCAGCAACTTTCTGGTTACTAGCCTTGACTGTGAACAAGAATCACATGAGAGCATGCAAATTACTGTTAGATAGTAATTGTGAACATCCTTAAATTGGAAGTCAATGAGAGATTGTAATGTTATAGGTGCTGTCCTATATTACTTTACTCATACATTTTTATTATACCCTAATAATCAATGTCTTATAAAGCTTACAAATTTGTTTTCTGGTTCTATGTTTCTTTTTGGAACTGATTGTGAAAAAAGTTTTTTCTTTTTGTTGGATAATTTTGGCAGTGTTCACGCCACAAATGTGGTACATAAGCTCAGATCATAAGGCTATCCGTTCCAAAAACCAAATATAAAACATGTGCTAATTGTAAATTCTAGGCAATAATACAGCAAAACAAGAAATTTACAAGCAATGTTTTGTAGGCTGGTCATTTTTACACCACAAGTGTAACAAGGTCAGGGGAAAAAAAAGAGCAGTAAATGGAAATTGTTCACATCACGCATGTATAAATTTTAATCCTAGAATTTAAAATCAGCTAGGATTTTCAGGAAAAAGATCGGTTGGTTCTGAACTGATTGCAAAAATAGAGAGAAAGAAAATTGTCTCCTGTTCTGAAGGCAACAAATGTCTGTTTGCAACCAAACAGCTATAAATAGCTGAATCTGTTGATGTTTGCATGTGATTTTTTAGCTCCATTTTTTAGCGCCCTGTCATCCCCTCATCACTTGCATGATGTCGTGTACATGCCTACAGTCGCACACGTCAATCACACGCTTACTTTATCTCACACGTCTCTTAAATCTCAGTCGCTTAAGACGCTTTATCATCCTGTTTGTTATACAGCCACGTTAAACGCTAAACTGCTGTAGTAAAAAGATCAACACACACAAATGCTCCCTGACCTAGAGTGTCTTCCTGTTTGCCAAAGATCAGCACAGGAAACCCAGTGTGGCATTTGAAATGAAACCCCGCTCCAGCTCTCAGCGCATGTACAGCTGCCAGTCACTCTCTGCGCCGGCTAAACTCAGACCTCAGGCTATTAGAGTGCTGTATTCTGTAACCGAGCTACCAGCGAGATTTGAAATCTGACTGCAGTGCCATCAAAACTGTGCAATAATAATGAGCAACAGTCCGAGTGGGAGGGAGAAGGGGAAAGAGAGACAGAGGAGATGTTTACGCTTCATTTTTGAGGTCTCTTCATGGTGTGCAAATTTTCTCTAAGCACTGAATACTTGGATGACCTGTTACAACTGCACAGAATGCAAGCACAAGGACAGTATACTGCATACCATAAAGCAATGTATGCAACTGGATCTCAATAGGGATGAATGTACTAGAACTAAATTATATCTGTTTTTTTTGACTGCGAAAAGTGTAGAAGAAGCACCAAACATGAATATAAATAATAATAATAAATATATATTCAGTAACTGTATGCAACATAGTGAGGTAATGTGGTAATATGCAAAAAATAATACATAATACAGAATGCAAAAAAAGAAATGTTTAATTGATACACCATTAAATTAAACTTTTACATTCTCATTAATCTTATAATTCAGGTTAACATTTGTATTTGCATTTGAATTTATTTCCAATAACTGAATTTGATATGTTTTTTTTTTTAAGCATATATATTAACTACAGCATAGTACTTAGTAAGCTAGTATTTTATTCCGAAACAGTTTGTAGAGCTGCTCCGTTCCAGAAGAGGGCATCATGGTGCCCATGTGACCACATGGAAAGAGGAGAACAACAGAGTCCAGACTCATTGTTTTCTCCTTTTCTCTCTTCATGAAAAGGCCATAAATACAGCTGTGCTGACTTAAAAACAGGGCTGGAGAAAAAGAGCAAGATGGTGCGGATAAATGGAAGAAAAGAGCCTGACGCTCCTAACAAAGACACTGTGTAACAGAGCCCTCCGCCCCTGGTGTCCAGGCTTGCCTATAGAGCAGAGAGCTTTTTGTCAGCCCCTTTCACAGGCATCCATGCAGAAGGACGGACATCAGGAGGGAATTAGAGGGGAAAATAAGCAGCTAAGTCGCTAGAAGCAGGTACGACACGTCCCTCGGCACCGCAGTCACGACATGCGGACAAAGCGTTCTGAAAAAGGGCTGCGCACAGGTCTTTAGGAAGGCCAAACTGAAGACGTCCCCCCCAGGACCTCTAATACGCGCTGTCATACGCAATTAGCCGGTAATGGAAGCAGCCGCTATGAAGCTGAGCGAAGTCTGCAGTGTCACTAAAGTCAACCTTCTGCAAACCATTGAACATTGTCTGCGGCTTCATCTCTGTCTGTCTCTCACCTCACTTCCTATCTCGACACTCCTTTCCTCCATCAAAGGCCATTGGGGGCAAGAGAAGGAAAAACATTCAATGTCAGGAAGATAACCCTTCAATCGTTATAGCTAAATTGAGATTAGGTCTAATGGAGTCAAAACAGTCTGTGCTCACTTTTGTCCAATCAGAGGAGATCTTTGATCCACAGTTGGGCTTTAAAAGTAAAAATTCCAATGATTTGAGTCTCCATTGGAGAACTGATGGTAACTTATAAATCTTTACAGAGAGATGTATGGTGAGCTAGGAGGTTGTAAATCAATGCTTTTTTTGAAGTCATCAGCCAGCATTATTTCACTTTTTTTTTTTTTAAATAACTGCATTCAACAGCAGAAGACCCTGGTAAAACTCTGCTACCCATGATTACGCAAAGAAATCTCCACCAATCAGAGAGAATATATACTATTATATATACTACGCTAAAATTACACTTTAGAAACTATGCCACTCCCATGATGCACTGTGAATTATTTAATTAGTACTCAAACTACTTGCATGTACAATATGCATATTTTGAAATACACATAAAACAGAGATGTATATCTATGTATATCTATCTGGAAAAAAACAACTTTGTGTGAGAAGCAAAATTGTACAATATATACTTTATTGAAAAAAACCACAACATTTAATTAAAGTAGAATTTAGAGAGGAAAAATAATCTAGGATCTAAATTTTTTATCCATTTTGTCTTTTGACTAGATAAATTAAAAGCAAATGGATATTAAATCTGTTAAATGCATTCATGCCAGCTTTTGTACCCTTCTTTTTTGTACCAGTTTTCTTTGCTTCACATCATAGTTTTGTAGCTTGATTTCAAGCTGCTTGGTTTCGTTCATGTAACTTTTAAATGAAGACTTCAATGAACTCTTAAAGAGAAAAAAAAACACTTTAGGAACCAAGATGGCTAAACAAGTGGACAGACACTCCTGCAATCTATACATTTTACCACCCCAGACAGACAGAAATAGACGCTTGTGGGGGCAACTCTTGATTAAGTGTACACGAGCATACTTATGAACATAAATGAACACATTTTTCATGTTGTGGATGCGGTCTTCAAGGTTTCTTTTGTTGAGTATTTTTTCTTACAGCTTCCTCTCTGCTGACCTGTGTTTCTGTTGTGATAGTGGACTGAGAAATAACTCTCCATCACCACGACTGAAGGAGCCGGATCGGACTCCTTAATGGAGCGATTTGTCCTCATGTTTTAGAGAAATGGTGTTTCTGCACAGTATAATACAAATGATAGCAACTACATCACTGAACTACACACACACACACACACACACACACAGACAGACAGGCTACTTATAGCTCACACCTGAACCCGACTCCGAGCTAGAGATGAAAAGACTCATTTTATTTTTCTTTGATGTTCCGCTTTAAAGGGGCTTTGGCTCATAGGTAACTTTCCTCTCCGGTCTGAAGGTGTGGCGTGCGACCGAGTGATAGAGAGGTAGGATTAACCTTGAACGGCAGCGCGGGACAGGCCAGAATTCATCACAGGGCTGTATCGATCTCTAACACCCTGATTTCTGAGGGCTGCAGAAAATGACATGGCTGTAATATTGATTGTAGCCGGGGGAGTAGCTGGGTTACTCAACCTCTCATCCTGCTCTCATTATAGACTGAAGAGTTATGCACGCTAATGGCATTTATCATGGTGATAATTCAAATCTTCAGACGCAGTTCAGCTTACAGACAGAAATGCCACATTGAGTTACAGGTAATATGATGAGATACTGCAATACTGAGGGTAGTTTTTTATGTGAAGAATATTTGGGAAAGACAAATCCCTGACTTAAAAAATGGATTAAAAACTGATTTTCAACAAATTGCTTTCATATTATATTATTGTTTTATGTTCAATATACATTTAGTACCAAAACACAATTTTGAAACACATAATAATACACAAAATTACATACATGTAGTAATGATAATAATAATAATAGTAATTGTTTTTATTATAATTTCAATAGTCTGCTAATATAAAATAAATAATAACAATAATAATAATAATAATAATACTAAACTATTCTAAATATGTATATTTCTTTCCCTTTCTTTCTCAATATAACATTTTTGAAACCCATTTTAAAAACTATGCATCACATTCTGGTGCAGCTACTTTCTAATATTCATAATCTCTTTATTAAATCTTTTTGCTTTACATAAATGGCCCATAAGCTTTCAAGAGTCCCTCTAAGTTCAATATTTTCATTCTTTTTAATTTTTTAAACTCTGAATAAACATGTACAATCTCCACAAGATGTTTAAATGTAATCCCTTAACAGTTCTATGAAGCATCAAGCTTGTTGACACCAGATCAAACAGTCAACGCTGATCACAATTACCCATAATCCCTTGCTAAACTAAATTGTGACATTGCTTGGAACTAATCTCCCAGCAGCCCACAGCTAAATACAAGTCAGGTGTTAACTCAATTGTTCTCTGTTGCAACCAATAAACTTAAATCATTCCCAGAGAGAAAACAATGACAATCCAAGCAATGCAAATGACATCAACAGAATAATCAGTCAAAAGCGGACTAATGCGAGCTGATCAGGACTCACCTGATTGGGTAATCAGCAGCACTCAGGTTGATGAAGAAATCCCAGGACCAATCTCGCATGGCCAGCAGGTCCTTCATGCTCTGCAGGTACATGGTAAGCAGACTGGCACCGCCCCATATCGTAGACATGCGCCACGGCGTGACCCGGACGTTAGGATACTGGCGAGCCAGAGCCACCATCTGCCTGTGCAGGTAGTTGGATCGCTGCGAGGGGAAAAAAAAAGACTCCGGTTAATTTAAAGGCTAAGAACTTTATCTGGGATCAGTCTGTCAAACGTGACTAGCATTATTATGAGATAAACAATGTCTGACCATCCACTAAGGGCACCTTGTGGGGAAAAAACTGATTGAATGAAGTGGATGAGGCTTTTTCAAAAAGTCAGGTAAGGTTGCACAGAGTTTCATGGAGTGCAGCATCTCCTTGGTCAGTGTATTTGTATGGTTTTCCAGACTTTTACTTAAAAAGCAAAATTGCACAATATAGTGCAGGACTTCATGCAACCAATTACTTATTAGTTTACTTTTCTTACCCCATTGTTAAGAATATTAAATAATTAAACAATACATTTGTATAAATACTAAATAAAATACTAAAAAAAATCAATCAAGTCAATTTAAGCATTATAAGATTGTAATGTACACTATGAAAATTATATTCATTACACTCAGTGTTATTTTATTAGAGTTTTGAAAAGATGGACTGATATCTCTCTCTTCTATATATATATATATATATATATATATATATATATATATAATACTGTAAGTCCATTAATCTAACACAATCTTATTTTTAAAATTTACATATCATGTTTTTGGGATGTTTAGATATTTTACTAGAGAACACAACAAAAATGCTAAAAAGTGTGTGTGTGTGTGACAAACATGGCATGTGATTGTGAAGCACCATGTTCTTCTTGAGATACACACATCACAGACTTTGCTTCCCTGTGTGATCTCTGTTATACCACCCCACCTTTAACTCTTTTCCTCTACTAACTATCTACTCACAGTCATAAAGCTTGTGTCTATGATGATGGACTGATTGAAAAGCAGCTCTTTATCCTGCTCTTTTGAAATTACAAGACAGAGTACTCACCCTACGCATTCCTGCCATAAATTCAAGTGGCTCATTAAATGTATTTTTGTATGCGTGTGTAATTAAGGGAGGGGGATTGCAGCATTGCATGTATGTGCGAACAAACAGCCTTTCATCTTCACACTCTATCACTTGCCAAGCTGGGAGAGTAAATGGTGTGAAAGACACTGAAGTACGGCTCTTTAATAATCCTCCATCAGGCTTTTGAAACCTCTTACTCAATGAATGGAGGGGTTGGAGCCCACTGTTTATCCAGCATCCCCCTCTCTTTCCATCCCCCACTAATGCTCTAGGCGATGGTCAACTATTCACCCAACAACTGATTAGTTAACCAGTGAGTTCAAATGGTTGTGTTTTATATATAAAATATTTAAATATTATAGTATATAATTTCTTTTTATGTATTACATTTTGTATTTTAACATACCAACTTGTTGCTCAATTACTTCAGAATATTCTCATCATTACAGATGATATTAATAAAACCCAATGGGTGCTGAAGACATACCTGGTCCACATGAATGTAGTAGAAATGAGAGGTGTGGTATATGGCCTTGAAGAGACGCTGCACCTGGCGTGAGGCCCGTCCGTGGACCACCAACATGAAGGCTATGCGCACCGGTACTGCAGGTACAGTCTCCATAGAGTCATCCTCCCACTGCACATTCATATTCACTTTGCCTTCACAAACACACACACACACACACACACACATTAGCCACATCTAAACTTGTCAGTTGCCAGACATTACCTTGAGGTTAATATTTGCACCATGTAGATGATTTGTAATGGCTATTTTTATGTTGTTTTCCAACCATTGCAACCATGTTTGACAAAAACTGCAATTTATTAATTTAATTGAGTTAAAAGTTTGGGATTTCTTTTTTGAAAAAAAAAAAAAAAGGCACATTTAACTGATAAAAAAAATGACAGCAAAGACACCTTTATTAAAAAAAGATATCCATTTTAAATAAATTCTGTTCTCTCAAACATTCTAGAACCCTGAAATTAATGCATCACAATGCAACTGCCATAAAATAGGGGCAGAAAAATATTAACGGTTTTCAACATAGATAAGAAAAGTATCAAATCAGCAATGTTTTCTGAAAGATTATGTAACACTAAAGACGGGAGTAATGATAAAAAAAAAAGCTTTGTCATCACAAGAATAAATCATATTTTAAAATACAATAAAACATAATAATAATAATAATATTTAGTCCCTGTGAACATTAGATACTTTTTTTTTTTAATAAAATCTTACAATTAGTCCAAGCTTTTAAACAGTAGTGTTCATTTTTTATTTGAACAATTATAGCCGTTTTCACTGGTTTTGGTGTGGTTTTCCACATAATTGCAGTTTAAAATGTTAGAGGCTAAAGAGAGCTAAAAATGAAGCTAAAATATCTAAAAACAATGCTTTCAATGATTTTTAGTGTTAATTCTTTATTAGAAATCTATTATTGGACAAAAAAAAAAAAAACACAAAAAACACACACACATTATTTTAGCTGCCAGTCATTCATAACCAATATGGTTACAGTCATTATTCACATCTCTAACTCTAGGAATACTCTAGGAATTGGAGAGTATCCCTCAACGGTCCAGATGAAACAGATGAAACAGCCTTAAACCGAGTAGAGGATACCTCAATCCATCAGAGATACTGCTGTAACGCTGGAATCCAGAACCGCAGCGATCCACCACATGATCACCTATTGGCCTGTAAGTGTTTCACTGATACCATCTCCACAATGGCTGTTATAAGACACCACCCCCGCCTTCCTTCAGACATACATTCAGCACTCACAAATAGCTTGGCGCAGACCACAAGGGCTGAGCCTTGGTCGTTTGTGGCTTTCTAAAAATGCCCACAGAATAAATACGTGGCGGACTGCCTCTCTCTCCATGTCATGATATAGCCTTCCACTTCTAAAGAAGGGCAAGCTGAATTACTCATTACAGGCCACGAGGTTAATTTTAAATGCTCATATGAAATTACACTGAAGGCACTATGTTTTGGCGCAAGGCCATGCTGACTGAAGACATGGGCCATGAGGGGGTAATGACTATAATCTGAGAGCCGAGTCTGTCGTTACTGTCTCAAAGTGCACCGGCCTCCCAGACCCTGTGACGGAGCCTGAACGGGGGCAGGAGAAGGCACAGCTCCTGGTCCTCAGGGAAAACCTGGCCGACCCTAGATGGGTGGAGGCTGGGAAAGACATGAAGGTCCTTTATTAAAGGTAATTACACCAACTTAACCCCTCAGTGTCCTCTGTCTTTATGGGGTGCACTGGCCTGACCATCATCCCTGCACTTCCTGTGCGTTCTCAGTAAAACATGCTGGCTTCTAGGAAGAAAAGCAGGGTGGTGTGATTTTGCCCGAAGCGATGAGCATTTTCAAAGTTGGAGCATCTGTGTTGCCTCTCGCTACAAGATCTTTCCGATACCACTTGATCACGAGTGACACAACAACAACCCACAATTCAAGATTTTGCAAGGTTTAAGCCTAGTCCTAGAGTAAAATATAAAACTGAAGAAACTACAACAGACTGATCTTAAAACATAACAGTGTCTTTGTTTTGTCTTAAGATGCACACCAGTACTGCTGTTTTATTAAGGCATTTTTATATAAGTTACTTAAATGTCATTGAACTACTGTGGCCTGATCCTGTCTATGAGACCAGGCCTTTGTTTGAGGTCGCTATTACTTTTTGAAAATATTTCAAGTCTCTTATACTTACCAAAACTGCATTTTCTTAAAAATCAAAAATATGCTAAATATGTTTTTTCCGGTATATTTTATAGGAAAAAGCATTATTTGAAATAGGAATCTTCTGTAAGATTATAGATGTTTTCAATCACTTCTAATCATCTTAATTCATTCTTTGATCATACTGACCCCAAACTATTGATTATTAGTGTATAGGAAAGAAATTGATTATTGCATACCAAGAGCCAAGTGGAGCTGAGATGAGCAAATATTCAGATAAAAAATAAAAATAGTAAAATGGCTCTGACCTTTCTGTTAAAGAAAAGCTCAGCTTCTGGTTAGAAATATTACTAGTTTTAACTGCACTGTGATAACAGGACCAGTCTGAATAATAGTTTTTGACTCAAGTCAGAATTTAGAAAAGTAAATGTTCATAAACAGCTTTGGAAATTTCTCCATTAAAGCAACAAGAAGCCAAGCGGGCCACTGAGTCTCACTGAGCACCGAGTTGTGTAAATCTGTTCTGCAGACTTCCTTCAACAGTGTTACAAAAGCACAGATTCCTTGTGGGACCTCTTGACCGACAGCCTGGACCAAATTTGAAACCTATTCATCCAACAATGTTCATTAAAAACCTGCCATTTGTTTCAAATTTAATATTGCTTCTGTGCTAATTGGCACCACTGAGGCAAAGCGCTCACGTGTTTGCCATCAAAGACTTTGTCTGTTACAGCACAATGCAATTACAGTTTATAAATACATACAAACAGCATCCCTGTGGCTTGTTCGGTCTACTGTACTTGCTGAAAATAGATGCGTTCATAGCCTGCCCCACCCCCATATGTCCCAGACTCATATCTCCGTGGTGATGACCCGTCATATCTGTCAAAGCCCATTCTGATTTCCGGAAGTTTCTCCGGGCAGAGGCTCTGAGCCCCGAGAGGAACTGTCACTGTTCTATTTGAACGCATCCACAGCCCTGATTTGTGTGCAGACGACTGAGCACTGCATAATTGCATGAATATGTTTTCTGTAGTCAGCTATGGGAGATGGAGACAGGGGGGGGGGGGTGAGAGACACCGTGCAGCAATTACATCCATCTAACCTTGTGCGGAAATCCAGAATCTCATTTCCAGCCTGTCTCTGATTGTAATTACAAGTGCTGTGAATGTCTGTTACCAGCCCTGTGACTCTTAATGTGCTACTTCTATAAACCTCCAAAGACAGGATGGTAATTAATTTGCGAAAACCATCATTATTTTGAGCATTATTTATCTTAAATTCCCATAAACTCCAGCTAATGTTTCCCTTCATGCCATTGGAGACTGATGATTATAATCAGTCCTCACCCCAAAAGAAAACACCATGACACTGATTTAAAGACCTGACAAGTGCTGATGTACTTCCTATTTAAACAGGAAGTTTGGCCAGTAAATATCAAACGGCTTGTCCATTTTTTTTTAAATAGGCTTCAGCTATATCAAAATAGGACTGGGTTATTGCAATATAGTTTTTCCTTAATAAACGATAAACGAGTTTAATAAATGTTTAATGTAATGTTTAACTGCTAATTATTAGGGCTTATTTGTTTCATTTTCCACTGTTTAGTTGAGTTTTTTTGTTGAGTTAGCTCACTGACTGAATTCTTACTCGGAAATACGCTCATCATAAACAACAAAGTGCAGTATGCGTAATTTAGGTATAAGAGATTTATTCATCATACAGTGTAGACTGCTTATTATTATGTGACTTTTTAAAAGTGTATATAAATTAGTAATTAAATTGATATCATGTTAAAATACTGAACAAATTCAGTCATATTAAATATTTTTTTATGTTTAGTTAATATTACACTGAAATTAACCTGGAGTAGGTAAGTAAATAATTCAATAAATTAGCATGATAATAATGTGTATCAGTGATCTCATAGGCTGATGATAGGATGATATAGAGTATATCCCACCCACACGAGAGACAAGTCTGTCATTTTTTAACATTTTGATTAATATTATAGATCAAAAATCATTTGACATTAATTGCATTAAAAAAAATAAATAAAAATTGCTCACAATAAGTTGAATAACATGCATTTCAAACACAGATGTAATTTTTATTTCATGCAAACTTGAATTTTCCCACTTGCGATGATTTCAAAGCTAATAAACATGGACTTAAAGCCACAAAATCCCAATTTTGATTTTATGAGGCCTTTAACATTGAGTATGCGGTGTAAAGAGACTCTACTCACCCTCTACGGGGCAGTAACGGGTGACCTTCTCGGGCATGAGCTGGCGTTCTTTGTGGCGGCAGTAAACCTCAGCTATCTGCTGCCGGCACTCCTTGGTCTTGGCTCGAGAAAGGGCGGAGATGGCCTCTTTGCCACTGATCTCGCATTTGGGTGGCTGATCGTACTTGATGTCTGCGGAGGGCGCGGCCGATCGCTTGGCCTGCTGAAGGTGGTGCCGGTGCTGCTGGGACTGCTGTGGACGGAGAGTGGGATTGGCCCTCCGCTGAACCTCTGTGCGCGTCTGATTGAAGCCAGCTTTGTTCTGTGCATACTGAATGACTTCGTTGGAGGTCTTGCTCAGGCTTTGCTGCGCATGCGCCTTCTCCAGAAGGCCTTGTTTGTGCTTGCCGGGTGCATGTCTCTGAGTCTGCGAACGCGCCCCGAAATTACTGTTGTCAATATTCTCAAAGTCTTTGGGAACAGAGTTTTCATTGTTGCTGTCCACGCGGACTTTCTCCTTGGGTCGATGCGAGTAGTAGCCGTCCTGAAATAAGAAGACAGATGAAATCAGTAGCTGCTACCAACACAGATAAAACAGCTCAATTAGTTTTATGAGCAATCAGACATATAATTTACTATTTTTTGGTTGAACAATATAATGGGTGAATAAAAATCTAATAGTTTTACATTCAAAGGAGGCACACAAGAATATCATAGTGACTTTGAGATCAGCTCTTTTGACTTAAAACACCCTAGAAAATGCATAGCAACATCCTTGCAGCCTCTCAGAACACCTTGGAAACCATAAACCAGTGACCTGGCAACCGCCCACAGCACTTCTCACAGTTTTACAATTCAGAAAACATCTAGTTTCTACTGTGCTGTACAAAAAAAAAAAAAAAAGCATATTCACACAGGTGTCTGCTGGTATACGAGTAATATTATTGAGCAACTGTAAAACTATTCAGAAGAGTATGTAACCTTATCAGACTTTAGCCACACAGTAATTCACAGGGAGCGTGACCTCAGATCATTTCTGATATTTTGCAGTTTCCTGCAAGTGTCACTGCTGATGGAATATTCCACTGGTAACAGTGTGCGCAACAGGAAGGAGGTTGCAGCCAGACCATGAGCCCTGATATAATTGCAGGAGACATCTCTGTAGCTAAGAATGCTTTAGGAGAGGATATGATCTCTGACATGACAGCACGACTGCCTGCAAATAAGCGTTTTCAAATAAACATGTTTTTTTTTTTTTCATTTTTATCTCTTTATATCTTTTGTTGATTCCATTAGCAAGTCATACACCCATTTCAGCTCCAAGTTAAACGCCACAACTCAGTCTCCTACTGAAACTGAAGGTGCTCATTATTGTCAAATGTTTTTTAATACATTTTTCTTTTCTCCATGTGACACTGAGACTAAAGTAATGTCGACTGTCCTGCAAAGTTTAGCTCCAACTCTAATCAAAATATGAACCTTTCATAACTCATAATAGGTGCACTTTAAATTCTCTTCACTGAAAAATCAGTTCAGTATGCTGCCATTTACGCTAGCGGTGATTTTCAGCCATGCAAACACACCTCATATTTACTTTAAAGGCTAAAAAAAATAACTGCTTGCACTACATTTTCATTTTTAAAATAACTCTTAAGCTAAATCACCCCCGAAATTTCAAACATAAAAATGCACATTTTAGAATAAACAAACACGTGGTTGTTTTAACTAAAAGGCATAATAAGGGTCAACACATTATATTGAGAGTTTGGACGTCTCTGCCTTATAAAACATGTGACAACAGCCAGTTAAACCTTAGATTTGATTTGACATGTTCTCACTAACTTCTCAAAATGTCCCTACATCCCATCAACTGCTCTTATTTTCCCCGACTCATTCTGTCCACCGATTACTGCGCCAGGCTTAAAGGATGCTGAACATAAAGGAAGACAGCAAAAGACACACTAATAGGAGGAAATGGAGACAAGCAAACTAGAAAAAAAAATCAAAGAGAAGGAGATAAGGACAGGAAGTAAGACGAGGCACTGCTGCAACTCTCATTTCCTTACCGTTATGGTGCAATTTGTCTACAAAGCATTTATTAAAGCTTGTTTGTGAACTCGCGGAGTGTATTATTTGAGAGGGAAAACTTTCGAAGACAAATCCCTGTCGCGTCACCCGCACTTTGGCCCTCTAAAGTCTACCGTTTAGAGCAGACTCCACTCCCGTCTGCTCCTCCTCCAGGAGCTTTCAGGAGGAAATTACAGTGCCTGGGATTAATAGCCTGAGCAACCACAGGAGGTAAGTTAGGCTGCTGGAGAGAAGACTATCGATCGCTTGCAAAAATCTGTCATTTCCCAAGGTGCTCTGGGAGCCCTGCTCTGCACCGCTGAGCACCCTGACAGTCGCAGGCCTTCTGTATTCTCTCTCAAGGGGAGGAGGCTCCCCTCGCTCTTGCATCATCCATCACAGGAATGGTGGGAGTTGCACACTCGTTTATCAAGCACACTTTTATCTGGCTCTTTTTCCGCCTCTCTGATGGCAAAGAACATCATAGACCACACACACACACACACACACACACACACACGAACGCTATAACTGGGCGGTATGATGGTATATACCGTAAAAATGTGTCAGCCGGTAAAGATTCTGCTATATTGTCAACAATGCCGCACAATTTAAACAACCTGAAAAAAAAACCCCAGACAAATTCAGAGAGCGGAGTGCAGACAGGCACTTCTAGTGTTCACAGCTTTATTGATTACAATAGGAGCGATTTGGTTTTCGTTTCTGGGTAGTTATGATTGCTGATATAAATGACAAAATATTTGAGAGAAGCTTTCCCTGCAGTCATTGGCACGGCGGCGAGGAACGGTCCGGTGCTGGAATGCTGCTTTGCCTGTTCTCTCAATGCCTCACGTCAGAGACTGTTTGACAACTATAGTTATATGTAACTGTACACCGTAATGGTTTAAATGAATGAATAAGGTTGGAGGGAGAGTGCACACATGAAATCTAAAACCAAACAACACACCCTTAATCTGTCCTGATTTTCCTCCACCTCCACAGTCCAGCAGCTAATACTGTGGGAATAATAAAATACTACTTATGTATCTGATCTCTTCTGATCTAGGCCAGCGGCATCTCTCCATCTGAGCCCTGTGGAGCAAAAATCATAAAACTCCAAAACTCATAACTTCACCTCAAAATTTTATATTTTTATGACAATTAATCACATTTACACTCAAGGCACTGCCAAGGATACTAGCAAATTCATGTAAATTAAAACCTTAAATGATGGTGGTTTTTCTTACAGTTAATCATAACGACATTTTAAAAGATATTTTAATTTCGTAGGGTAGAAACTTTGAGAGAAAAATATTCATTTTCATTCAGTAAACCACAAAAAAATATATATAAAAAAAAAAGTCATGAGGCCTTTAACTGTTGTTGTGAACAAAGAGGGGCCCTGGAGTCAAAAAGGCTGAAAACCACAACCCTAACCTCAAGTATGAACAATAATAAGGCTGTTTTTCTTTCAAAATGCACCACTACAAATAATAATTATAGATCCACTCAAATTCAACATGTACAAAATGGTCATCCACAAATCCCAGAAGTCGTGTAGCATGTACCGAAACGCAGTTTCCAAAGGTAAGTGAGTAACCTGGATCCAAACGCATCTTAGCAGAAGCTTGCTGGACTAATAGCACTGGGACTGAATGGAAACACTGTTAGTCAACTATTAGGAGAGTCATAAATACTTCAGTCCTCTGTGAAGCTGACGCAAAAAGGACGTCAGGAAACATTACATGACTCAGCCTAAGGCTACAAGATATGAGCTTTGACTGTGCAGAAAAAATATGCATGAGGAACGGATGTGTAAGCTGGTGCACATATGGATGTGGACATGAAAAGAGCATTCATAAAAAAACTAAAAACTATGTGACTAAGATTCAAGACAATGGGCCAGTAACTAATTGTCTCTTTCAATGAGTAACCTCATAGTCTCTAACCAAATGTGACACCTCACAGTTTGCTTTATGGAGAGAAAAAAAAAAGATAATGCATTTGATAATGCAATAAGCACGCATGCAGGCCGCAGATTCAGAAGTCACTTCCAATCACGGTTCATGCCATTTTTGAGCAAATGTAACACCTCACAGATAACTTCCCCCAGCAAAGGTCGGCAAAGTTTACCTCACCCTGTGCCCCAGGGTGGCTGGGGGTCACCTTCCTTTAGGCCGCCCTCTTGCTGACCTCTCAGCCTGGGTGGTTGTGAAGGGTCAGTGCTGAATGAGTCACAGAGAGCTGGGGGTGGGGAGACATCACATGTGTGGACTAGACACAGAAGGTGAGCTAGCGAGCTGGTTATAGCATGCGGGACGGGAGCTGAAACCCAACTCTGACCTTTCCTACACCACGGAGAGCAGCTCCATCAATCACTGTGACTGTCTACAAGCTACTCAATCAAACTGAACCGATGCCAGCGATCCACATCGAATCCTCATTCACAGAGTGTGTGTGTCTGAATCTTAATAAAAACAGCCACAGTTGACCTGCTCGTAAAGGTCAAACTCTCGACAAGTACAAAAGAACACTGGGGCTTTGTTCAGAATAGTAGTGTAGTGCATGTCGCACAGTTTATACTTAATACTGCCAACAAACTGTAAAACCAATGTTACATTTAGATTATACCACAATAAACATTTCAAATAGTTATTCTTACTAGTCTTTTCAAATAATGAGTCATGAAAGTCAAGTAGGGCTGATTTAATAATTAGGGGGTTAAATTGTGCAAATTGATTTGTGAGATAAAGAATGGTTTTGTGCCATTCAGTAATGAATAGGAATATTGTAAACGCTCGCTCGCTATCAATTTAGCATCTGCAATAAGAACATATATACATAAACACCATCCGGAGTCACTTAACGCGCATATATGTATCATGTATCATATACACACAGAAATGTAAAGGTATTCATTGTGCCAGAAATACATTACTATTATTTAAAATAATATATGTGATAGGCTACTACTACCACTAATGTTTAATCATACAATATTTATCTTTAATTTTAACAGCAAATCCTCTTGATTTACAAAATCAAATTTTGGCGAAACTTTCACTAGAAACCTGAAACACTAGTTAAAAGAAGTAAAGAATGGCATTGATTTTTGTACATTTTATTTTAGTTTGACTTTATTTATACAATTTTTTTTTTTTTAATGATTTTGTGTTTTGCTTTGGTACCGAAATTGGTACAGAGAACCGTGAATTTTTTACTGGTATCACTACCGAATACATAAATTTTGGTATCGTTACAACACTATCACATACGGTACATATAAAAAATGCTGTATATGAAGATTGCAAGATTCATTTGCAAAAACAGACAACTCCGTTTTGTAACAATATTCAAAAATCATGCTTTTTCATTGTGCATTACAGGTAAAAAATAATAAAAATACTAGCTAACTAATACAACAAAACATGATAATAGTAATAGTAATAATAATTAAAAAAAACATGATTTTTGAAAATAAAAAACTGAGTTATACATTTTTGCAAATAAACTCTTGATATATTATGTTAGAAATGTATGGATCAGACTGGAACAATGCTTTTTTTTCTAGAATGCCATTTCCTGATGAATTTATTAATTTTTTTTTTTTTTTGGTAATTCGATAAATTCCTTACATTTTAATTCAAACTGCAATTCAGCTTCCTGTGACGTGTGGCCAGTGTAATTCCCATCCATTCCTCTGCCCAACATTACGCATTCATAAAATCTGCAAATTGCGCACATTATTCAAGCTATTTACCACAGAAATAATCAAAAGTAGTTTGCTAAGACCAAGAACTAGATGTTGGCCAATGGTATCATCCAAATATTCTAATGTTTTTTTATATCTTCTGCAATCACCTTGCACTTTCTTGCCGGAGGTTGAGTCCAAGCTAAACCAAACTGAATTGAAATTGATTCGGATATTAGTTAGATTGAGTGAAAATTACCTCTGGGCTTTCATCACCTCTGCAAACAGAACAGATGTTCCTAACAATGAGGCAGACACCAAGGACAGACTTGACGCATAACCTGGCCTTTCTTTCGAACAGCAGAAACCACAGAGGAAGTCGTTCATTGTTTGTCAAGCCAGACATGCAGTCCAACAAGCATGCATGCAACCACACTTAAGAAAACATAACCTAGTTGTACAGTATTCACATACCTAGAGACATTGCTCGGCTTGTTCTCTCTCTCTCTCTTACATGGTTTTGCTCTGAGCAATGCTCTTGTCCTGTGTGATTCAGTCTAATGAAGGGGCTGGTCCCGTAGCCATTCTTGCTCACAGCTCCGAGTGGGCTACTGGGAAAAATAGTGAAAAGCGCTTCCACTAGAGATGACAAATAAGCCCAGCTCAGCCCCCCAAGCGGAGAATAGCAGGTCTGCATGAGACACTCAGCGGATCGTCAGAGCTACAACACCTTCTTCTACACAGCCAACATGAGTCAGAGAGACCACAGAAAAGCCAACACAAGGATGAAACATTAGAGAAGATGTTTCATCTCTGAGAGAAAGCAGACCAGACAGAAAGAAAGAAAATAAGATAACAGCAAGAGAGGAAGAAATATTAAGAGAAACAGAAACAAACTGAGCACAAGAGGAAAAGAGTTTCTTCATTTTTGGGTGATGATCAATTAAGACTTGCAAGCATGTAGGTTTTTTTTTTTTTTTTTAGCCGTGTTTCTGAAATACATTTGCTTCCATAACCTAACATTTCAGAGTGAAACAGGATGTTCAGTGTGGAGAAATTTGAAGAGGAACAATTCATCGCAATTTGTCTGAAATATGAAAAGTGCACATTACATAAGAGTTTGCTAAAATAGTGTCCGTCTCTATATTTGCCCATCTTATCCAATTACCTGCATTTCAAAGGGAGAGCAAGTTATTACAGATAGATTAAAGACAAAACGTTGCTATTTGGAAAATCGTGCACAATCAAGCATTCACAGTAACCAAGTAGTTTAGTTTTCACCCTATTTCCACTCTCTATATGGGCTGTAATTTAAAGCCACTTCAGTTACTTTCCACTATGCACACCCAAAAACATTCAGATAAACTCATTTAGACTTCTGACAAACACTTGTGATGGATGGGGAACGCAACTACTTCAAACAGTCTTTGATAACTAGCTACGAAACATGACCACGGGACATTAAACGAGGACTCCTCTGCGTGACAACTTCAATGTTTTTGAAGCGTCTGCACTTGAAAGCATATACAGCTTTCTTTCCCAGCGTGTAAAGATAGAGGCGATCATCAGTCCTTGATCATGGCCTGCTACAACATGACTGATCATTTGTAGCACAAATCTACCAAACAGTCACCAAAAAGCACCCTGACCTACTTCCTTGCTAAGCTTGCTTTATCAGCTCCACTAACTGACAAAATATTAACCTTATTTTAGTATCTATTATAATACAAAGCTACAGAAAAAGGCTTTTACTGAGAATAACGTGTTAGTTAATAAAAAAAAAAAAATAAAAAAAAACATAATTTATTCAATTTTAAAGCTTTGCATCTGCTTTTAGCTGTGGTGCATTATTGCAAACTACTCCATTAACAGATTAACTTAACTAATCTAATTGTTTGGTGCCTCAAGAATGAAGATTTGCATTTGAACCTCTATCTGGTCTGTGATTTGTGCACTAAGCTGCCTTTCACAGCTGGTAGACTAAGCTCAGAATCGTCAGTTTTGGATTCTCTGTGAAGAGCACTGAGATTCCCCATAAGCCTCCGCTTGAGGCGCTTTGTGGCGTTTTTCCTATTGAACACAGCCCCAAGCTCTCTGAGCACCTGTTGGCACGAGGCCTGATTGGCATCATCCTCTTCCCTCTGAAGCGCAAGGCCCACAGCCCTCACCAGTGCAAATGAGCAAACATTAAGCCAGGCTTAGCCCGCTGCTTTAAGGTTTAAGGCCTCGGCTTTTGTATCAAGTGGTCAACAGTAATCCATTATGGTAGGGATTTCTGGCACTGTCTCAGAAAACGCTTTCCTAAGTCTGAGGGATACGGAGTCACGCTGCTCAACTAGCGAAAGCTGGCCCGTTTAAGGAGGTTTCCAGTTGCCAGCCTCACATCTCCTCAGTCTTGCACATTCTGTTCTTCTGTAGCAGGGCTGGGCAAAATTCACAACTCAAGAAATGGCTCCTTTACAGTTTGTGAGTTGGAATTTGAATAGAATTGGACAAGGAGGCTGAACTGGAATGACAGAAAGAGGTGTACTAAACTGAAATTCACAAATAGTCAAACACTGGCATCATTTTTTATTTTATATTCAGAAAAACATTTCATCTTACTAACATCCAACACTTTAAATACACAATATATAGGTAAACATTTTTAAGAACTGGATTGAGAAACATCACTACAAAATTTCTTCATGAATCCGGCTCCTTGCCTGTATCAGAGAACGACATCATGTTCCACGCATCTTCTTTTGTTAAACCCGTTACATCAAAACAAACAAACAACCACCTTTCGGTCGACAGGAAACCGTCGTTAATGAGGGGGGCAAAGCCTTGTAGGCAGAGTGTTTAAAGAGGCATACAAATGAGGCAGCGCAGCAATTAGAGAGAATCCACAATGGATGCGGCCACTCTCGGCTAAGGATTTCTTAATGAATGCTCAAGGTGCTGCTTGTGAGACAGATTGCTCGACATGTGGCCTCCTCGCATACGAAGTGGCCTGGGACTCGGGCCCCAATGCCTTTACATAACCGCCCCTTTCAGTCAGGCAGCGTGGGAGAACTACAGCTTTGTGTGGGTGACGGGACCGCGGGGCGTACGTGTAAAAAGCAGGTCTGTGTAGGAAGAACGACTGCTTGTTCATTCCGCTTGTGTAAATATCCTGAAACCCACCATGCTCAGAAATACCCTTCCACGAACCAGGACTGAAAGCAGCCCCACCCTGGCACGGTTCCTTCGGTTCTCCCAGCCACATGCAGCGGCACACTGGAACGGGGTGTATTTTGGGCTAATCTCTTCGCTGATTGCTAATAGCAAGGTATATGCATGGAACAACCCAGATTTGGATATAATGACAGCAGCAAGGTCAGCGCAAAAGGCGGTTTTCCAGGCCTGTTATTTGGAGGCATCAACCAACAGTGAACTCAAACGTCCAGGCGGTAGTCTGTGGCCCATGTGGATGAATAAGAACATCAAACAGACTACCAGAAGCTGACTGGCAGAACCAGTCTCGGCTCAGTGTACTCCTGCTTTGCTTTTACAACACATCCCAGTGCCATGCTAACACCCCTAAACTCTGCAGATGTGTAGTTTGGCTCGATCAGGCTATACACACATGGGACTTGACGGATGGCTTCTTCGCCAGTACGGCCCTGTCGCATATGGAGTATCAATACACCGTCTGTAACAGAAGCACCGGAGCATTAATTGGCATACCAAACCATCCCGATTTCAAAGGCCCCGGCCAAGGGCACAGCTCAGCAGGTCTCGATTTGATTTCTTGCTAACGCATTAGCACACTGCCCCACTATGAAAGGGCTATTTTGTCTGAATGCACTGCATCAAACTGCATTAATTTACAAAGGAATAAAATATATGGCAGCTGATAACACCTTTACTTTATTAGTTACTAATCTGCATGTTGGAAACTATAGTACATTGTAAAATCTAATAACACAACAATGGCAGTCATTGTGCTGATTACATAAAGTATGTTTCTATACGAATCATGGAAACAAACCATTTCTTAATTATCCGCCATTAAGAGCTACTTCATAAAACGGTGCGCTGACACAAAACAAGCAAACAAAACCATAAAATAGAGGCAAACTGAAAGCCACATTATAATTAGAAGCTGTTGCAGTCATGAAAAAGAGAACAGAAGTTACATCCAAATTTCTCTGCTCCTCCGCGACAAGTCACTGTAGGCCTATATCTAAAAATATTTAATGACAATTATAGACTAGATGTGCGAGGAGGGAACCAATTTAGACAAACATTGGCAGCATGCGAGCTACATCATTTATCTGAGTGTGACGCAGAGCGGATGTCGATAGGAGAAAATCAATGGCTAGAATAGTGATGCAACAGTCCTGTCCAGCATCGGGGTGCCCTTTCACAAGCAGCAGACCACTGCAACTGCATTCAATGCCAGCAGACGCTCAAAACACTGCCCTTCTGTTCGTGACTCAGTACTTTTGCTCTTCACTCTGCTGTGCTGCAAAACAATAGAAGCTCTTTGAATATTCACACACCGTTCAATCCGATTGTGATTTCTGAGGTCTGTTGTTTGTCTGCAACAAAACCATTTTTTCCGTTAGTTGCCTTTACCTCAGAGTTTAATAAATCTGCAAACATGCCCTGAATAAATACCAATCAACTATCTGCTTCATCTCCCTAAA
This sequence comes from Enteromius radiatus, assembly GCA_032357445.1. NCBI lineage: Eukaryota > Metazoa > Chordata > Actinopteri > Cypriniformes > Cyprinidae > Enteromius > Enteromius radiatus. The sequence continues at coordinate 14,134,898 of JAUCMS010000062.1, read as the reverse complement.
CAGATCTCATTTACATCCATCCACCACAGAGCAATTCCATCAGCTGATATTCAATTCTGATATTAACCCATGGCTGATGTGCCCTCAGATTGGAAACCAAATAACAATATTATCCACATCTGACGTCCCAGTTCTGCATTTAATCCAAGCTCAGTCTGCCATTTGCTTAATTTATCTCTTTCAGGTCTCAGCAGTTTAACTCCCAGTAACCCCTCAAGAAGCCAACTACGTCTTAGCAGGCCGTGCTTATAAGTAAGAATAAGTGATCTACCAAACGGTTCAAGTAGCCTTATATGCTCACCTAGGTGGCATTTCTTTGATCAAAAAAAAAAAGTAAAACAGTAATATAGTAATATTATTAGACTGTTTCCTATCTTAATAGATTTTTAAATGCAATTAATTCCTGTGAATTCTTAGCAGTCATTCCTTCAGTTTTTTTCTAATTATTATCTATTTTCATAGTGCAACGCAACATTTATAAACACAAATGTTTTGTTTTTGTAATTGACCAGTACGAGACCAATACCCTATAATTTATACTCTCAGTTTTAACAAAAGAGTCCACTCTGGTACCCAGGTACTGTTTGTTCTGACTTCCCCACTCTTTACATGTCTGTTCTGGCCAGCCAGAGCTGTATAAATGTAGAAGGTAGCTGGAGGCTCCTATATGAACCTGCCCACCACTAGCCCACGCGCATCCATCTCTCCAACATTCAACCAAGCAAAACTAATCCTGATCTCTAACACCTCTGGCCTGAGACCATAAACAGTTACATGCATATGCAAATGTTGTTTTGCATTCTAGTATCCCCGCCTGACATCTTAACTAAGAAGACTTTATTGGTCGACCAGACCATTGTTAAATCTTCCCTTAGCGAAACGATGTAATATTTAATTTATTAAATTTTTTGTTATTTTTAAAATATGGAGTGTGGGTTTTAAACATTTTCCAGTCTTCCAGTACTGATATAGAAACTGAAAGAAAGAAGCAAGCAAAAAAATTCTAATTATTATTATTATTATTATTTTTTTAAATGCAATGAATTGTATTTAATTAATCCCTTCATTTATCTTAATTCATCAGTTATTGGCTACAACATGAAAATAAACCACCAGTCCCAACATTGCACTCTTCAGACACTCTTATCTTAAGAACGGTTTACACCGAGGTCTTCAATTTGACTGTGCAAAAAAAAAAAAAAAATGAGAAGAGAGGCTGTGCAAAAATGCTGAGATGTAGGGAACTGCACTATCTTTAAGCCCTTAATTTGAAACAATGATGGGACATGGAGTGGAGAACCCCACTTCAAAGACTCAATGCGCCCATGTGCCTATTAAAACTTGAAAAGAATCACATAAAAGGAGGGAAAGGCCTCACAAAATTTGGAAGAAGAGATTAGAACAACTCTTCACATGACACAGTCAGAGGGACTGCCAGGGTATGAGGAGGGGGGGGGGGCACAATTACTTCTCACAGTTAAAAAAAAAAAAAAGAGAGAGAGAGAGAGAGAGAGAGAGAGAGCGTTTTGAATACAGAGGTGACGAATGACTGTGAAGAATTCGAGCAGAAAATGGATTCTCAGACTGGGGCTGAGCCTAACCCTTTGGCCCTCATATCAGGCTTTTCCTGAGCTCTCCTGACAGCTCTTCCACATGCTGCCACTCTACTTCCACCCTAACACAGGCCAGCATCACGTCAGCATCATATCAGGAGAGTTATCGCTATGTGAGAGTGTGTGATGGTTCTTACCATTGATCCTGTTACACCTGAACTTCTCTGTCTCTCTGTCTCTCTGTCTCTCCGTACAAGTTGTAGACACAGATGCAGGATTCCCTGCCTGCCTGGGAGCTGTTATGAAGTATTGATTTCCTTTACAGTATGTGGCTGTGGTCAGGGCTATGTGCTGAATGTGGTTGCATTGTACATCACTGTGCGTGTGGGAGAAAGGGGGAAAAAAAAAGAACACTAGGGTTTATGGATGAGTCTGACAGTGTGACTACAGATGCAATCCCACAATGCACTTTCCTGCTGGTGTGAGGGATTTGTCACTGCGAACAAAGTACTAAAAAACAGAAAAAAGATGGACAGGTGCCATGGCAGTACCATATGGCAGTGACTGGATGGCATATAAAAAATACGTTAGTACAAAGAAATTTCTACTGGGGAAGTGATATTATAGAAATGATATTAGTTGACAGCAAATAGGGCAAATGTAAAGATGAAAGGATAAAACTTGCATATAACATGCAAGGAAGAAGACAAGAAACCATTAAAAATAAAAAGAGAAACTTATTCTCAAAAATATGGGTTTATATATTTTTTTCCCCACTGTTAAATTGCATTTTGCAAATCTGAGAGAAAATAAAAAGACAAATGCAATTAAAAAAAATGTATTTTGCCAACTAATTCTATAGCACTACTTTATATGCTTAAAAATAAATTTGAATAGATTTAATACATTTGAACTGAATACATTTCTGTAACATTATAGTAAAAAAAACAAACTATAAATTCCTGTAGCTATTCACAAAATAAATTGTAGATTTGCATGTAATTGTAGATTTTTAAATGTCTTACTGTTAAAACATATTATAGACAAATGCAATTGCAAAATGCCTTTTGTTCATTATCTGTATAAGACTATTGCACGTGCCTTAAAAAATCTGGATAAATTAACAGATTGATTCAAACTGAAACAAAGCTGCAAATGAATTTATAAAATATAAAGCTACAACCTCACTTGTATGAGATCATCACATGAACACATTAAAATAAAAATGCCTGAAACCCCCGGCATTGTGACCTTGCTTTTAGCGAAGTGGCATAAACTGTGCAACGAGGGTTTTGACGCTACTTAATGACAGTGAAGCCCAAAGGGCAGAAGAGAGGACCTGTAAAAGAGAAGTAGCCTTCCTCTCTCAGCCGCAGAGCCTTGAAGTGGTGCAGCTGGAGGAGTGTGTGACCGCCATCATCAGATGATCTCTAGGGCTGTGGCCTTTTCTCTTGGCCAGAATCAGCATCCCTTCAGACCCTATGGGATCAGTTAGCCAGTGCAGTGCTATTCATCAGACGACTAAATCCTTCCCATTACAGAGTGAGAGAGAGAAGAAGGATGAGCGATATAGGCAGAGAAAGAATTAGAATATGTGTGTGAGAGAGAGAGAGAAAGCACACCAGGGGGAAAAGAATGATTAGGGAACTTTGAGGCAGCCATAGACTTTAATTACACTAACTATGCTGGTTTGGAGGGAAAGTGTTTTAATGCCTCTATAAACTGCCCTAAAATGTTTTGCAGGCCGCTCTGACACAGTAAGGCAGCCGACTGCGGGCACAGTGGCAGGCTGGCACCATCCTTCCACGTTGCCTCGGTGTTGAAGAGCAATAACAGTGGGCTGTGGTAGATTAGCAGCAAGACTTACACACTCTGCGACGTCTTTTATGAGCTGCGCTGCCTTAATGTCACGGAGGCTGTAACCAACACTTACACTAAATCAACCTAAATAGAAACTTAAATGGCAAAGTGACTGAAAACTAATGTCAGAGAAAAAGGATGCCAAGATATGCAAATAACAGCTCTCAGGATAATTACGGTCATTTATTTGCTCCCTCCTATTGGCTCAAGGGTGGATTACAGAAGCAAAGCTTGACTCTTAGAGCCAGTGCTTTGGCAGCCTTTCAGTCACCATTACTCAGTGGTGTGTCTCAATTGGATCTTTTCAGCAAGCTCAAGATCATCTGGGAGGCTCTTGCACTCACTCAAAGGCATCAGTGTACATGCGGATCAGCATGTGCATGATGTTCTTGGTGGTGCTTGTGAGGTTACTAGGCCTGAGCGACATGAAGAAAAAATAAAAAAAAATAAAAAAAATGTATCGCTCAATTTTAATAAATTTTTTAATATTTGTTGCAATCAATTTTAGATACATTTAAGTAACCAAATTTAGTTCACTCATTTTCTACATTTTATTTATATATATATATTTTTAAATGTAGCTTAAATAAATTAGTAAAAAATTACATTATATTTTTTTTGTTTTTAGTGTGCATGAAATCTTCAATACACAAGGATAATGTAACGTAAGCAATGTTATTATTGTTAACTATAGCAATTATCTAAAATAATTAAATTACAAACTTATTTTTTAACATTAAAGCTAAAATTACAAAGGTATAACTGAAACACAAATAAAAATACACATTACTAAAACATATTTTTTTAATTATTACTAAAATTAAAACATGAGAAAAAAAATATGATATTTCTGATATTAGCCCATAAATAACATGCTAGATTAAAATGCTTGGAAATGTAAATGTACGGGGAACAGTAAATGTTCAAAGCAATGGAACAAAAGATAGTTATTTAATGCATGATAAAATAGCAAAAAAATAATAAAAGTCCTATAGACTTTCACTGATGGAGGGACTGGAGCCAGTTCTCAATATAGGCTCTTTGCACAGTAAAAAAATTGTAATTGGCCATAAAATGACACCTCTCAGTTCAGTGGCACCATCCATCCGCTCTCAACTATAGAGAAGAAGAGGGCACAAGCAAAGTCAGAATAAGCCAATTCCCTCTCTTCATTAGTATTCTTTTCTTTCAGCTATTCAACCTTTTCAGGTTGTGAATTTGGCCTTAAACGGATACCCCATTTCTCTTCTCTGGAGTTTCTAAAAGGGCACCCCAAAGTGAAAAAGTCGAACTGAGAGCTGTGCTTCAGTGACTGGTCTGTCCCTGTACACCAGACACTTGACATTAAGTGATTCTTTCTCCACAGCTTAAAGCGAAGAAGCGCAGACTGTGTGGGAGGCTGATTCATAATCAGATGATTCACCTGTCCACCGAATCACGCTCAAATCAAAAGACTGTCTCCCGAGAGGCGGAAGCTTTGCCAAGCTACAAACCACATGTTATACTGCTCGCAGCCGGACCTTTGACTAAACGACAAAAGGTCTGGTCCAAGTTCTTGCTAAGAACCACCCACTCAGAAAGGATCAGTTGCGTTAAGTAGCCAATATCAATAAATATGATACACTGATTTGTCTAAATTCATTGCAAATAAAACTCTAAACATTTAAATCAGTCATTTTAAAAGTCACAAGTGAATTCAATTAAAAACAAAAAAATCTTATCACAAATATGTCCTAGTAAAATTGTAATTATTTAAAATGCATTTATTTCATAGAAAGTATAGTTCAAACCTAATAATATATTTACTGACACATCACTTGAGACTTACTGATATAAACATTATAATTCAACCTTATTCAGATTACTACTACACAATGTACATTTCTTAATATTAAGCCTAAAAGTTTTAATGTCACTATTCGATACATACGATCTTTAAATAATGTCTTTAAATGGAAGATATTTCAAGATTTCAATGGTTCCACTTAATCACCATCAAATATACTTCAGCATATCTTTAGTTGGACTTTAACACTACTTCCACACAATAAAGTCTAAAATCTGTTATTTCAACTATACTTTTTTATACTAAAAAGTACAATCGCAGGGTATTTTCATTAAGTACATAAATGTGTCAGTGTATTTGTAGTGTACTTGGCATGAAATAAATATATTGCATACACATTTAGTAGTCATTTATAGTGTTAATAGATTAATTTAGTGACAGCAAAAGAAATCTAAATGTAAAAACAGAGCAAATCAGCTCAATTCGGACCAAAACCTTCAACTTCAGGTGATAACCAACATGCTGTATTATGCATATACTACTGTGCATCACTACCTTCAGTTAGATTATAGCTTGCCAGACTGAGAAAGTTGCTTTGTAGGTTTGTATGAAATATGCATCAGGCGATCTGCAAACAAACTGCGAGTGGACTGTGGACGTGCTGTCTGAGGCAGAGATCGCACTCGCATAAGAGAAGCTCTAGTATCAGTGGTCTGGGCAGACAAAGAGTTAATAAAGACACACTAGCAACACAAAGTATTCTCAACCCCTCTGGGATTGCTGAGGATTACGCCAGGGATTTGAGTAGACGCTGGATTAACAGATTTTTATTTATTTTTTTTTTTTAAAATGAGAAAATACACATAAATTGCAGTTTTCTCCTTGAACATTGAGCCTGCACTTAATCACAGCTAGAGACAGAGCCTGGAAGCTCAAGATGCTTCTCTGCCCGGCCTGTGACTGTATCTCCAAAAACAGAGGGCTCGGAGGGGGTCTCCAGATAATGGTCAGAAATCAATAGCAACCTTTGCGTTTGCACCCACTGCTTGTGCAAACACACAGACCAGCTGTTTAGAGGGATTCGCCTAAAAGAGTGCAAACGGGACCCTCTGTTCTGCCAGGGGAATCTAACAGTGGGTGGCAGAGGGAGTTTATTAGCATAACCTAGCCTGCAGACTAAAGGACATTCAGAGGCTCGGTGGGAATTCACACCAGCGTGTGATATACTCGCATTCGCGAAAAAAAAAAAAAAAGGAGCGGAAGAGTCATGTGATCGGGGCTGTGAAAGAGTCTGCGTCTTGGTCACATGCAGCCGACATGATTCACAAGCCCCAGCAGGCATTGCCTAGAATTATGCCCTTCCAGCGCACTTTAATTAGGTCTCCGTTGCGGGATACATATTGTATAATGGAATGGGTGAAATGGCATTTGTGGCTCGAAAAAGGTGGCGTTTTGGGAGTGCCCGTTGGCTTGCAGGCAAAGCTATTTGTGATTAGAATATAACAAGATAATATTCTCCTCATTTAGTGCGTTGATTCTCCGTCGGATACAGAAACGACAAGAGGATCATTAGCTGTGACGTCGAAGGAGTTTACAAAACAAAAATGAGATACGACAAGTCTCTCAAAGCAGAAGACGACCGCAAACGAGGCCTTGAAAGTTTTCACGGAGTGATTTAAATTCTCTGAATTTCACACTCGAGCATAAAACAACACCAGGCCTTATTCCCAGGATGCCTCTCGCTATCTGCATAAGACAAAAACAAACAAACACAAAAACTAGTTTAAGATGCTTACCAACAGGATTTTTGTCTACTCTTGGGATTAAGGATTTGAAGTATTTGTTATTGCATCTGCTAAAATCCGTGGCTGATATTAGGCCGTTTGTAATGAGGCTGTTGTAGAGTAGCGTGATTATCTGATGCTGGGTGGATTATGGTGGCGATGGATACACGGACGGGCTGGTTTGGCCCACGTTCAGCACAGGAATGCAGAGGACACAATATACACGGCGGACAGAAACTGACAGAGACCTATTCAGAGAGGAGACAGGAAGAGAGACAGAGACAGACAGACATAACTCGCAGACCTTGTGTATTGAGACCCTTTAACCTGTTTGACTAAAGCTGATCTTCTGTAGTTGAGTGTGTGTGTGGAGCATAGCTTTGAATGCCATGTGTGTGAATATAGTTGGATGTGTGGGAGTGCTGCTGAGGGGGTGTGGGGGATATTGAATATTGCCTTTTTAAACACATTGATGAAACACGGATTGATATTTCAATTTTTTTATATCCATCTTCTTGATCTTCATCTATCTTGAATTCAATCTCCACAACAAACATATACATATTTCTGAAAATAACTGTAAAAAATATAAATGGCCAATGTTATTAATTATTCAATAACATTCTGCTTAAATAAATGAATCATAAAAACTAAAAAAAAAAAATATTTAGGCATAATAGCACTAAAACAGACAAAATGAAAAATGGATATTCATTTTGAGATTTATTACAGCACGCTTTACATTCATGTATAAATTAGGGGAAGTTTGCAATAAATCAAACAAACTTTGTTCATAAAGAATCTTTCAAACAATTCAATGCATTTTTAAAGAGTGAAATCTGAGCCATGAAAATAACAAAAACTAGATGAGTAGAAAAAATGAGTAAAATAGGATGAATTATGAATATCCATAATGAATTGTTGATTAATCTTAATTGAATATATTATAATGATTATATACGAGTATATTTGTTTTTGCAATATTTGCCATATGCTACTCAGCTGCAAATGCGTGTGCAATTATTTGTCATGCTAATAAAGCACACAGACAAAGAGACAGCCAGGAATACAGACAGAAGTACTGGGGTGGTGGTGGTGGATGGCTGAGCACTACCTGTCTGGATGGAGAAAGTAGAGTTTTTTTTTTTCCTTTGCCCGTAGCTGTAACACAAGCCTCTTTCATGCAACTAACACACGGTTACAGAGTCACACTGACACACCTCGACACTCACAGTCACACACACCCTGACCAACGCTTTCCACTGCTTACACTGAACGCATTCACATGAATACACAACCCCTCTCTTCATCTGCAGCCTCCACGACTCCTGCTCAACCGCCGTCTTATTCAGTGATCAGCTTAACAGATACAGCATTAATACATGTACTCGTGTTTGCATAGCAGCGGTTTATTTAACCAGATAAGCTGTATTTACTATAGGACATGAAATATATCAGTTCCATAATGGTTGTCAGTCTATATTACATATTAATTTTTTTTTTAAATATATGTATCAGTCAATTTTTTGCATAGCTCATGGCTGTGTTCTTTATACTCGCATTCAGATGAACTTATTTAATATTATTATTTAATAATTTAGCATATCTCCAAATCAATATCCATATTTTATAATTATAACGATTCATAGAATGAGTAATTATAGCCCATAGTTTATTTTTTATTAATTTAGACCATGTATTATAGAATTAATATTTTGGCCATACAGCATGAAACTCATTCTCCAGAAGTAGTAATTTTTATAATATCAGTTCACCCCTAATATTCCAAACATGACCACACACATTTTCCAAAAGAAAGTCAATAAACACATGCCACTCCATCACCCCGCCCACTACTCACCAAGCATCCTTAAGCCCCACCCCCTTCCATTTCCACACAATGAGCGATAACAAATAGATGCCAACAATGACAGGGGTGAGATGGAATTAAGGGCCTGTAGCGGCGTACTTAGCCAAGTATGAATAGCGACCGACCACAGTTATGTTAATGGTAGCATTACGGTGCACCAATTTGCTGTTTTTCCAATATCTGTGACAGGCCACTATTGTGCTGTCAAGCTTACATAACAATTAGCTCACTTTTTATGGACATGTTTACAAAGGACATAAAGCACTGCTAGCAAAATATTCTACCCTAACACAATAGACATTCAGCCTCTTGAAAGCATTTTGACGACGATGGCTGCGCCAGGAAAAGAAAGTCTTTATCACGGTGCTCGGTGTAAACTATAAAATCGTCCCTAACGCTTGCTTTCTTTTTACTAGATGAAGTCATCGGTGAGGCAACGGGACCGAGCCCACTCATAAAGAGAGCACATCATGGAATTGTTTCTGATAACCATCAGCTTAACACAGAGAAACAAATCAATAGGTGTTGGCTCGGTTCATTACGTAACAGTCAGAGAGAGAGAGAAAGAGATGAAAGTGCTCTGTTTGGTCTTTCCTGCTCATTTGGAACCAATGTAGCCTTTACGAACAAACATTCGCCTCTAGCCTTCAAAAGCCATGCAAAAACAACCTGGCGCAACTTTCTCACTTCGCCGTCATCAATCTTTACAAGGTCTGAGATATACTTCCCTCCCTGTTTAAGAGCTAATGGAGAGGAGGAAATGCTAACAGGGCAGCTGTCCAACTGAAGCTGGGGCAAACGAGTGCCCTGGGGCAACTTCTGATGATCAAGCAAAACAACGGCCTGCCTGGATCAAATGTTAAGAGAGAGAGAGAGAGAGAGAGGGTGAGAGGGTGAGAGAGAGAGAGACTAAGGAGGAGATGAGGAAAGAGAGGCAACGGAGACAGAGAGATGGCCTGTAAGCACTCAGGCATACTGACAGAGTGTGAGTCAGCACTGCACGGCAAACAGAGGAGAGGAGAGGATGGAACAACTCAATAACAGGAAAAGAGCGAGAGAAAGACAATGTATCCACTACAGAGTTTCTGCTAAGACAATTAGCTGCGTGACTGGGAATGACACAGCTGGCCGGACAACAGTGGGAAAATGTTGGTGTTTAATTTGAGCGGTAACCAACAATCATTATCTACTTTTCTGACGAGTTGTAAAATTTCAGTCATGGACTATTTTCTCATCTGTCATGTTATACTGATTTGAGTATTCATTTTTGATATCGTCTTGTTATGCGTAAGGTGTGCTGTTCAGCGGTTCTGGCCGGGGGCCTCCGTAAACTTACAAGGGATGAAAGTAAATTATCTAAATGTAAAAAACCCAAAATAAACTCAACAAAAAAATCAACTCATTACAGGAGAGGTACCAGTGGAAATACGCAGATGCAAATAAGGGGGCCTCTAAATATTGTCTTGAATAAAGGGGGCCTCTGCATTCATTTGTCAAATTAGGTCACATTGTTAACAAAATATGACTGAGAAGCATCAGTCTGGTGTAATGGGACAGTTCTATTTATTAATGCGCAAAATTGCTTTATTATTGTGTTAACAAAAGTACTTTACATCATGTACTTTGTGCTGTGTTATTTTTGCTATTTTTTTTAACGTTGCTCGTTTTGTTTCTTTCCTTTTTTTCTGTTAAAATGATGAACTGAATTTGGAATGATCAATAAACGCTGTTAAAATTCAGTAAATGGCTTTTTTTTCCCCAAATAAAAAAAAATCCCAACATTCTCAGCAGGGAATTTACATGAATAAAACAAAAACTGGATTTGCCTCTTTTTGCTACTTTTAACTGGACATTATGTCATTGAGAATTTACACATACATTACAATAAACATAAAAAAAAAAAAAAAATCACAGAAACCCTGATAAACGCCTACAAACTTGGCTTTGCGCTATGGATGCTAAGCTTTATTATCCCTAAGCTCTGTTTGTGTAATCATCTATGGGTTCACTCCCTGGAGCTCTTCTAAGAAAGATCACTCCACATGCTACAGTGAGTGAGAAAGAGCCCCACAGGTGTGTGTGTGTGTGTGTGTTTATATGGACACTTATATCACCGTCGGTCCCCAGAGCCCCTCCCACTGGGAGGCCACTGCTAATTCAGGTGGCGACCGGTCGTCAGATAACGAGCACATTCACATTCAGCACACATGCTGAGCACAACATATGAGATTGATCACCATCAAAGCCGACTCCCCTCGCATCAGGAACGTCCTGCGGCGACAGGACCCAAGCAGTATTTGAGCATGTGGGACCAGCTGACCTGAGGAGAATCAGAACATGTAGTAACAAGACAAATGTGGCGTCCCGCTCACCTGGTGCGCAGCGGCATCTGACTAATGAAAGCATGTTAAAGCAAATGAAGGAAGTGCCGTTTACTGCCATATTAACACAGGCCCCAAAACACTCCAAGCACATGTGGAATCAACTTAACTGCCAACATCACAGCCCTTCACTGCCTTGTTTTACTCAACCCTATCTCTGCTCAATGAAATCTTTCAGTCAAGTTGCCTAATTTATCTACAGCTTCTCCTTTTAGCAAAGAAAGTGGAAATTAGAAAAAAAAGTTATATAAAGCTTGGAATACAAATTATGTAAAATTAATAGATAAGATATATAACAGTAAAAATTATATTTTGTTATACATATTTTTCGTATTGCATTATTTGATACATTTATACTATATTATTATAATAGTTTTATATTTTGTAAATGTGTGTGTGTGTGTGCGTGTGCGTGTGCGTATTTACCCACAGAAACCTCAGGACAGGATTTCCTCAACTAGTCATCGAGTCAACCCATTAACTAGTTGAGATATGTAATACTACTACTACTACTACTATTTTTTCAGGGTCAAGTTAATGTAAATGCAACCTACTTATACAGGTTCTCCTCAAGACCCATTAATCGAAGAGTCACTGAACCAAGCTACCAAATAAATGATTCTGAAAAAACAGAATTTTGTACTTCCCCTTATAGCTTAATTTGAGTCCAGGCTTTAATGGCTGATTTTTTACATTTGGGCTTGGAAATTCTTTGTTTACATGGCAAAAATTATCCCCAAAAAGTCAAATTAAAATAGACTGCTGACGAAAATGAGCCAATTTGGCCATTTACGGAAACTCTTCAGAAACATTTTTCTGAGGTTTTAATCCACTTCCTTTAACATACAGCCAACATCCCTATTTCCACAAGCTATGGAACTTCCAGTTTCGGTTTCGGGAAAGAGAGTAAGCACAAGAAGCCAAACAAGAAATCCAGAACTGAATGAGCAAAGAATATGCAAATGGTGTGGAAAAAACGAAATCATCTGACTCTTCTGCACTGATTTTGTTAAACATGTTAATCAAGACAAATGAGTCAAAACACCAATATGCGAGTAACTGAAGATTTTATTTTACTGCAGTGTTTCCGCTGGGCACAGATTGCGTGTGGGCTTGGGTTAATGCCAAGTTTAAGAAGGCAACGCAATGCCCCACGAGAGGTGAGAGGTCATCTGTGTCTCACGTCTCTTTAATCAAAAAGGCTGAAGAGCAGACAATTTGAGCCGGCAGAGTTGTGAATGTGGTATTAAAGAGCAGTCGGCAGTTACACAAAGTGCAGTACAAAAAGGAACTAGTCACACCTCCCTCTATTTTGCTTTCTTTGAGTCAACACAGGCCAGGTAGAGTGCAGCACTACAGCCAGACAACAAAGGCTCACAATACTTTTTAGACAGACACAAACACACTAGACTCTGATTATCTGCACCGGCGGAAGCCAGAACAGAAAAATGTGACCCTGGAACACAAGCCCAGTCATATGGGCAAATTTTTTGAGATTTATACATGCATAAATAAGCTTTCCATTGATGTGTGGTTGGTTAGGATAGGACACTATTTGGCTGAGATACAGCATCTGAAAGTCTGAGGGAAATGCCTTTAAAGTTGTGTGAATTAGTACTTAGCAATGCAAATTACTAATCAAAAATTTTATTTTGGTATATTTACAGTAAAATATCTTCATGGAACTTGATCTTTACTCAATATCCTAATAATGTGTGGCATAAAAAATAAATAAATAAATAAAACATTGGGAGCCACACAATTGGCTATTGCTCTAAAAATAACCATGCTACTTATGATTGGTTTTGTTTTCCAGGGTCACAGATACTTGAAACAACAAATTAGCCACAAGCAATTCCAATAGCAACGCACCTTAAGAATGAAGATTCATTTTGGGCAAAATCAAACCGATCTGCATCTATTTCCTGTCCGTGGGACTCAGCAGGTTTGAGAGCCTTCGGGGGGTTCGGATGCATCTTCTGAAACACTCTGATGTTTCTAACTCTCGCTCCAGACTTCCCACCTCCACGTCTCAGGACGAGGATCGAGATAAACAGCTGAAACAATCGGGTGCCCACTTTAATCCTCAGCCAATCCTGTTTGCCAGAATAAACAGCCCATCGAGGCCACAAACAAATCCGAGAGCAGAACAGATACGGAAGAGCAGAGAGTGTACAAGAAAAAGCTGTCCGGCTTTGGAGTCACCCAAGCCCCGCTCTATTATTATTGCGACCAGCTACATTCGAATGAATCGAGCCTGCAGCAGAGCCGGCTTCAAGCAAGCTGATGGCTCGACAGGGAGCATTTCAGTGCAGACGACACCGAAAGATGGACACACTTCACACTGCCGCGGCAGGATGGCATCGAGCCACTCTGCTGACATGCACACATTTACTGGACATTAACACTCCTGCCAAACTGCGACAACTCGAAGGCAAAACTGTCTGAGAAGCAAGTCCTGCTGCGAATATTGGCCGTCGATTAGTGCTGGAGGGATTATAACGTGCACTTTAGACTGCGGGCTTAAATACGACCACAGAAGAATAGAACTATCACATTAGACACAGATAGAGCAACAAGTCTGTGGGGATATTAGCGAGGGACTAAATGAGATGGAACGTCGCTCCAGGCTCTCTGTAGTTTACATTACACCTGGATTAGAAAGCTAAATTAACACCTCTGCAATTAAAAAGAACCGTACCACATGGAAGCCAAATGGTGATGTTAGTATTAGCCTGCAGTGAAAATCTGCTCCAGCCTGCGTGTTTTTACATTACCCAGATATACATGAACACAATTAGGATGATTTTGTTTCCAGTGAAAAGCTGTTCAAACACAGCTATTGATGACAGAGAGATTTCTAATTAGATTAGGCAAACCTATGTTTCAGAGAATTATGTTAATGAGATGATACATGATAATTAGTATCAATTAATCTGAAAAAAAAAGAAAACCTGAGGCAGACATGAGGGAGTGTTGCGCTTTCACCGAGGTGGGGCGCTTAAGGTATTCTGTGTGAATTAATTACAAACACTTTAATGTTTACCCTGGCTGTGAGAGATACCCATCCAAGAAGGCATTCCTAGATATATGCAAATCATACATTTTTAAATCACATAAGCATCAATACTCAAAAAATCCTGTATAGGTACAGGTCAACTCAACTAGACTACACAAGCATAGTGACCCATCCAAGTTTACTCTGGAGTGGCATGGACAAGTGTCATAGCAAAAACATTTGCTTTTTGATCAAATAGTTGGGTTTATTAGAGGATACACCCTAAAAAGAAAGAACAATTTAACTATAAAGAGCTATTTTTAACTGGCCTGACCCTATGTTACCTAATGTAGTCGGGTCACTTTCCGCAACGCAAGGCATGAAGGGTCTGTCAGCAAAGCCGCAGGCAAAGACTGGAGCAGGAGCATCATGTTCAGATAGATAACCCAGCATTTTGAGCTACAAACTGAATGGAGGATGTTATGAATCCACAAAATCAATAATAAAATGTTGATTTTAAACTGCCAGGAAAGATTTTTCTTCTTCACTGAAAGTGTCAGTGAGGACAAAATTATTTTTGCTTTTTGTGTCACTTTTAGAAAACACCCTTAAACACCATTAAATCAAGTCCCATTTTGGAAGGAATTTATATGACTCACAGTATATAGCCTAATAATAATAGCATTTTATTTTTTAGAAAATATTAATAAACCACTACTATAATAAAATTTACTGAACAATAAAATCAACTGAGATGTCATTAAAGAAAATGTATAAACCTAAGGGGCAAATCGACACTGCAACCGAAGTTTAAAAAATGACATACAATTTAAGACATGTTGAATAGCAAGTGGACAAGATATTTTGACTTCAATTATGTTATCAAATAAAAGGCATTTTTAATTCACACGACGAAAGGTTTATATAATTGTATTATAAAATTGATCGATAAGAAGAAACACCGCGTGTTTATTAAGAAGACAAACGCTTTTACACGATACTCAGCGACGAAACCGGATTATAAACCCATTCACTCTACATAAAGGTCATCAAGAGATCATTTCACCAACAATATGACACGAACATAATCTATAATCTGAAAGCAACGCCTATTCCGCAGATAAACACAATTGCAATGGCAACAACTTAATGGGAGTTTTAACAGACAGCGATCCGTCACACGAGATGCATAAGTATCCAGCAAAACTGCATTTTACGCGCCGCGCGCGATTGTCACCTTCTCATCCGCGCCGCGGAATACAGTCATGGCAACAAGAGCTACATCTCATCACATTACAAACAAAACACCCAGCCCGCGTCTCTGAACGCAGAAACACCCCTAAACGCTCGGTCTGGGGATCAGGCATCATTTCCGACCGAGAACGGGCCCGTTATGACGGCGGACCGCGAGGAATGAATGGAGCGCGGTGAACGGGGAAATTCCGCCGTCTTACCGGTTGCTGTTTGTGTCGATTGGACGCTTTCCCCAGCGGCGGCTGCTGATGCCTCCTCTGGAAGCCGCTCTTCTGGTACTCGCTGTAGGCTTTGTTGATGTCGATCCGGTCCCTCTTCTCTCTGCCGTTGTCTTTTCGCTCTTCTCCGGTGTCCAGACTGCTGAAGTTCCACACGATGAGCGTTTGGACCAGCAGCACCGTCAGCGCGGCGATTAACGCTGACCGCGACCGGCGAGCCAGCTTACGGGCGCACAGACCGCCGTACATCTTCACCCTGAAGCGGCGAGGTGCCTCTGCCGTGCGCCGACGGTCCGCTTTGTGGCTCCGCGACACGAGAGAAGCGTGGAGAGGGAGGGAGAGAGGGGCGGTTGGCAAGGGCTCCGCTGGAGGAGAGAGAGAGAGAAAGGGGGATGAGATATAGTCTGCCCCCTCGTGGTGACACAGGTAAACTACACAGGGGTCATCCACGAAATGGGCGCCTTTCCATTTTGGAAAGGTGATTTCTATCATCTTTAGTAAATATTTTATCTGGCAAACGGTGACTTAATTGTTGTGTTGATTCACTTGGACATTTTGGTATATTTTGAGGGATAGCTGTGGCTTTAAAAGGCAACCAGCTGAGGAGAACAAAGTGGGCAAATTTACAGTTCATTACCAGTCCTCAAGGCAAGGTCATGATACTACAGGGTACTTATTAGAAAGATAATATTTATTTATTTTATATATGGCCTACAATATTTTAAATATGGTGGTGGCCAAAATTATTAGAACACTAGTATTTTTTACCAGCTAAAAATGGTTTAAAGTCAGTTATTTCTATCTTTTGCTGTAGTGTGTCAGGAGGAAATACATTTCCAAATTCATTTTGCTGTTAATTATAATAGACAGAAATAAGTGACCAATTGTGAAAATATATTGTTAATTCTGGCCACCACAGTATATTATTTATATTATTATGCTTTTTTTTCTCATCCAGATCAATCAACCACATGAAAACATGCTATAATAAGTACCTATGCACAGTAATTTTAGATTTTTCATTCCTGTAAGTAGTTAATGTTTTGTAATACCTAGCACCAAATAAGGTTGTATATATGGTGCATTAAGGCAATTTAATGTTGATATTTCTACAAATATTTAGTTTTCAACAGTGATAACTTGCCTTCCTCTAGTCTAGACAAAGTAAAATATGCTTAAGTGATAAAATGTGATTTTTATGATCCTTATTTTAGAGAGAAGTTATGATGATAACAGTGCTGACAAAATATACAAAAATGAAATGAAATAGTCAAAAAAATATGGATTCTTTTGTAGATGTGTTCTAAAAAATGCTTATAAAAACTGACATCAGATATTCATTATATTAGATATTTTACTGGCATCAGATATTCAAGTCTATTTTTTACACATGTTAGGGATGGACACCCGTTTAGTGGAATGACCCATGTAAACTTTTTGGGAAGGGACCAGAAAAACCTTGCTTGCTCAAGAATAAATCTTTGTAAGACTTGCAAATCAACCCAAAACTAAAAAAAAATACAGAAACCACAAAAATCTGTAAATATCTGTGTGAAACAAAAGTTCAAAAGTCTGAGGTTCCCCTTCTTGGCGAGTCATTTCAAATTGTTGTGTGTGCAGCTGTATGAGCGGAGTACAGCCTCGGGGGTGAAGGGGAACAGCTACAGTACATCATCTTTCAACCAGCCTTTGTTATTGTTCACCGATCAATGGCTGCTAATTGATAGTGTTAACCTGTCAGATTTAGAAAAAGAGCGATAACCCTGGGGAGCCATCAAGATGACTTCCCAACACAATGGACCCAGGTGAAGCATCACCTACAGTTTTTAATCAAGACTGAGACCATCTTTCATCCCGCATAGCGACTCGCACGACAAGGAGACACAGTTTCCATGGGGATACCCTCTTCCGTTCCTCTAGAAGTTCAGGAGAGAGAAATAAAGAGAGAGATACGTAAGAATGCGATTCTGCTCAGAGCCGAGAGAGCACTGCTGTTTGTTAACAGCATTCTTGACATCATTAAAGTTGAATCAGCTTCTCCGATGCTGCTGCTCTATAATTCACAACTCTCTCATTGGGATGGAGATCACAAGGCTTTGATGAATTTGAATGAAAGCATGGGGAACAGTCACACTTTATTCTCCTCAACTCCCTCGGGCAGCAGACGCTGAGGTGTGCAGTTACGAAGGGGCTATGCATGCCGACATTCACTGTCAGTATAAGCATGTATGGGTCGTTAGTAGGAGAACTGGAGTAAGAAGTCATGGAACATGTGCCCTTTGGCAGACTTTCTCTCCATATGCCTCCTCTGCAAGAACTTCTCAAGGTTGATCTGTACAAAATGAGATGCTCTTAGAACTCATGGAATCACTTCGCATGGTTTTTTAATTAAACAGAATATCAAGCTGGCATGGCTAAAGTCTGTCGTCGCTGTAACGTTAACCTATCTAACTAAGTTAAATACAGTGCACAAGAATGTTTTTCAAAAAAGTCTCTTAAAGTGCCTCTATTATGGGTTGAAGAAAGGTTTCCAAAAAGGGTTTGAGTTAATAATTTATCCCAGATTTATTTGAACAGTAAGATTTTAAAATATAGTGACAATTTAAAATATCTTCTTTCTATTTAAAAAAGTAGTTTCAAATGTGCTGCAAAGCTGAATTTCCAGCATCATTACCCCAGTCTTCAGTGTCACATGATTCTTTCAGAAATCATTCACATATGCTAAATTGATGCTTAAATACCATATCTTATTATCAAAGTATGTTAAAAATAGTTGTGCTGTTTAATACATTTGTGGAAACCATGAACAATCTTAAAGATTTTTTCCCAATATAAAATCAGATGATCATCACTTATTTGAAGTATTCCATCACAAAAACAAGCAGAAAAATACCTCAAAATTGTTTACATGAAACAACATTCTCCTCTGCTCCAGGTTCACACCGGCCAAAAATAAAAAAAAACAATGTCAACAGATTTAAGTAAATAAAATAGATTCTTATGTTAAACTGTCAGCTTGCCAAGACTTCAAATTTACCATCAACGTAACAATAATCTATTTAATGAGAAGATTTCTTAAGAATCAATTGAAATGTAAGATTGCAAACTGCTATAAAAAAGTGTTTCATCACACATCATGCAGAGCAAAATGTTTGCAGACTTAAACGACTGACAGCATCACAAGAATATTCATCATATCGAGTCGAAAAAACTGAAATACTTTGAAATGACACCCACTCAGACTTCAAGACCCGTTACATGAAACACAAGAAGCATGACATTTACCTGATCATTTTGAGTAAAGTATCAAACTCATTCTGAAATCACAAGACAAGAAGTTACTATGTAGTGACAACAAGATCAAAAACATAGTAAACAAAACTAGCAAACTGCCAAAAAATACATCATATTAATTATTCATATTCTACTGCATTCTGGGAAGAGGGCAAATGGGACTGAATATCATTCAGTGTAGGCATATTTTTAACTCCAAAAATGCATGAACTCAACTCATCTATGCATTTTTGTTTGCGTATATTGTAGCAGAAAAACAGCATTTAGATGCTGTAATAACAATTAGGTAAACCCTTTACTACTTTTTGAGCTAAAAATAAAATGCCATCTCTTTTTTTTTTTTTTTTTTTGGTCAGCCTTTCTGTTGATAGTGACAAACACATCCTGCTTGTATTGACAGGCTGATCATCTGGGCCTGCTGTGTTGTAAAGCACATCTGTTTCAGTTTCACTAGCGGTTAGCCAAGCATCTCCTGATATCTCTGTGCTCTGAGGGACTGCAGTACGCACATAGTTAGCGCACATCCTCAGACCTCCACTTCATTCGCTCTCTTAAGACCGAGGAGAGCGTTCGAATTGGTCACGTCGATAAGAGCGCCGCTCTGAATAAATCCATGGATCAGTGAATCCCTCTCTGAAAAGGACATCAATAGTTTTGCATACTAAATCAATCACATTTAATTTTCACCACAGAGAAAAAAAACATAAAGAGCAAAAGATCTGAGATTCAAGTACGGCTAGATAACAGATATCTCCAAGCAAGCGTGACTGGAGGTTGTTTCTTGTTCTATCTCTCCGCCACTTTTGACATCTTTGAATCTTCCCACTATGGTTTAGCCTGGGCTGACTCATTCACCATTTTAATTCCATACATCAGATCCACCGCTGAGCCACATCAGGACGAGCTGAGGCGAGTGACACATCATCAGGATGAACCTCTGACCCCTAGCACAGTCCCAGGGGAAAGAACCAGTGACACACTCATCACAGTCAACCATGAAACACTCAAGCATTCCCAAGCACGACATTTACTCAGACTGGAGTTAATTGCCGTATTATACAGAAATTAAGAGTACATGAATTTCAAATGGAAAACAGCTCGGTCTGCCTGTTGTTCTTGCACCTTCCTCTCATGCAGTCTTTGATTTATGGCATATCTCATTGAAAGTGGGAGATTGAAGTCATAGAGCGCTTCCCATCACGGCCCCACCACTGACCTTGACCTCAGACACCGCCGGGCTCTCATCTGTCACAGCGCTCGCATCTGTCAGTATCCAGGCTGCTGATATGGATCCTGTGCTTATAGACAGGGATCTTTTTTTATCCTGATTCATCGATTCGCTGAATAATTTATCATCGTTAATTTTCCCTGACAAATTGTTTCCTCTCTTGCTCACGTTTCCTGTGACAGCGAGGCCTGAGTTCATTCTGTTTTTGTTTGCATTCACTCTGACATTGTGGGTTATGAGACGGTGATGTTTTCAGCTCCTTGAAGAGATGCTTCTGTATTACAGTTGTCAGCTCGATTGCATGCAAATGACACCTAAATGAACGATTTTTTTTGATTTTTCAAAATTTTTATTGTAGCAGTCAAACCTGGACATTTTTTGGTATTTACAAATTAAACTGACTGCAAATGCCAGTTGTGTCCAGCTGAATGCTACTGTGTTTTCATATACAGATTTTAGCAGTAGGCAAATATTATTGGGAAAAGTCAAGCTGATTGGAAAGTTTCATTACTAATTTGCCAATATAAGTGATTTCATAAAAATGTCATGTTATGGATTATACATGTATGTCTGAAACTGAATATTTTCAAATACAATTTCGCGTGCGATTTCTCACGTGATCAATAAGTCATGTGCATTTGTGCAAATAGGAGATATTTGTATTTACTCTTTTGTAGATGTGTAAAAACATGCATTTTTGTAAAGAATCGCTAGGACATATTTCTCAATACTTTGGTCAGGTTCTAATTTTTCAGCTTGACACAGTAATCCTCAGATCCAAAATGCTATAAAACTACCAAAAGTCTTTATACCGTACATGTCCCAAATCAAACCATTCTTTCATAATACTAACAAAGACTATCACTTGTCACTAAAAACACTGACATAGCATTATGATTTTTGGTGACCCAAGTACTGAGAAATGGGTCCTGGGGACTGTAAACAAAACTGTTCACAGAACAAACTTCTAATTTGAGAATTGAGCCAAAGCGATTTACAAAAAACTGTAAGCTGCATACTGAGTCTGCGGTTGCAGTGAAGGTCAGGTCTGTCAGATGTGTCACTCAGTCTCTTTCCATTGTGAGCCACCTGTGTCTCCTCGCGCTTTTTTGACCTTCCACAGCTGCTACTGCTCCCCGGGGCAACACCTCTCACGCTCCACAGGGGGCTCCAGTTGTGACGAGGCCATCCATTTCCCACGATGCACCTGCAGCCTTCCTGCACGCCTTGCCCGGGACCTTGTTAGAGCAATAAAAATAGTAGCATGGAACAGAAAGGATGGCGAATAGGATAGGGACAAAAACCGAGCGCACCAGCCAAGATACTCTCATAGGACTGCCACAGTTCAGCAAAGCAGGTTAGACCAATTAAACAAGCGTCAGCTGCTTTCGCTGATTAGCATTCGCACCTCACATTGTGCGAGAGAGAGAGAGAGAGAGAGATGATTTCATATGGAACATGTTTCATATGGAGCGGCTTCTACTTAGGCTCAAACGTAAGCTAATTTATTGAGCCAGTTAAGCAAAGCAGCCAGGGATAGATAGCAGGTCGGAGAGTGAGTATTATGTGGCGATGTTATGGCTTGTTGCACAAAGTTTAATCACGGTTGGACGTCCCTGCACACATTCATCTGAGGGATTACACCTCTGACAGGAAGACGATGCTTCACATACTGATAAGAGTTTGCTTTTGTTTTTCCCCCTGTCGTCATCACAGCTCTGTTGCTCTTCACTGCACTCGGCCGTCTAATTCTCCCCAGGCAGAGGTCATTACATTTCCTATCTAAGTGAGAGTATTTGGGCTACACAGATCGATGGTCTTGGTAAATGCCAGTTGAGACTGTGTGTTGGGTCCATTTCGAGACTAGTCAATTGCAGCATGCGTGGGATTTAGGCGGCCAGATTTACAGGACATGCTCGACAGAGGTGATTGTGGAAGGAGATCAATGTCTCAGATGGCTTGCTTTTGTCACTCTGGGAGCATTTGCAGTTCACAGGAGAGAAAAAAGGATAGTTGTTGTTGTGGGTCACCCTCAGTGTCTTCTGTAAAGAAACGAATCTCTCACAACCTGGCAGAAAGATGGCATCATGGTCTAGATCAGCTCTAAAATCAAAAGAAAGAAATGATTTTTTCATAATCTAATTTAAGTACATTTGCACTAAATTAGCCTATCATTACGGTAAAGGAAAAAATACGGTAACACTTTATTTTAAGGTCCAATACCCACCATTAACAAATCATTAACTACAACTTTTGCCTCAGTAACCTCCTAATTTGCTGCTTAGGAATAGATAGTAAGGTAGTTGTTAAAGGGGTCATACAAAAGCAATTTTCCACAAGCTAATATGATTCTTTAGGATCTTAATGGAAAGTTTGTAATATA
>JAUCMS010000062.1:14099470-14112189 GCA_032357445.1 Enteromius radiatus | reverse complement strand
GTAGCACCTAGCCCCACCTTTACCCTAAACCTACCCACTTCTGAACAATATAAAACACACACAGACAATATGCGCGCCGTCACAGGTATTTATTGCAAAACTGACCATAAGCAGTAAAAAAAAGCCTTGCAAACAAGTTGTGTTGCATTTCAAGTCCTTCTGGAGCCTGAAGTCTTTATGCAAAGAAGAGAGTAAAATATAAGCTTAATCGCTGAAATTATCCCGCTCTGTTAACGCGTTCACATCTCATTCAAAAGACACTGTCGTCCTGACGCAATCATCACCATGCAGACACACAAGAGCCAATAGCATTTCACATTAGTATGACGCGATTGGTCACAAGACACAAGGAATTAAAAAATGAATAAATAAAATGGGAAAAAGTTTAAAATTTGTGGATAGATAATTGGATTTGGCATATTTTGTCACAATGCAAATAAGGCACATTATTAAAATGGTAAAGTATTTACACATCAGACAGTATCTGTTTTTGACATGTTAATTGCAAAAATTGTAATTGTAAGTTTGAAATAACTGAATAGTATTTGACAATACCATGAACTGAATATTTCTTTTGTATATTTCAACTAGGATAGGCAATATTTAATCAAAATACAAATGCATAATCCTTGGAAAATATTATTATTACCTTTTATTTTTTTTAGGTGAAATGAGTGTCTCAGGTAAGCTATGAAATCCTCTATTAAATACAGAAACGTTTGCTTTTTGTACTGAAAACTCTATTAGTTACCAAGTAGGTTAACAACCAAGAATTATTCAGCTGAGATTATTCAGCGCCAAGCAGACGACTCAGAGTTGAATCACAGATCTCCCGCAGTTCAAAAGTATGAGAAGACAAAGAATGCTAAATCTTTGATTCTACTTTAAATCTGACACATCAGAGGAGAGTTTGGGGAATTGCCTGTTCCATTATGTGGTTAGTCTGAATAATGTAAAAGTGGATATCTCTCTCTCAGTCTCTCTCTTTCTTTCAGCTGAAAAGAGAAACAGCGGAGGAAGCCCCAGGCAGTTTGAGAGCTGGATTGGAGGAAGCAAGTGTTGCAGCCTATAAGATTCCTCCTTCACCTTTGTGTAACTGTAGTGTGACAGGTATGTGCATGATCTTCAACTTTTCAGTGTCTGACCCCCTGTGAGGCTCTCTTGGACTCCTCTTCAAAGCCTGTTTAAATGAGTCCTGTTCCATAAACTATAGAGATGCCTACGGAGTCAGCAAGGCATTCTCATGACTATTTTAAATCAAAAGCAACTTAATTATGACACCTTCAGGCCCCTTAGACAGAAAAACATATCAATGCACTGCGGTGAGCTTTCAGCTCAGTAAAAGATATTCCATAAAAGGGAACAAAAGAAAGATTTATAATACACAAACATGGATTTCATTTAATATTTTTATTGACCAAATTCTATAGACAACCCAGGCTCATCCTGTAGCTTTTGCAGGTTTAGCAACACTTTCAAGGTGAAATGTCAGGTAAGTAGCTCTAGAAAGTATATTTGGAAATGAAACATCTGGTGAGTGCTGCTAATAGGTTAAGCGTGTTTGAAAAAAAATGTATAACACCTGCACTATACCATACAATAAACAAGTAAGTGTGAGCAAAAACACATGTGAGATAAAAATGGATTTCTAGCATGAGACGAGATTTTAGCATGGTAATTTGACAATGTTAATTTTTCCGATCTTGGCAGAATAGATCTGCTACACTGCTGTAGAGCAGTACAGGAACTTGCGACTGCCAATACATACATCAATACAGGGCTGGGCGATAAATGGATTTTATTGATTTACTCAAATGTGTAGTATACCGTACATCGACTTGTTTGAATGAAAATGAGTTTTCTCTTTAACATTTCTCTGGGCTCATGTAGTTCCGTGTATGGAAAGAAAATGACGTGTACTACAGAACTGCTTAAAAGGAATAAATACGAGATGGAAGGATATTATGTATTTCAATCCTTTCTCTCGCAGTTTTATTATTGGGTAATCATACTGTATATAAATCTTATGTACTGTAATGTAACTGTAACTAGGCAACCGCTAGCAATTGTTATGTGTTTTCTGTGCCTTTCGTAATACTGATTCACTGTTCGGGTAAAAAAAATATCAAATCATTTTTATGTTTATGTTATGTTATGTTACATTTGAACTGTTTACAATGTGCATTGTCTTTTTAGCTTGTAGTTTGATTGCACTTTAACCCCAGAGAGGAAATCCAGATCAAATCCCAGAAGGGAAAATCAAAATTCTAAGTTACCTGCTCTATAATGATTTAATATTTTAAAATGTTTCTTAAAGCATTTTTAAATCTAATAAAAACTGGTTGTTTTGAATATTAAGAGTTCACATTCAGAAATAACATTCATTTTGAGAACTTAATGAGAATGTTAGCTCTTAGAAGTTATTTTTGTTGGCTGGTTAGATTAGAATGCAACAGTCTATGCAGGCAGTTCACTAGGTTTTGGAACAACAATAGAAATACCAGCCTCTGCAATGATGTAAACTAATAATAAGCATCTTTCTTTAGATATAGAAATATTCAAGTACTTAGCTGGGTTAAGCGGCTCCTCCGCATCTGCTTGTGTGATTCAGAAGGGCCCTGTGGGATCCGCGCAGTGGGTCCATCTTGTCTGTTGCAGTGCATTTTTCATTGACACTGTTTGTGCTTATTTGCAAAGGCCACATATTTTTTCTGCCCCATGTATAACTGTTTAATATGCTTATTATGCAGTGTGTCCAAAGCTATGTCACAGTAAGAGAGGTGAATAAAGCTCCTCAAAGAGCAATCTTAGAGCAGAGGAAGCCCAGCGAGAGGTCGCTCACGGCAAAGCTCATTCCAGCCCGGGGCAACTGCTCTGTCCAATCCGCTTCAGAACCGAGATACTGTTCAACGACAGGCTGCTCCTAGAATCCCAACAACTTCAACACGCCCAACAGCATGCATAAGAAAACAATGAGACAAGGCATGCCCTCCGGCCTAATAGAGGAGAGAGAGTGCACACTGTCAAGACGTTTACAAGTACGAGTTTGATTACTCCACCAGAAAATGCATTATCAAAAAAGGCTGAAAGTCAATTTATAATTTGTGATCGCATAGATACAATTTATGAGTTATGTCAGTGTGTGCTGTTCCATATATTAAGGCTTATCAGATAGCAAAATTGGTGTAAAATAATGAAAAGGGTTTGTAAGTGTGCTGTGGTGGAGACCGTCATGCAGGCCTAATTGATTATGTAGGTAGAACATCCATCAGCGGCCAGCGTTTTATTTCGGGTGGAAATGCTTTCAACTCATCATCGAACCACAAGCTCTCTGGATTTTGTGTTTCACAGGCACAAATCAGGCTCTGGTCACAAGTTTAAATGGCATTTATAGGATTAAAGAATATCTAGTTCTTTCATTTCACAGATCAGCTGTACCTAAATATGGTTTCTGTTTATGAAGCATTATTTCCAACGCTCCAAAATATCCCTGGTGGCACTGGAGTTATATTTGTCGGGCATCCTCCTTTAAAAAAAGCAGTAGGGCTGGGCTTTTCAAACTTTTTTTATGCAAAGGACCCTCATATTTGATGACCCCTGTGTATATAGGGCAGCGGTTCTCAATCCCAGTCCCCGTGCCCCACCGCTCTGCATATTTTGTATGTCTCACTTAAAGCAACTGATTCTGATAATCAGCTCATTAGGAGAGGTCCGTGTATGAACCTTGTACTAATTGACATGGTCCCTACACAGTGTTCATTACTCCCTGAGCAGGGGACATCTGTTAAAGTTTACCTTATACTTCGGAACATTCATTCACGGATTTGTGCTGTAAATAAATGAATATGATTTAAATTATGTCTTGCACACTTAAATCACTTTAAATAGAACATATACATTTAAACACAAAATTAGCATATTAGAATGATTTCTGAAGAATCATGTGACACTGAAAACTAAGCAATGATGCTGTGGCTTCAAAGGAATAAATTACATTTGAAAGTTATTTTAAGCTGTAATTAACATTTAAATTGTATTTTTGATCAAATAAATGCAGCCTTGGTGAGCATAAGATACTTTTTTCAAAAAAATCTCACTGAACACAGTCTCACTATCAATTTATACGTATTCGCACGACGCGGCAAATTCGTATGGACTCACTCGTATGTTTTTGTACGATTTGTCTAAAACCCTGTAACGAGTAGGTTTCAGAGTGGGGTTAGGTTTAGGTCATTCCTACGAATTCATATGAATTGGCAACTCATAAAATATGTACAAATTAGATGAAATCGCATGAATTCGTAAAAGTGTGGTCATACGAATTTGTATGAATTGCTGTGAGATCCGGTTGACTGACCCCAAACTGTTAACTGGTAATGTGTGTGTATATATATATATAAAATCTTTCTCTCTCTTTCTTCTCTTTTCCACAGACCCCTCTTGCATTCTGTAAAGCCCTGAGTTGGGATGAAGGTCAAATAACATAATTAATATTAATGAAGAAATGCCTGGAGCAGTTTGTTTGCTATAACCTCTGACAAAAAGTCAATTTCCCATGTAGTTTCTATAACAAAAGTATTCTGATAAATATATATGTATTGATTGTTGTTGCAACAATATTTCCGGCCTCATTTCCTAACTTTACAAAATGCTAGCATGGCTTGATGTTTCTGGAAAGTTCAGTTTTTAAACAAAACAAATGCTGAACTAAGCAACCTTTTAAGATCACCCGTAAGCCCCTAATTATTGGCATTATAAGAAGTGAATGTTATTGAAACAGTGTCCCATGACTATAGTTAAATGCTTGCATGTGATATCCAATGACACAGATTCACACCTTTGCTTATCGTATTTTGTGACAGAGTCATGTGTTCCTGCCCTCAGCACAGCTTATGAACTCATTTGACTGTCACTACAACCATTAGAGTACAAGCTATGTGGCAGAGATCCTGCGAGCTCAACTAAGATAAAATTCATTCCAGCCCTGATATATATTTAGGTCTACCAAGGTCCCCGTGTCCTTAGTCTAATGCCACTAGATATCCCCCAGCCCAGCTGTCTGAGCAGATTAATATTGTTATCTGTACAGATTTCCTCCAGCTAGTCCATGACTACACACCGTGTTCAGCAGAAGAGTTCAGAGCAGCTAGGCAGCTCCTGCCACAGACGCTCCTACAATCTAAGCCGCCGTTCAGGGCTGAGGTATCAACTCATTGTCCTAGTAAGACCTGATGCTGTTTTTTAGTGAGAATGTGTCTTGGCTGGTTATTTTCAGTTTAGGAGGTGCATCGAGTTAAAGACAAAAACAGCTTTCCATTATAGACAGCGGTGCTGGGGCGAAAACAAAGTGTCCTCAGAGACACAGAGGAAGACAAAAGAGCAAGGGGAAAGACACAAACAATACAACCATCACAAGCCTGCTAACTTTGTGCTTACATTTGTTAATAGTCAGTTGACAGATGATTTCTTATCCAATTTCTAAATTTCAATGTTTAGTTAATTTACGAACAGGATCAGTTCACTGGAGCAACTGGAGTTCAAGGGCCCAATGGTAATTGGGTAATCCATGCAGTTGAGTGGTTTTGACCTAAAGTGTATGACAAGCCCAACAATTGCTATGTTGCTATGAATATATAATGGTAGTCAACGTATCAATGTGTCCTATGTTGTGAAAAAAATAAAATAAATAAAACTCTAACATTGAAGATAAACCTCTCTACTTGTGACTTTAAGAATGAACATACATTTTTCTCAAGTTATTTGTTTATTTTTTGCATTTTTATTTATTTTTTGCTATGTCATTCCATACGATACAGTCTAATGTTTATTTGTCAAGTACCCTTGCATGTATGTATGTATATATATATATATATATATACACATACATACATACATATACAGTATACACACACACACACACACACACACACACACATATGGGCTATATATATAAATATAAGAGTAAATAAGTTTTTCTGATGTTTTAAATTGGCATTATAATTGATGAGGACAGTATTTTTATAGGCATATATTGCTCCATTTTTGGAAGTTAAAAAGTCTTTGCATAAATTACAGTAACAGTTCACAGTTGATATTTTAAAGCATATGACAGAAAAGCAGTAGAGAAGCATTTCAAGAGCTGTTAGATATACAGTACAGGCATCATGCATAGATCTCACCTCCCATCTCTCCATCCACACCTGAACAGCCTGCACATTAACAGATGTTAATGCTTTTGTTATGGAGGAAAGACAAAAAGAATGAGTGTGAATGAAAACAAGAGTAGAGGGGGTCTCACAAACTGGCCTCCGCAGACTGGCAAAGGCAGCAGCAATAATAGAGCACATCATTGTTATTGTACTGATCAGATCATTGAATTATATCCAGCAGAAGGACAGAATAGCCCAGCAGGGGAGACGCTGCTATCATCTGGACCATGTTAAAGAGTGATGCCTCTCTATTGTTTCGAAATTAACATTTAATAGAGAAAGTTGTGATTCCGGCTCCATCGCCCCCATTGGCCATGACTGCTGTCCAAGTGCTGTCTTCACCAAAGGAGCTCAGCGGAGGGTCTGGACCACTTTGAGCAGGCATACTGGATACCCTGGAAAGCTGGGGACAATTTAGACACATAACACACTCTTTGTTTGTTAATTCATGTAAACAACTGTATTGATTACATAAATAGCATATAGGAAATCAGTCACAAACCACCAATGCACAAGTTATGCAACTCTCACACAGTAATTTGGGTTCATGTGAGAATCAGCTAGTCAACTTTAATGCGTTTTCTGAGGACAGCAAGTTTTAGTTTCTAGTTTTTCAGTTTGGTAAGTCTTGGGTCTGTTTAATACATTTATTTCTGTCATCCAAACTTTTCCTCCCTGTACTGTATATACCAGTGTTTTCCATCTACAGTGTTTTCAACCACAGTGTAAATATAAACATTAATGCAAATTTGTTTATATGATACACTACAATTAAAAGTTTGGGGTTGGTAAGATTTTTTATGTTTTTCAAAGAAGGAAGAATGGAGAAATCAAAACTGTAATATTGTGAAACATTACAACAATTTATAATAACTGTTTTCTTTTTGTAAACACACACACAAAATGTATTCCTGTGATGGAAAAGCTAAATATACAGCATCATTACTCCAGTCTTCGGTGTCACACGATTCTTCAGAAATCATTCTAATATGCTGATCTGATGCTCAAAATACATTCTCATTATTAGCAATGTTAAAAACAGTTTAGTAATTTTGTGGAAACGTTCAGGATTTTTGATAAATATAAAGTTAATGAGAACAGCATATATAGATATAAATCTTTTGTAACATAAACATAACTTTGAATCTAATTAAATTCAGCTTTGTTAAATAAAAGTATATTTTTTTCTGAATCTGGGATTTTTTCCCCCCTTAAGAATCAGAACACAAAATATTGAGATTACAGTTTTAGATTACAGTTTCAGTTTTACAGAAAGTTTATAGAAATAAAACTGAAATGTATGCAAATACAGGGAGTATTAAACGGGTTTAAGAAGCCCCAGGTTGGGAATCACTGTTCCTTTTATAGGTCCTGCACTGAAGTGAGACCGGGGTCACCCACGAGGCTCATCAAAATCCATTTAGACACAAAGGCCATTTATACCTCTCATGAGAAAGAAAAACTGTTCTGGCATAGCTAGTTAAGGTGCCAGGGTCATAATAAACACTCAAATCTCTTCATTATCTTTTTGTATCGACATCATTTGCGCATTTTTGCAGAGGTGGGAAAAGCATGTGGTCATTTTCCTTTCTGCCCACACAAAAGCTCCTGATTACAAAGGTTATAACTTTGGCTTTTCAACACGATTGCAAACAGTGTGGCTTAGAGCAGAAACAAAGGTCTCACTGATCTTTGAGTCAAGCATGGCTTCACCAACCTGTCGCTGCAGAGCGGCAGGCTTGCGATTGGCTGTCATGGCAACTGACTCCTGACAGCAGTGTACCATAGCCTCAAATTCATTTGACACACATGAGGTCTCCAGCCTTTCAGGTGCTTAATTGAATTCAGAGTGGCCCACTGAGATGGTGTTCAACCAGTAGTGCCACTTTTCCCTAACACGAGATTCATGATATGATACAGTGTTAAGGGATGTGACATTCAGAAGCGTCCAGATGTTAGCCCACCCAGTCAGATCCATTGTTTTTCATACACAATTCATTGAAATACACAGCACACTGAGACATCTGTTGGAAAAAAAATCAACTGTAAATCTCACAAGTGTTTCCTCTAGAGCAAGATTTGTTTGTTTATTTTCAATGACAAGAATCCTGATTATTTGATTATTTAACTGTAAAAAAATTCTGTAAAATTTATGGTGAAAAACTGGCAGAAATACACTGATAAGCACTAAACATGGTGAGACATACAACCCTAATAAACATAACTGATAAGAAACAGCTATTTTAAAGATAAAACATCAAATTCAAACAAAATTTGAAATGCAATGCAGGGAATTCTGGGAACGTCAAGTTTTTTTTCCCTGTAAATTTTACAGGAGTTTACCGTTGATCATTTAACAGGTTTTTACCGTAGCATTTTAATTTGGTTTTTTTTTCAGTTAAAATCACAGTAATTTTTTACAGTTTTGAATAATATTTTTAACTAATTTTTAGACATAAAATTAATACAAATAAAGAAAAGATTGCCTTAATTTATTAATGTAGAGTTAATGGTCTATTCACTTCCACAGTATGGAATTAAATGCTATAGAAGTTAATGGAGACAATTGACGGCTGTCAATTCTGAACAATATTTTCACAAATGTACCAATCTAAAAATACAGTTTGTATTGTCAGAGTACTAAATGAAGAGTTAAAATGTGTTTACTTTGTATTACATTTACACTGCATCTGAGATTGACAAGCAGTATGAAAATAAAAATTCCTCAAAAATCCCCTTGTGGGGGAAAAAAAGCTGCTGTAGAGTATCTTGTCAAAAACAGTTGAGATTTATACAAAAAAACAAAACCTTTATTCAAAGATTTGAAAAGATATCTGAGAGCTCCATTACATCTCCTGATCTATGAAAGAAGATCTTTAAGCATTCCTTCGGGAACACACAAGTGCAGACATTAAATGTACGATTACATACGCAGCCGTATTTAAGTGACATTGTATTATATATTACATCTTTTTTGTGTGCAGAAAGCAGCGCTTTCACTCAGATGTAATGAGTAACGCAGTAAAGCTGTCTAAAAGGTCTTCGCGGTGCTGTAGATTCTGTGGCCACATTAAAAGCAGAACAAACTGTGTTTGTGAGGAACGGCCTATCACTGCTTCGCTGCGTGACACATGGAGGCCAAACTTAAACGGCTCCTTAGAAGTTCAGTGACAGATTACCAGCTAACACCTCAAGAATGTTTAATCAGTCTGTGTCTTGTGTGCGTTTGTGTGTACTTGTGTGATATTAAGACAGCTGGAGGCAGACATTTAGAAACATCAATGGAAGCCTCCCTTGAGCTCACAAAGATGGTGAGTTACCTCGGTGAGGCCTCAAAGGCTACAAGTGTCTCGCTGAGAGCTGGGAATATAGAGCAGAACTGCATTTTAACTACACTGCTGGCTTTAACTTTTTTTGGGGGGGGGGGGTCTAAATGAAACAGAATATCCTGTAACCCCACTTTACCTCAAGGACTGAGTGTTAGAGAGCATCTAACTCAGTGATGGTTCAACATTGAATTACTCCCTGGGCGAGACCCCCTCTCAGCGCCCCCCACCCTTTTAAAATGTCAAATAACATCAGAAAAGCATTTATTTTGAATAAAAATGAAAGAAGTCAACAAAAAGTTGAAAATAAATACTGGATAGGTTTAGGGAGGGCTTTATTTCCCAATAAAGGTGTCAACAATGGCATCTATTTAATAATCTGAATTAAAATGAACATTTACACTCAATAGGTTGCATTTTGTTTTATAATACACTTCAATACTGAGGTGCAGATAATTGTCACTTGCAATGTGGTAAAATATCAGAAAATGCTATGTGCACTTGGTGTAAATAGCCGCTGCCAAAAAATAATGATCCCAAAACTTATTACCCATATGGAATTGTCAGATATGAAAATGATGTACTTGATGAGCGAGCAGGTTTTGAGCAGTTGAGGGAGAGCAGAGGGTCGAGCGAGCGCCAGCGCCATTCTCACAAGAGCGCATTTTTGCACACGCATAGTGTTCTGTGCTCTCTAACCAAATCTAACCAGACCACGATCAAGGCCCAGAAAGGTAGCAAAGACATAATTAAAGTAATCCAAGTGACATCAGTGGTTCAAACATAATTTTATGAAGCCACAACAATATTTTTGTGTGCAAAGAAAACAAAAATAATGACTTTGTGTGGCACTGTTGAACGTTAACAAGTAGATAGTATATGACCAGAGAATGTCTGTGTCTGAGTAATATTTAGTTATCTTTGTGTCTCTTAGTTAGGTCTGGGTTAGCGCACATTCTTATTGTTTTCAGAGTAAGCAGTCTTTTACCTGACAATCTATCTGTGTGGATATTATTGTTTTTTTATTAACATTAACATGAAACAATATAAGCAAGACTCTGTACTGTAATTGGCAAACTCTTTATTTTTTCAGTTTGCTCTGCTTAAGCTTGAATGCTTTTGTTTTTTATATTTAGATAATTTTTTCAACCAAAACAAAAGCCTTGAGCAACACTGTACTGCAGAACACTGTTCTGTAAAATGCCTAATCATAAAGCTTGTTCAGAAATGGGGACAAAAAAAAAAAAAAAAAAAAAAATCTGTGCCTTGAATGTGGAATTAGCCTTGCTGTCTATGGAGGGTCAGAAAGCTCTTAGATTTCATTAAAAAATATCTTAATTTGAGTCCTGAAGATGGATGAAGGTCTAATGGGTTTCGAACGACACAAGGGTGAGTAATTAATGACAGAATTTTCATTTTTGGGTGGACTATTTCTTAAATTATCCCAAACTTTTGACTGGTAAAATGCAGAAATCCAGATTATCTCTTTATTTCTGATAAATACCTAGCAGGTTGTAAAAATTGCAAAAAAAATAATTTACGTAAAGATTCAGTGTAGCTAGCAGCATCCTATGATAATAGCTTATAGTATAGCTAACAACCTTACAAAAGAGCAGCTTTAGTCTCACAACTTTAAAATATGAATTGCTTGTAACTTGATAAGCTCCAGTTTCAAAGTAGCTTCCACATCATACCAGGGTCGCAGTCCTGAAGGTGAGTGAGAGGCACATGGTATTTATGAGATGGGGTGTTTATGTCCCAGAGGTTCAAAATAACTGAGGCACCTCAGCGGGGTAGAGCATTAGAGCAGAAAAACAAACCAATGTTTACCATCCTCACACCTCCAACTTTTCTCGTTGCTTCTGTTTTCCAGGGGTCTATTTGTGCAGTCTATGGACCACTGCTTTTTCCTGTTTGTCTTTACCAATTTTAAATGAGAAGCAGCGAGAAACTAAGTTTGGGAATAGCACACACACACACACATATATATATATATATCCATACACTAAGGGGTTTGAAGGGTTATGGGCTGAGAAAAAAAGACTAGATTAGATGCTTCTCCAAAGTCCTATTAGACTGGCAGTCTTGAAGGTCAGAACATATTGGGGGAGCAGTATGGATCAGGCACCTCAAATGGCAATTGCTCTGCCAACTTTCAGGGCAATTGAACAGCTCTTTCTGTAAAATGAACTTACTTTCTTGAACTCTCGCCCTCTTTTGATCTCTTCTCTTTTTTGCCACTCCCCATCTATTCGTACTCTATAATCATTACATTCAAACTCCCACATTTTATGTGACACCAGCCGTGGGTTTCGTCTCACACAGGTGACAGTCTACCATCATGTACTCTTTGCTAAAAGGCCACGAAGACGTACATCTATGACTGGTTCTTTTTAATAAGAAGCCAAAATGTCTAAAAATAGACTGTGAAAAATTATTTCTTCTCGGTTCCTCCCTCTCTATCCACTTTACTGACCAGAAAGATTCAGTTCATGAGGGAGGCATAATGAGAACCTCGGCTTGGTGGATCAAAGTAGAAACCCTTGAGGCTTTTCTCAAAAAAAAAAAACCTACCATCAATCAACAGGACGATACCAATTTGGGCTTTGACAGGCACCAGGGAAACTTTAAAAGAAACTGAAAATGTAAAAAAGCTCAAATCAGTGACATTTACAGATGCCTGTACTAATTCATTAAACTGCTGCCCTTTATTGAACGAGAAACTTTTGATTTCTAATAATAAAGCAAGTCAAGCAGAATCAGGTTCATTGGGATGAATGGCTGAGATTACTGCAGCTGTCGTGAATCGCACCTCTTTATCAGATGTGAGGTTCATGAGTCCTCCGTGCACGTGTCTGCACCCCCCTGAGAAACCACAACCCAACAAACAAGTTGGGGTGGAGTAATCGGAAACACCTGGACCCCATTACCTAACAACAAAGTAGAAAGGTAGGCAAAAACACTTCTGAGACTTGTCTAGATGGTGGATCTCATTGTGTCTTATTATTTAAATGTAGGATAACTGTAGGATGTAAGATCTCTGACTGAAGCCCGAGACACACAGCGCAATTTTAGCAGTCCAATTTAGCAATACTAGATAATTGCTTACAGTGTTGTGCATGAACGAGTTCAAAAGAACGCGTTCATTGAACACGTTCATATTTCAGTGAACTTTGAACTGAAC
>JAUCMS010000062.1:14081376-14099370 GCA_032357445.1 Enteromius radiatus | reverse complement strand
CTCAGGTGGCTTTGATTAGGGTTAGATCCAAACTCTGCAGTGCATCGGACCTCCAGGGTAAGATTTGAGGAACCCTGGTCTAGGCTTATATGGCTAGAAACTATACTCTCATTACAGAGTAATAGTTAAGGAACTTCACTGCTGGGTGCAGCAGGCGCAATTATATTACAGATTTTATGTCTTTTTTGAGCAAGATGCTACTGGTCTAATCAGATGCAATGATCTGTGTTAAGCTGGAGCTAAAAGTGCTACCACCAGATCTAGAGATCCACTGAAAACTGTAAAAAGAAAAAGCGATGTGTTCCTTTAAACTTCAGTTCATAACTAGTCATACACCAATAGACTGACAGGCCATCTGGCCAATCATAACACTGAATCTGCCATTTTTGTCTGATAAACAAACCAGACAGAAGAGAAGATTAAAGTTTGTGGACTTGAACCTGAAAAATGGTGTGTATTGATTTGTGTGTGTATTTATACCACCTAGGAACTACATTTTAACAGTTATAAAACAATGAACACCACTCACATCTGGCTGGTTGATAGGGTGTTTTAGATTGTTAGTTAATTCTGCAATTCATACACGTATAACTATTCCCCAGAACTACAAACCCCAGCACACAAGCAAACATACCCCCTTAATTTTGACAGAAAGTTCGTAGTTCCTTAGTATTTTTATCACATAATAACAAATAACTTCTCTCTAAAGAGAAAAATCATCTAAATAAAAACTGAATACCAGCTGTGCTTTCTTACCAATTATTGTTGCTGTCGCGGTGAGCTCAAGATAAATGTTACGTGTATGAATAACTGAGACGAGACTGCACAAAGTGTAGCAACAGCATTTTAAAAGAAAGCATAGGTGAGTGGCTCAATTTATAAAGTTGGAACAGCACGCTGCTTTAAAGTCATTGAGGATTAACACTGTTTCTCTGAAATGCTTCAGTTGCCTAGCACTTCAAATTAATTCACAAACATGAAAGAGGCAGAAATATCCAGCCGGGGCAAATCAAAGATTATAAAGCAAAGACACATATGCTGTACAAGCCTGCCAATGCAAATCCCAAATGTATATTTGTCCTAAATCATCCACTGTGGTTTGTCACAAGGCACAAACCTATTCTTGAAGTCATCAAGCTCAGATACCACATCTTTGGTGTGCATCATAAATAGGCAAAAAGCTCCTGTTTGCTTCCATATTTACTGACTGTCTTTGTAAACATGAACCCTGTAAGCATGTGAAGCATTAGGAAACCAGTCCCTCCAGGGCAGCTTTTTCTCCCTGGATCTGGGCCTGTTTAACTGCAGGGAGGGTTTTATGTTTTCTAGCATTTGGCAGGAAATAACGTGATCCAAGTCAATACTCAGCTAATTTATTCTGTGGTGCCCATTTTCGAATGCTGAAAAAACACTCCACAAATCCTCCGGCTTCTGTTCTCCCTGTTTGTGATAATGTGACACGGTCATTAATTGTTCAGAGGAGTCTTAAATCAAGCAGGTGGGCGCAACCTTTGGTCCGCTCTGTATCTGCGCTACAAAAAGAGGAAAACAAGAGGAGAGGATTTAATAATAGTCCCTGGACTGATGAACAGGACACGGGCTACAGTAATTGCTCCAGAATAAAATGAAGGAATAAATGAATGATGAGGAGAAAGGAAGGAAGTGCGATTAATTATTCAGGCAAATATTTTTCATAGCCGGGTGGCGACATTAATCTGAACTACACTGGAGGCCTTCCACACTGTTTAAAGCATTTTAAGCTTTCAATCACTGTCACAATATGCTGCAGCTGAGATAAGAATGGCGTGGTGAAATTCTGGAATTGTATCTGTGATTACAATCAAGAGAGGAACGAAATTGGAAGATCAACTCAACCACAACCAAAGGCAGGTGAAAGGTAGGCACCATCCCTGAAGAGAATTTACGTGGATTTGTAAAATCCCAAGAGTATTTCAATTCGTTAGGCCATATTCAAACAAGAATTCAAACAAATATACAAGTGTGTAGCCGATGGACCGCAAACACAAGGATAATGTGCGCTCTTGTGTTGTTTAGTCTGTGTTATGAACAATTCCATCTAGTGAGTTGTCCTAGGACCACGGGGAAGCTGTTTGTAATGCCTGATCAAATAAAATTCTAGTACTGTACATTTGGGTATAGGCTAATTGGCTACTCAGCTTACAATTTTACGTTATAAAAACATTCCCATAACATTTCCATTAAGTTATAAAAACATTATTGTTCTTGGAACATTCAAACTGTCCAGTTTTTTAGATGTTGTAGTAACGTTCTTGTTTGGTTATAAGAACGTTAATCAAAACATTTTTAGAATGTTCCACCAACAACACAATGATAATGTTTTCATCCTAACGTTTTCAGGATGTTCCATTAACAACTCATTTTTGATAGCTTTGAGAGAACCTTACAGAAAGTTCTGAGAACATTCCCTATAATAAATCATTTTATTTTTCAGTCTATATATAACAGCTTTAAAGATACCACTACTTTTCTGAAGTTTGTAAGATCTTATTTTTATTTTTTTATTTTTTTCAAAGAAAATTGTTGCAAAGGACACATTAAATTGATCAAAAGTGACAATAATGACATTTACGTTGGTAAAAAAAAAAACCATTTCAAATATATTCTGTTCTTTTGAACTTTCCATTGCACAAAGAATAATGAAAAAATACTGCATTATACTGTTTTAAATATTAATACTGTTTTCTATATTGATAATAATCAAAATGTTTCTTAAGCCTAAAAAAAAGACCACTAAATCAAATGTGATGTTATTCAAGTAAGTTGCTCAAAACATATTGACTTTAGCTAACTTCGAAGACAAGATTCTCTTTAAACTGTTGCTTCACCATGACACCAAGAATAACACTTGGAAGAATGCAATCTGCACTCGCACTGCATTATGAATTATGATCTGACATATTTCGGAATTCAATGACGCACGAAATTGAGCTTGCTTAGCTAGAAGCATCTGCAGCCTTAGTATGCAAACTGAGCCCTTTGAGCTACATCTGAACTTTTTTTTAACTAAAATAAGCATTATAAACATTTCTAACTTTCTAACTTGACAAAACTATAACTCGCTACCCAATTAATTCCTTTTTTACTTCTTGAGCACAAGCAGAAGAAATGATTATTAGTGAAAATTTATATGTATTGATTAGTTCTCTAGGGCAGCATCAGACTGCATGATCAATTAAAAGAGATGCTTTATTTACGACTCTAAGACTGAAAACATTCATATTCCCCACAAAAATGTGAAGCTGCTTTGATTGACAGACAGGACCGCAGTGCAGCTTCAAACCCACTGCCTGGATTAGACTAAACCTTGACAAGGAGCTAATGAAAACTCCCACCTCTTTGCAGACTGCCAGACATAGGAACAACACAAGGCCAGGTGAGCAGTGTTGAGTGTGTGTGAGTGTTTGGAGGGGGTGCAGAGGGCAGCATTAACTACTGATGAAACTGATTAATGGCTGACACTTTCTCAGTGCTGAGACGCTGCAGATAAGATGCGGGCAGAAGATAAATGTGGCACTGGCAGCCCAGCACATCAGGCCTTATTGAACAGCTGTCAGATAGCCCTGACAGGAAGTCCTGCGGTGCCACCTGTGCACACTTTCTCTGTGAACACTTACATACACTAAATATATATGAAAATGAACAGAAACAGACATATGACATTCAGCCGAATAGAAACAAAGATTCACATACATGTGCTGAACACACATATGTTGCAAGTTGCCAAAAAAGTGAGCACTATATATAGAGAGTATACTGTATATGAAGGGGTAGGACAAATTATTGTAAAACCTCATTATAAGGGTTAATATATGTTGTAGGCTATAGTGAAAAAAAATCTTTCATGTATCTATTTGTTCTATCAGTAAGCTGTGTTTGGCAGGGATTAGTAAGTGGTCTGTAATATGAGTGACTTGTCATTCTTCCAAAAAGCGCAAATCATACAAGAGCATCTGTACTCTTAACAGTCCAATTTTTCAGTGTTTTAAAAACAAAGGTCTTTACGATTATAATTGCATGCACAGGGCATGGCGAAACTTCTTCAATGAAGAACACTAGGGAGCGAAAAATGAAAGTACATAACAAGACTTGTTTAACACGAGTGTGTTAAAACCATACAGAACTACTGGAAAAAGTCCCTGTTTCCACAAAATATGGGAACAGAGAACTTCATAAAGTCAACATCCATGAAAGAGCTGCGACTGCTAAAAGTTTAATTCAATGCTAATTAAGCTACCTTGGGGTTTGGAAAGGCACTTTAAAAGTAAAAATTATTATTATTTAAAAATATATACGGTGTCATAGTAATAAAACCTGGACAGCTGAAGCACCAAGATGAACTTTTAACATTTAGCTCCAGATAAGTCAACAGACAACAATTATTTTGGAGAGACTTTTTCCTCTGACAGTTTCATTATTATTATTCAAGGTTTTAACATTCCTGTGGCAAAATCTGCCCCACACACACGTATAGACAGGAAATGAGATTTTTGTGTACCTGTAAATAAATAACAACTATTAATGGTGGAAAATTCAATTTGAGTTTCTTACAATTTAACTGTGTGTATTTATATAAACTCAAATGGATGATGTTTACGTTCCCATTAGCTAAAAGGAAAACCTTCCATTACCCATCTGATGTGGATAAATCAGCAGCCATTACGCTCATTGAGGCAAACATTTCCCACAAATGGGAAATGGAGACAGATCGAGCATGTGAGTATTGACAAATTTCCCCATTTTTGCAGCTCATATTAACTGAGTTCAGTGCTGCTGGGGATCAGGTTGGCTTAATTTGATGCACGCACGATGTGGTGTGTTGCGAAGCTCTGAACAAACTCCTACACCGATATTCACATAATGGTGAACAATGGGCGCTGCGCCCACATTAGCAGCAGCTAGTATAAAGTTTATCATCCATTACAGACTGCATGCTCACTCACAAATACAAGAGCACAGCAGGAGCTTTAGTTTTAAAGCTGAAGTTGTTTCCTGTAAGAGGGAAGAAATAAGATATCAAACTTTCCCGGAGGAAACCAAAACACACGATTATAAAGGAAATTTTAGGAAAGATAAGCCCAAAGGTCAGGTCAATGCAGGCTTCCAGTGCTGATCGTTACTTCTTATCTGATTGGCCGAGAGCAAAACAGAATGTGCTTTTTTGTTAGAGAACATGCAATGAAAACAGCATTAGACACAAATACATCATCTACCTGCCTGCCTGTATACCTATTAATCAAGCTATCAACTTTATATCCATCTATCCTTCTATGAGGCTATGCATCTATTGAATTTTTATATCTATTCATTAGGGATGCAAAAGTCAATGAAAAACATAATCAAGTCGGTTGAGAAGTTAAATGATTCAGGATTCATTTGGAGAAAGGATTTACATTAATGAAGGGAACTGAGTGTCTTCAGAAAAGTTTAGATGGTATTTTCTTCCCATCTTTCTCTGTTTATTGCATATTCCTGTTAATAGGCCTAATGCTGCTTTATTTACAGTGGTAATGAAGTAAACCATGTATCGCTGTTTCATAAGCAC
The DNA here is from genome assembly GCA_032357445.1 of Enteromius radiatus. Lineage (NCBI taxonomy): Eukaryota > Metazoa > Chordata > Actinopteri > Cypriniformes > Cyprinidae > Enteromius > Enteromius radiatus. Next base: position 14,093,786 of record JAUCMS010000062.1, on the reverse strand, counting down.
CACCTGCTGTCTGAGACTGAATTTGCGCTCTCATTCAGCCTATTTCTGTTTCGTGCAGATGTTGCATGTAGCATAATTTCACAAAGAACTGAACGTATCCAGCATCTTTGGCATCATTTGCATTTGTTTCGTCAGCATTTTGTTTGAGAAACAATTAAAAGGACACTTATTCATCTATCTAGCATAAAGAACATATCCCAAACATATCACCGGTTGACACTTCTAACAGGCAATATTCATGTAAATAAAAGCTGTCAGCCTTTTACTGCAAAAGCCAGGAGCCCCTCCTATCACCAACCTTAGCAGCTTGTTTGCTGTCAAAAGGCATGATAGCAGCCGGAGAAAAGGCGAAAGGGTTTTGATATATTATAGCCTACATACATCAGGTTCGTCTTGGTACCACAAGACAGAATCAGATATGCATATCTTTATAATTAGGTGAATGCATAATGCATCCAATATCACACACACAGCTGACCAAGAGCCATAGCGTGCAAAAGCACAGCGTGTCGAGAGAGTGACTTCTGCTTTATTTAATCTTCAAATTTTGCAAATGATGTGCAAATTTGATTCAGCCATGTGCCAAGAAGGTTATCGTTAATAGGCATCTGGATTGGAAAAGAAATTAGATTAATGGCGTGGAAGAATCTGAATACCCCCCTGCACAAATAGCCTACATTTTCCCAGCAATGCTCAGAGGTGCCTTTATTGTACGAGCAGGGCAAAAGAGGCAGCCAGGTTTAAGCCTCAATTAAGTGAAACGTCTCTGGCTCCTCTTCACCTCTTCCCAGGAGGAGCCCCTTCCGCATTCCCGCCACCGAGAAGATCAATTCTGCCTGCTAAATGAGCTTGCAATCCCATGGAACATCTACACCACCTCTATTTGTTTCGGGAGAAGAATATAAATACAAATTAGCCATAAAATTACCAGCGCAGTTTAGGTTTTGCCGTCGCGAGGCACCATCTGCATGGTATAAATTAGCTGGATTCAATTAAGGCACATTCTACCCATTAGAAAGTGCTAAGATGCAGCACAGGAACAAGGCCCGATTAGTTTTTCCTCTACGTCACCAATCCTATCCTCAACAGGCTCTGACTTTAACAACCCAACCGCACTCAAGATCACTGATCTAATCAAGCGGCCCTAACTATCCCTCCATCTGCTACTTTGTACTCAACCCGCTCGCTGTGAGCATTACACGCCCTGCGCAGATGATAATGAGGTGCCTGCTTGAAAAAACATGCATCCCTTCCACGGCGTCTGAGCAATTCTCACCAATGGCACGAAACTGCGGGACAAGGCTTCGCTTTCTGCAGGCAACAGTGCTTGTTATGAGAATTAATCACAGTAATGATGGCATAATGGATGAACATGAATTAACTTGCATATGCATAATGCTGGTATTTGTGTTAGCGGAAGGGAAATACTTCCTGACGTGTGTGACAAATGGGGCATCGGCAGCATAAAACCGCGACGAACCTACTGTACCAGCGGGGAAGGTTTTCAAAGGCGCTCTGGAAAGAAAAGATAAATATGATGAAGCCTGAACGCTCCTGGCCTGTTACTCTCCGCTCAGTAGAGCAGCCTGGGCTTCGCGTGTGGTCACGTGCGCGCGGCGGGACAGATATTAAGCCAGCGGTTGAGTGGTTGAGCGCTCTCGCTCAAATGATGAATGTTTGTTTTGAAGCCCTGTAGAGTCAGGTACCACCTGGTCAGAATTAAATGAACCATATCTAGGTTGAACTCCCACCGTACAATAATACAGGAGGCTGTTTACAATCTATTTGACATTTATGCACTTTCTCACTGTGTGCATGAATCTGAACATTTGGCGTTTTAGCGGTGCTGGAAAAAGGCTGAATATTGCGCAGAAGGCGGCACGTATATTTTGTAGTATTTCATTCAGTCAGCGTCCTGTGCCGTGGAACAAGCACTTGGGGGGCTCGTATGACAGGCGGGTCTTAAAGCAAAACCGACTGTTGTACTGCTGGCAGAAATATTATCATAACGACCCATCCCGCTACATTAGACGTTCGAGAGCGGAAGACTCGCTTGCCGTAAAGCGTGCGACTTTCCGAGCTTCATATTTGCAGCCATTAGTTCCCCTTTTAGAGTGAAAAAGCAGGCAAATATAAATGTGCAAAGATGGGACGAGGGAATTCAGGGTACATTGAACACTGATGCATTTTAAATACCGAGGCACATTCCTTATACTGTAACCTTATTAATTCACCTCATTACGAGCTTTGATATTATTTTGGAGCTCATTCATGACTAATGCCCCATGGCGGTGGTTAGCTGATGTACTGTGGGGGGGCTCGTATCAGTGGAGCTTTACCAAGCGCAGAGGACATCTTCTGCACGGCCCCTTGAACATGGGCTTATTTCTCATCTCCCAAACCCAAAGTGACAGATGCTCCAATGTTCCATTTATTATTGAAGGCACCCAATAAATATTTGCCTGACCTGACACAGTGAGTAATGACAGAGCACCCAGCCTGACAAATTATGCTGGCTGGGAATTTCAAATTACGCATTTTCGATGCAGTTTCTGGGACAGACAGTGGCTGAGTGAGAAAGACCCCCCCTCTCGTGAACCATGTCATTAGCTTGCGAAACCGCTTCGATTATGCAATGTGGAGGATCAGGGGAGCCAAAGATGTTCCTCCACTCTGAGATAAAACAGACTCGTGGCTAAGAAAACGGGCACATCTTGCTGATGCATCTGACGCTTACAAGCCTTCTTGGAAAACACATATTTATGGTGACAACGTTTCTTGAAGGCGGTCCGACACTCCCTGTGCCGAGGCATGGACTTAATGTTTTGCAATGCAGAACAAATGCAAATTCACGTGAACACAGATTTAAGTACCTCACCTCGCCACATGTTCAGACAGAAGGTTTATAACTTGAAACACAGAGCATTTAAAATTCAGTTGGAGGAGCAAATAAATTATGTCACTGGAATCTTGTCGGCGCTGATAAATGTAAAATATTCATCCTTTAAAGGCCGAGACAGGAAAGCATTTTTCTTTAAAGCACAGGCCAGCAGAAGCTATGGGAGATTCTGGCAGGCTTGCTATCTACTCTTTCTTCATGGTGATAGGCTGAAGGGAAATACAAAGCAATACTGAACCTTTTTTGGATTCCCTCTTCTTTAACTGATGCTAGTTCCAGCCGCTATATCTTGCTTATTTTGTTTTGGTTTTTTTAAAGTAAAGGTTTGGTCACCGTAGTATTCCGACTGTCCTTTAAAGCACTGTGATGGACATAATTCTGCTATCAGGGTCTCAAGGTTGGACTAGTGTTACATGGTCTGGAAGTTAAGAATAATCTGATATCTATATTCATGCCAAGGAGGTCTGCATTACCTGAAGAGAGTTATCCGTTATCATTTCCGTTTCTCCTAATGGCAGCTGCTCAGCTGGACCCCCTGCTGTATATGTCATGTGACTAATCACTCTGGATGAAAATGACATATGACAAGGATGAAGAACACACTTCACTAGCATCATCATGAGCAGTGAAATTAAAGGAAGCAGACAGGGAAGAATAAGTACATTTCACACTTTTAAGAGTCCTTCAAAAATAACCTGTCACTTGTAAAAGATCTATAATGAAATACTTGTGATTGCTCTGAAAAGACTTGGTATATTTAAGAGGTTTCAGGGGCTTTTGTTTAATTGGCTGTTACAATAGCCATAAAACTAACTATAGCTAGAAGGTATGCGACAGAAGGAATCTACTGGAACATTGAAAATGAGGGACTGGTCCTCTCAAAGTACGGACCTGTCACACGGTCACAGCCTACTGATCTCAGCTCAGCCGTCTTCACATTCCTGGTGACCTAGTTAGAGATTGATGACACCTGTGGGCAATCAAGCACCATGCTTAAAAGCTGAGGACACCAGAGAGAAGATGGCTGAGCTCAAGGTAACATCTCTTATTTACCTCTTCATTTACCTTTTGGAACCTTTGATTCATGGAATGACTAAGTTTAAGCCATTGTCAAGATTTCTTCTCTCTCAGCACTGTGCTGCACCAAGCACCTGGAATTAAAGGTTACTGGACCTTCTTGTTCCAAAGGATTGTTCAAGGACAAATAGAGCGATCAGAAGATCGCCAACGCTAAGTAAGAAGAACCTCTTCTGAGTTTTATGTGATTGTTTACCTAACTACTTACCTGTGTGCAGCGGAGCTGTGAAAGTCTTTATGATCTGGAGATCGTCTACTTCACTGTTTGACTCACCTCATCTACTCACCTGTGGCTCTACTATTACCCCTCACCCGTATGCCTCAAAACCTACAAGTATCACGAGGAGAAAGGCTTATGTTAAAGTGATCAGGCGATTGCGCTCAAAGGAACAATATCAGTTAATTCTAAAGAAGCTATCTATGTTTGAACTTCTCCTTGTTGAGATATTGGATGTTTGACACTCCGTTTAATAAACCTGCTGTGATTTGCATTTACCCTGTTGTCCTGTCCATGTCTGAGCGTTACAGGACCTCAACCCGTCAAGCAAATTTGGGGTGAGTTTGAAAGCAAACTGGACAAATCTATGGTATATACATAGGAAGTCCTTTGACTTGAGACTTCTATTGTTGATGTTCTCAGGAAATATATTGACACTGCTGTAATTGCTCCAAAAGTTGGACATACCAAGTAATAAGTGGATAAAAACAGTACGACTCGCTTCATCTGATATTTGTTGTGCTCAGAGCAACCATCTGCATGTTTCATAAACATGAAATGAAGTCATGTTTTAGAGGCAATAACAGGTCAATATTTTCAGTTTCTAACACTTTTGGCTACCACTTTATGTAATCAGAATATTTTTAAAAGGCAATCAGTGGCAAAAGAGATGCTTTTGTTCGCAGAAAACTGTAGCTACGGAGCTTGATCTTCTTGATCTACAGTATGCAAAGGATTTGCAAAAAATTGTGTTTAGTGATATTGGATTGACTTAATTTAAGATTAAATTACTATGTAAACTGAACATATGGCTTGCTACATTACTGCTGATTCTGCATCTCAATTATTCTAACCACAAAGATCTAATCATTTTGCATCAGAGGAATGGGAAGTACACACATTTGTGACATGAAAGCTGTTGACTTACAAGGTTCATGTTTGGCCTCCATCCTACTCTACAGACTCCTGAAAAATAAACTTACATAGAAAATAAAATACTGCAATAAAGAAAGGAAATCTAAATTGTGATAATCTTACTATTTTACTCAAACCATCCCAGAAGTATACTACAAACCCTGTTCAAAAGTAAGATTTTTAAAGTTTCCTATTATCATCAAGGCTGAATTTATTTGAGAACAAAAACTTCAATATTGTTATATGTTAATTATTCACAAATAGAACTTTTATTTTGGAATGCAATTAATTGTGAATCGTTTGACAGCACTAATATATATTTATATGTGTAACCTGTATCAGTATTGATTTATTATTTATATACTATAATTGTATTTATTAAGAATTTTGTTACATGCTCATCTTTTGTTTGTAGAATTTGTAATATAATACTGTATTTATATTTTACTTTTGCCAAATTTAATTTAAGTCAACAATAAAAACAATGCTATGTTGAAATATATATATATATATAGCCTATATATATATTTAACCAGGGGTCATGTTAGATTTCCCTGCATGTGCCCAAAGAGAGCTGACGGACAATAAACAACAAACCAACCAGTGGAGTGCTCAGGCAATGGAAGAGGCCACGACATCACTTAATAATGCCAAGATATTCATCCTTGACTCGCATCTCATTGCAGTGACAGAGTGTGTTCCCTCTCCTTCATTCTGACTGACACAGAGTACTATTTGCTTCAGATTTAGAGGCGCGACCCTCCTCTCTCGCCGCACCCTCTGCTAGCCAGCACAGAGGCAGTGGATACAATTACCCATTCTGATCGGGTTTCACTGCACTAGAATAATCCTCCCCATTATTGCCATAAATATTTCATGAATCATTTTGACAGAATAAAGGAGTCACTGAGGCCTCATATTAATCCGATGTTTTTTTTTTTCTCCAATCCTGTCACCATAACGACCCCCCACTCTTATCAGTCCCTGCCACTGTCTAACACTGTTTACGTCTTCATCAACAAAATGTGACTGGTTGCTAAGAGGCACATGGCCCATGGCCTCGTCTGCCCCCAGCGTCACCCCTGCCCAGAACGGTCACTGCGTTGGCACATTTTAGCCCTCTCCCAGAAGCAAATGACATTTGTCACGACCGTGACCCCTCGCCGCAACGATCCACTGAAAGCATGTTGAAGGAGGACAGCGGTACTGGCTCAGACAGCTATTTCTACAAATACATCTGTGTACAGCAGGGTCAATGTGATTCAGTCCTAGTGATACTAAACTAACATGCATGACATTTAGCTGAGGGGAAATCTCTGGGTCGGCAGGATTTGTTGCTTTGCCCTGGCCTGTGCCACAGATCTACCAGCAACTATGCACCTTGCACATGATGCTGTGTGGCACGTCGAGAGGCACATCCTTCAGGGCACGCTGATTAGTGTGAAAAGCCATCGTGTGTTGGTGTGAATGGCCTGCCCTTGGACAGGCACGTTACTCAGGTCAGACACATCACAAAGCTGCGGTCCGGATTCTGGCAGGGCCCGGATTTGCCGCTGAAAGGTTCACTCCAGTTAATTGGCCCTTGCTCAAGCCTGCGAATCACATGTCGGACTAATACTGTCAGCTGCAAGTATTCACAGCCACCCTGAGAGAGATACAGAGGGTCAGATCGGTGTGGGATGAATACATTGGATTTTTCTGGGCAAAAGTAATGATACAATTACAATAACATGATTCTCAGAATCATAAGCCAGATCTGATGTTACTTTATAGGATTTCAGTTTATGTTTAATTTGAACAAAAAGCATTAAAAGTAATGAACACTATCCAATCCTTCTGCCTGATGTCCTCATTGCAAAATCAATGAATGTGCGTTGCACTTTAAAGACAATTCAGAAAAGGGCTGTGATAATAATGTGTCATTAAACATACAATATCCCGAGTATATTTTAAAACAATCTCAATGAAGCCTTCAAGTATTTCCATGAATTATGCAGGGCGTACTGTTAACCATGATTATCACTACTCCTGTTATTTATTTATTTTAATTTTCTGTCAGGCTTAAAGGAAGAAAAGACATAAATTATCCAGGCTATCTTCATGAAATCTAGAGTGAACATTTTAATTTTGACCCCATTATCATTTTCAACAGTATAATTGCACTGCCTGTGTCAAAAACGGCCATTAGGAGCGACCCCAGCTAAAAGCAGTCATACACTTCCACATTCAGCTCTTGTACATGCATAGCCTACATTTTGACTTATTAAAGCAATAATAAAAAACTATTTCACTTGTATAAACGCCTTCTATATCTTTCGCAGCAGCAGAGGAATGACAAATAACCTTTGGGTGAATGAAGAAAAAAGATGAATGTTCCGATACTGCCATCTACTGCCTGCTGTAGCTTCAGAAGTGTGCTTAAAAAAATCACACAGTGTTCTTTAAGACCTCCACATAACTAAACATCATTAGCCTATTTTAATAAAATATGTGACTTTCTCTATACGATAATCTCCGTGTGTATTATCATTCAAACTTAAGTGGCATTAATAATTATTCGGAATGACATCGTTGGCAGTAACAGGACAAACCGCTGAGAGAAATGTAAATGCTTGTTATTTTATGGTGTTAATAGTGTTCAACAATAACCGTGTTAATGAATGAAATGAAAACATAGCGTAATTAAAATGTGGCCTTTTGTCGAACAATGTGTAGGACGTTAGCAACCCAAACAACTGAGCGCCAAAGAACAATAAAAGGATCTGTATAGCGTTTAGCTTACATTGCTGTCATATGTAGCCTACTCCCTAACAAACAAAATACAAAGACGACAAACGATGGCCTCAATATATGTGCCTTGACTTAACTGATTTATAGCCTATTCATTAAATATTAAACAACTGCATTAGCTGAACATCAACTACATGAATGAATCCTGCCAAAAAGGATCTTATGACTTGACTTGCATTACACTTCAACAATCAAAATCGTAAAATGACCAAAATGGAAACAAAACAATGACAAATCAACTATTGGCAACCATGTACGAACTAATGTGAAAGATTTAAGTTTTCCTTGTGTATTTACCACAACAGTTATAACTTTCTGCCAGAATGAAGGATTTTTTTTTTTTTTTTTTGCATCATATCAAAAATAAACAACAGAAGTTGATCAATGTCGTCATTATATTGCTGCTGACGAGTTGGAAGACAGGTAATGAATAACTAATGGATACCTTTTTAAATGTAATACAACACCTGGTCACAGAGTTCCTCCTGCTTGGTATTGGTTGTTGAAACCTGTCACCTGGACAACAGGGCACAAAGATAAAATGAGATACAGCCCACTTGTACCTTGTATCCTACAATTAAACCACCACTTCCTTGTTCCTCAGTGAGGTCAGCAAACCCAGCAGTCTGTTATTCCTGGTATATACACACACACATGTAACATTTAAAAGGAATTTATTTCTTCGCTGTCGAGACAAATCTATGATCAACACAGCAGGATGAGGAGGATGAGTGCCTTCCCACAGCATGGCACAGCTCTGGGAAACCTGGGACTTACTGCCAACGAAATCCGACAGGAAACTGAAAACAGTAAGTTTTGATTCAGAACAGCTTTAGTGCAACGTAGGTATATAAATAAAAGTGTCTTCTAAATACATAAATATAAATTTATAGGCTTAGGCTATACAGGCCTAAATTCACACACGTTAATTTAAAAGTTTGGTATCCTTATGTTTTGTTTTTGAAAGTCTAAAACAAATGTTCACCACCAGGGCTGCTTTTATTTGTTAAAAAACAGCATTTTGTAAAAAAAAAAAAAAAAAAACATTAAACTGTAAAATATTATTACAATATACCTTTAAATGTAATTTGTTCAATCTCGTTGAATGTCAGCAGCTATTACTCAAGTCTTCTGTGTCACTTGATCCTTTAATAATCATTTAGATTAGATGTTCATAAAACAATTATTATTAATGTTGTGCTCCATAATATTTTTGTAAAAATAAAAAAAAACATTTGTTTTCCAGGATTATTTGATGAATAGAAAGTTTGAAAGAACAGAATTTAAAATAATAATATTTTTTTGTAATATAAATGTAATAAATTTTTTACTGTCACTTTTCATCAGTTACATGTATCCTCGCTGAATAAATAAATATATAGTGTATAATCTACAGTATTAAATTTTAGATGTGAACTAACTGAAGATATTTGTGATCCCAGATACATCTGAAGTGGTATCTGACCTGGTTAACCTGTCAGCCAGAGCCAGATTTCAAGCCATACGATCGTTACCGAAGCCATTTTATGAGAAGAAAACAATCAGGTTAACGTCTTTTATAATTCTACATTTATAAAAAATATTTCCCACAATGCTAACTTTTATCTGAATGTGAACTTGTACATGTCTAAACAGGGACAGAGTGAACTCTGTCAAACTCTCAAAGACCATCCTCGCTGCAGACTGTCGTCAGCAGGTGTCTCGGGTATAACATTAAATGCAATTTTTTAAGTACAGATTTGTCATCATGAAGTTTCACATTCTTAAAAGTGCCGCATGATTTTTTTTCAAATCCAATAAGACCACACTTCCAGTCTTCCCGCAGATTTCGTGCCAGCTTGGCATCAGCCAGGCAGCGTTTGATTATATGGCAGGACACTCTGAAGGAGATCGGCGGCAGGTTTGGCACTTCTGTCCTCTCCTACTTCTTGTTCCTTAAGTGGCTGCTGAAGTTCAACCTCTTCTCCCTCATCATCAATTTCTGCTTCATCACAATCCCACAAATTGTGCACGCTCCCAATATCAGCAGCATCACAGGCTTCAGAGGACTTGAGCTCCTCACTGGGGTGGTGAGTACAAAAATAATAAATATAATAACTTGTTCACATGAGCATTTAGGGTAAGTTAAGGTATAAATATTCTTTGTTAATTCATGCTTGCTCGTAATAGTTTATTCTTAATTTATACAGCTTTAAAAGTGACAAACATATAAATATATATATATGTAAATGTTCTCTATACTGAATGTTGTAAAAATACATTTAACAACATGTTAATTGATGCATTTAGCTTATCTTGATGGAACAGTTCATCCAAAAATGTGTGCTGGAAATTAGCCTCAGGCCATCCAAGATATAGACACATTTGTTTCTTCTTAGTTACAGTTTTGGAGAAAAATGACATCAATTGTTCACCAGTGGATCCTCTGTAGTGAATGGGTGCCGTCAGAATGAGTCCAAACAGCTGATAAAAGAACATCACGATAATCTACATCCAGTTAATGTAATGTGAAGTGAAAGTTGTTTTTTTTTTTTGGCTTGTAAACAGTCCTTTATCTGTGCATATTTCTCTCCTGATTCAGACAAGATTACTTTTTTTTTCACTGGAGAAAGAAATGTTATGAATAGACAACTTTTTAGCTGGAAAGGTGAATGTGATTTGTTTCTTACAAACAGGCAGTTTTTCACATTACATGAAATGACATTAATTGATAATTCCTACTTCACAAGATTTTAACTTATGAACTGGAGTCACGTGAAATAATTGTGGATTATTGTGATGTTATTATCAGCTGTTTGGACTCTCAATCTGACGGCACCCATTCACTGCTGAGGATGCAATAGTGAGCAAGTGATGTAAATTTCTCCAAATCTGCTCACATGAAGAAGCATCATGGATGATTTTAGAGTTGAGTAAATTTTCATTTTTGGGTGGAGTATTCATTTAATGAAATCATACTGTCAAGTGTTCCTTAAACAAAACTTTGGTTTAAAGGAGTGCCAATGTCTCCGTCGACAGGGTTATTTCAACCAGACGGTCTTGTACTATGGTGGATACGATGGTGAAGTAATCACATCCAAACCAGCCTACAACATGCAGTTGGCCTATTTTTTCACTGTAGCTGCATATCTAGTGCTGTGTGGGGTGTCTCTTATCTACAGGTAACACATTTAGCAGTACGGTAGGTTATTAAGGCCTTCATAGCACACAAAACTTGTTTTCTAGCTAAGTCACTTCCTGTTGAGAATTTGCACATTTTCCCAGGCTTCGCATATGGAATATTTGCCATTTGAAAGCCACATTTAAATATTGAATGTTCAAGTCAATGGCTGATTGTTTCCCTTAAAATATGGATGTTTGAATATTTACATACTGGTGCTCAAAGGTCACTATATTAATAGAAGTAATGATGCAACAAACTACCATTTTAATGCCAAAAGGGATTGAGGAAAGATCTGGTTTTCTTTTTCCTCCTCCTCAGCATGTCCAGATCCTTTCAGAAGAACTATGTGCTGGAGACAGGACCCGTCTCTAAAGGAGCATGGCGTCTCCTGTGCAGCTGGGATTTCAGTGTTGTCAATGAAAAAGCTATACAGTACAACAAGAACAATCTGGCCGTTCAGCTGAAGGTTCATACCTGTTCGTATCTTCTTGTAGATGTCATCCCTTTTCTGTTTCCATTGGCTCATTTTGCACGTGTCTTTCAGGAGTCCTTATCAGAAAGGTTACAGGAGAAAAACAAAATGTCTCTGTCTGACGGAATAAAGCGTCTGTCTCTCCAGCTTCTGGGCTGGCTACTGTCTTTAGTGCTTGCCATAGGATCAGGTGCAGGCATCTACTTCCTGGGGACAAATCAAGAACTGGTAAGTTCATTTAGAGTCTAATAATATCACAAAAGTATGTATTTTGCTTACATGTCATACTCCCTGCTGTTGTCCTGCAGGCCTTCGGTTTCAGTGGTGATCCAAGTGATTTAAGGGCCGAGGCATCTACTCTGCTTCTGCCTGTGGTCGTGTCGCTCATCAACCTGATAGTGCCTCTTCTTTACTCTCTCATCAGCAAAATAGAAAGCTACTCCAACCCACGCGCAAAGATCTACATCAGCATTGTGAGGTGTGCTCCTTGTTTCATTACAGTTACCAGGAGGGCCGGCCCTGGGCATAGACGGTATAGGCAAAATTTCTATTTATTTATTTATTATTTGTTTATTTTCTAATCACAAAGAGAGAGAGATTGTCCCACAAAAAAAATAACAATTTTATTGTTCTCCCAAGCATCAGTTACCTGATAACGTTTGTGACAACTTATCAGTGAACATCTACCATAATGGCAAAAAGACAGAAGCCCTCTGGTGCCCAGGGAAGCATTTATATAAATATAAAAATGGGCTTATTAAGATTTTATGTAAAATCGACTTTAAAGATTTTCCTTTCCTTTAAACATTTCTCAGTTTAATTTGATAACGTTAGAAAAATAGGTGGATTAATGAACGGGCCTACCGGGCCCAGGCCC
>JAUCMS010000062.1:14067619-14081276 GCA_032357445.1 Enteromius radiatus | reverse complement strand
AGAGAAAGGACTCTCAGTTTGTTTGTGGTCTTCAATTAGATTGGACTTTCTACTAAAATGTTACCTGTTTCATATTCTGCATCCTGCGATGAATTTAAGTTATTAATAAATCCTTTGTGTTGAAGATATTCAGTTGTCCGTCTGCTTCCGTGACATTACGATTAAGTTCATTTCGTTGACCCTGGGACAACATTTTAATGCAAAAATATAGTCTTGACCATATTTCTACACCATATTTCTATAAACCATATTTCTATAAACCTACCCTTACCCATGAGTAATGCCTAAAATCAGAGGAAATGATTGATGACTGACACTGATGTACAAGCACCAAACACTGATTGTAATCCTAAACTTCACAAAAATGGTCAACTGTATCTTCAAATCTAACTGGTTGATCACAATGTTTTTCCAGGGTCAACTTGCACTTGGCAGGTTAGTGCATTGCCATCACTTTTATATTCATATACGTAAAACATGGGCACTTACATAAGTTGCTGTTTTTTTAAGCCAAAATTAGTTCTTACATAGCAAGTTTAAGTAACATTTACTTAATGCAAATCTGCATTCAGCACTTTTATCAGCACACGATGTGCATGAATTGAGTCCTTCTTCTGCTGACATAGGAATAATCTGATACAAGGTGGCATCCAATACTGTGGGATCAATCAAGAGAGGAAAACAGAGCAGAAACTAATGAGGTACAGTACTTTCGCACAGCAATATCTCCCCCCACAGTCATGGCATTAGGCTGATTTATCTTTTACATTTTATTACACTGAAGTTTCTCCGATGCAGTCTAACCAGAGGCCATTTATTATAATCCCATTACTTTTGATGCTAAAACAAAACTACAAAAATTACTGCAGAATGAATACAGATTTGAGAGCAAGCTGCTTTTGCTAGTCTAAAGATGACATCAGTGGATCTTAAAATATAGCAAAATTATCAGAGTGTTTTAGTTGTACTATTAAAGTAATTGAACTAAAGTCCCTCACCGTGGAAAATGGTAATTGCTTTCAGGGGTTAATAAGCTGCAGGATCATCAATATGATAAAAGATACCAGTGTTGAGTGTTATATACTGAACGTAGTTAGCATGCCATTTCCAATTCAGCAGGTAAAGTCAGAGGTTCGTTCTGCAGTCTGTGAGTCATTCATTCAACCGATTCATTCAAAGTCACAGGTTCATGCAGGTTTCGTAAAAAGGCTCAAATATTAGCTTCACTGAAATACTCAATATTAGCTTTGTGTTTATTAAACTGTTGTATAAAAGCAGTGCACTAAAAATCACCCTGACTGTCTTTTTCTACATCAGTAAGTTATACATTCAACTGAATGGTTAAAAATAATAAAAGATTCACTCAGAAACAAAACACAGCTCATTGCTTGGAGCTCATTACTTTGGCATCATTTGGAACTGTTTTCCTTAGTGAAGCGAAACTATGTAAATACCTACATAAATTTAAGTTATTAAACACTTATTAAACAGAATTCCTTCTTGTGCAATATGCTATTGCTTAACTGTTGAATGCTGTTTAACAACTGTCATGCAACCTGACAAATTAGGTGTATGAAGAGAGATCCCAGAACTATACATTTTATATTATGATAACATTCATATTATTCACCATGCAGCATTGCAGGGATTGTTTACAGTGATAAATGCACTTCATATTGTAATGCAGTAATTTCACTGGAATGATAATGTATTTAGTACCATATGCTATGTACAATTTCACACATTTCTCGGGTTAAGAACTGATGCAATGTACATCTCAAAGCAGCTACATAAGGAAACATTATGCCTTATACTGTAAATTACTTACAATTCTATGTATGCAAATCAAGCCAACTCAGAAAATATTTTCACGACCCACTCCTCATTTATCTTGTTTCTCTTTAACTTGTGCTGTTTTCCTCTCTTTATTAGTACTGTAATTGATTGTCTGCTGAGTTCAGTATTCAGTATTCGGGCCCTTTACCGAACCAATCAGGAAGCTCTCGGTGCTCCCTCACCTGCAGTGTGAACTGCTTGTAAACAAAATGGAAATTTGCTTCCAGACTTCAGGGGCTATACTGGTCTTGCCAGCCCTTCATGAGCATGTTAAAGCCATGTAAAATGTAAGACCACTCAGGTGAAGAAGGGATAATTAAATAAATATTATACCTTCGGCACCAGAAAAAAAAATCAGTCAAACTGGATACCATCAATTTTTGTGCAGATTAGAGGTCAGACAGCGGAAAGATTCATGCATGAGTAAACACAATAAGATACTTCCATTTTCATTCATCCTTTCCGCTTCCCAGTTCAAACGCTTCCTCTCTTTCTTTTTACTGCACCTGGCTGTTTTTTTTTTCTTTTACTTTACAGATGCAAATCAGCCATTCCCAACAGTTTTTTGCCGTTCTGTTCACAAACGACGTGCTTGAATTGCGACGTCTGAAGAGAAAACCCATTCAAGAGAGACAGTGATATAAAACAACTCTTTACAGGCCATCATCAACGAATTACCTTTTCATGGGAAGGATTTTTAGGTTCTCCAGAGAACATCCCTAAAATAGAGCTTCTTATTTGATCATGTGCACATAAATCTAAGGGTTCGCTGCTCCTTCTGAAAGAGACGGATGAGGAAGGAGCATTTTGTAGTGTCCTACTTAGTCAGTGATGCACTAACACCACATGCATTCGACTGCAGCCGCGGCGGAGGGGAACATAAGCTGACATCATTTGATGGTACGAGTGACAAGTTAATACGTTATTAAACGGATCTCTTCTCCGAGCTATTCTAATCATATTTTCATTCATGCTGTATCCTATTACCAGGATTTATCACAGGTCTTAGGAAGATAGACTTTCCTGATTGAAATGAGGAAAATGTGTATATAATGTATTATGTTGACAGTACCTTTTCTGATAATGCACACTATTCTTTTCTCTCTGTTACACTGCAAATCAGAACAGTGTGGTATTTCTGGGATGGTTTTCATTTTATTACATAGGTTGTCTGACAAAGGTATTCAGATCTTTAAGCAGATTGTAAACCTTATTAAAGAAAAGTGTGCAGTTATATTGGTATCACATGGTGGTTTAAAATAGTTATAAAATCCCATACATTTTAAATGAAAAGAATCATATCTAGGGATCATAATATTATAAAGATATGGATGTAGCTTCTTTTATGTAATAACTACCCCAAAAGCATCAAGAAGAACACCTTAAAGCTATAAAGTCTGTCACCATCCAACACTAAAAATAAAGATGCATAAAATGTTCTTCACAGCAATTCCATAGAAGAACCACTTTTGGTTCAACAAAGAACCATTCAGTCAAAGGTTCATTTTACTATAATCCAAAGAACCTTCCTTGCCACAAGGAAAAACAGAAAGGTTCTTCAGATATTAAAGGCTCTTTATTAGACCATTTAGACCAAAAAGTTTCTTCCATGGCATTGTGCAAAGCTGTACAGAAACCAGCCAGCTGCCTAGAAATCCCCAAAGAAACAGTCAGAACTCAATGTGTGTGGGTTTTTTTATGATTTTAACAGTTTATGTGAGACATTTAAGGACAAACTTTTTTTGTGGATCTGTCAGAATGTATTGCAGGCTTTGCAAAGAGGCTGTTATTTAAGGATGAGGAATACATTGGACTTTAGCCCACAAGTAAGTGCTGTTGATCATTTCACATGCAAATAGGGCATTTACAAATAACACACATCAGCAAAAAACAGCATGTTTACTTCTAAGGGTCAGAGACACAGCAGAAAATGGTAATGAGAAATTTGACTCATGAATTATGACTCTGTGGCAAAAAACTAACTTTGTCTAGTATTTGAAAATGGATTTGAGAAGAAAAAAAAGTTTTTTCTATCTATGAAAAGTATTTTACCAGGTTATTGTCTTTTTTTCCATTTATAAACCCTTGAGTTAAAAAAACAATTAAAATCAGCTTCTTATTTCAGTTTGTGATAAAAATGCCTCTAGTTTTAGTCACATATAAACTACTATTTAAATTTGAGTGAATAGTAACACATTTCACTAGATCTGAAGATAAGTTAAGCAGGCTAGATGCTGAGTTAAACCACTTTTTCCATGATAAACTAGAAATATTATGTTTAAAAATGCATATTTTAAATGCATTTTGGACACCATATTTAGCAGTGCTAGCTTTAACACAATAATGCAGTCTTTTTTTAGACTTTTTAAAGAAATAAAGCAGAAAAAAGACTTAAACTGCATATGATAATGTTGTTTCTTTAAACTGCTGAGTAATAGGACATTAGTGGCAGAGTAGGGGGCCATTTTCCTGAATGATATGGGAGGTAGAGCTAGTGATTAAGCCTGGCACTCATCTCTCTGCTGCTAATATTAGATGAATTGCTATTCTGAAATAATCTAAGCACCTCATAATTTTCTTAAAAGCCATAATGCTTCAATACAATGGCAGAGTCTTGTAATATAGAGCAATGCCAAGAAAAATGGCTGAATTCGCTGTTATTCCTTCCCAGTGTTGCTATTTGCATACAATACATCATGTAACGACGCTAACGCATTTGCTGAAATTGGCTTGTTTTTTACTTGATTCCACTTAATATTTGCCGACCTTCCAGCAGCAGCATTTTAAATCATTATGATTTCTTTCACCTGTGTTAGGGGTCAGCGAAAGGGCATTTTGATGATCTGACAGCGCTGCACCTCTGTAGAGAAACAAACAACTAAAATGGCCAATGAGTCACTGTGAGCTAGGCAAAGGGTGCTACAGATACTTGTCTGAAGGCTTTAGGTGACGAGTCAAACAGTGTCCTCACAATCACTGCACTCACTGTCGCTTCTCTCTCCAACACCACAGCAGGATGCTGCAGTCCTTGCCAGTCCTCACCACAGCCCATCATCTCCATTCATTAACATTCGCACCCTCCTCAATTCCACATACAGTTCACACCACAGCTTTCTCAAGCAAAGTCACAGGTGAATGAGGTGTTTAGTTCACTTTCAGAAGTACATCACCGCAATAATGAAAAAACAACTTTTGTTACTTTTTCTTATTGTTAGCTAACTGAGATGCTCACATGGCATTCACGCCACAGGTTGAAAAACTTCAAAACATCAGTTTAATTATTGTATTATATTTTATATATTATACTAGTATAAGTGTCTCACGTAGCCAGACCTTCAGACTGACGGCTGAAGGTCTGGAATTCATAGCAGCTTTCTTTGGCCAAGGCCTGCCCATAAGGCCGTTTGACCGACATGTCAAACAACCAATCACAGTTCGTTTTGGGGCGTGGAAATGTCCCCACAACAACAGACCGGCGTGCAACAAGTCAGTCAGCATAGAAAATCAAAAAAGGAGAAGAAAAGCAGTAAGTCATTGATCTGTTTGTGCACGTATAACAACAATGGCGTCTGCATTACCACATATGATCAAAACACTGAGTAAATCGGTAGGAAACGTATGCAGACGTTGTTCAGAGACCTTTAAAGCATCTAAAATTAACAAAAACACCGATTATTTTGTGGACACGACAAAACTGAATTTACTATTGTGCGGGAGGAGTTCTTCATGACACAAGTTTGGTGATCTGCACGTCTTGCCGAAGTGTACTAATGAGGTACAATAGTGTTTCCATCTGCAAACAGGCTAAAATATCTCTTTTTGTCTCCACTAAGTGCCTCAAAAAAAAAAAACACTCCTGGACATCTCTTAGAGTCTATGCCGTGAACGTCGCATTCTTTTGAGAATCCAACGTTTAGCTGATCTTGCTAAATGCTCATTTTCACTCATATAAACACAACAGTTTTTCTTCCGCAATCACACGTTTGCGCTTTGTTTCCCAGTGGACCGAAAATAAGCACGACACTCGCGTCCCACGGAAATCCGATAAAATTCAACCAATCAGATGACGACTTCGACATTCCTGTGTGTTTCCAGTTAAGTGTACCATATCCATCAGACGTTTAGCCAATGTTCCATGGGCGTGACGTCTGAGACTGAGACTAGGGTTCGGCGTGCTGCCAAAGAGGGAAGCTGACGGCCCGTTCCGAACCCTGTGTGCAGCCCCCGGAGAAGGACCTAGAGTATGGAGGAGCGGGGGAGGAGGAGGGATGCTTAGATCGAGATACTGAGAGGAAACTAGTTTGTAAACATCATTTGTGGTGAAAAAAGGTTCTTCAGATTATAAAAAAGTAAGAAAGAGATAGTTCTTTAAAGAACCTTTTACTGAATTGTTTTTCAAAAAATGGTTCTTCTATGGCATCACTTTAAGAACCATTTGAAGCACCCTGTTTTTAAGAGTGTACTATTTATGTTATTGATTTTGTATTTTATTGTATTATTCAAACAATGTGATTTAGCTTTTATACAGCTCTAATCAGTCACACGGCATTCACAGCTCAGGTGATATGCTCAGTGAGCGACATGGTGGACTTTCAAGCAGAACCAAAATTTTTTTTTTTCCCCACAGTAGAGCAGCCCCATGATCTGGTGTTTGTTCCCAAAGCTGTTGGCCTAGAATGTTTAATGTATTCCTTCTCAGCAGCTTAGATGATCTCATTGTGTCAAAGTTAGGGCTTTGAGTAGTCACTCTAAAACTAGCACCAAATGCAGCGTGGTACTATTTTGGCTGTTTGCTCTCTCTCTCTTTCTCTCACGTTCTATATATCTATCTCTTTGTATTCGTTTTTCGGCAGAGGAGACCTGCTTCTTATGAAATGTTTTGCCGATGCGAGACAGGCTATGTGGTCGCAATCTAAAAGAGTGCCTGCAGACCTGGCATGGAGAATTAATGACAGGGGCCTGGACTAATGCATTGGCTCCTCACTTGGCAACCAGTGCTGGATGAGAGTCAGGAAGGGGTTGCAGAAAGAGCAGGCCGATATGATTGATGTCACAGATCATTGCAGAATTATACTGCAGTGTGGCTGTATGGGCAAGGAATTGTGGGACTCGCTCAGGGAAAATCACTGATGTTGATAAGAGATCAAAAAGGATTAATAGGGTCAAACTGGGATTCATGAGAGATGGCTACTTTCAAAACGTAATTGTGATTCTGATTTAAGTTTTCTTGTAACTCTTATAATATATCATCTTCTTATTATTATAAAATACAGTGGTGGAAACACCTGACAGATCTGAAAATATTGACCCGTTTTTGCCTCCAAAACAAGATTTCATTTTATAATGTTCATGAAACATGCAGATGGTTGCTATGAGCACAATAAATATCTGTTAAAGTGAGTCATACTGTTTTTATACACTTTTAACTTTATTACTTGGTATGTCCACCTTTTGAAGCAATTACAACAGCACATCTCTCTGGAGTAGTGTCAATATATTTCCTGAGAACTTCAGCCATAATGTTATCCCATGCCTTCTGCAACTAAAGTCAAAGGCTTTCGTCTGAATGTGCAATAGACCTGTCCAGCTCATCATGTTCCAGTAGATTCTTTCTGTCGCAGGTAGTTCTTGCAATAGTTTGTTTTATGGCCAATTCAACAAAAACAATGGAAACCTCTTAAATATGCCAAGTGTTTTAACAATTTTGGATACCACTGTATAATCAAAAATAATCTATATTATAATATACAATCTACAATAACTAAAATAACACTTTTTTTGTTTTGTTTTTTTACACAGCACCAATAAAATATAAGGCACCATTGTTTCAGGACACATGCTTATTTGATAACTGTTTTGTATTCCTATCCATATTATTATTCATTAAATTGAAAAACAATATTGTTTATGATTCCATTCCCCACACGAGCAGTTTGGAAAGCAGATGCAGTGTTTTGTCTCGTTGTAAACGGAGAGCCAAGAGAGCTGAGAAGGCAGTTCCCTCAATGGCCTCTAGGGAGCAGCACCACACACAGTTCCACAGGTGCAGTGAAGTCCTATAGTCACAGGAAGACCAGACCACACTGCAGCACAATGCAGCAGCAGCAGGTGAAACTACTCCCTCCCTCCATCTCACGCAAACCTCTGTTCAACAGCTCTCTTTCCCCCTGTGCTTTCCCCCCTCGCTTGCTCTATCATGTTATTTTCCTCTCTTCATACATCACAGCAACAGCCCTTGTTTCTATATCCTTTCCAGTCTTTCTTCCTCTCCCTTTATTGTGTTATCCTCTTTTATTCTGTCTCTTGCATCCCCTCTCCTGGCGTGTCTTTGTGACATGAACATGTACAGTAACACAAGCTTTGAACACGCTCAGTGTGCAGATTTCCCTTAATTGATATTTAGCAGGTTAATGCACTTATAGTAACAAACTCACTTTGGTAATTTTACTTGAAAGAAGATTGGGCTATTTTATTTTATTTTTTTGGAGGTAGTTTACTTTCTGCTAGCCTAAATAAAATGTTTGTTTTAATATAATTATTCATTTAAAACACCAGAACCATTTTTATTCTTGCTTCTCTCATCATTTGAACTACTAAACTGGAGAAAAAAAAACCTTAGAGGTCCTACGGTACCTTAGAGGTCCGCATTCGCACATGAATGAAGTACGCAGAAAGCATGGCGATGTTCACATGTTGTACTACAATAGATGAAAACGTGTCCATTAATCACTGCTGCACAGAGTCCTCCCACTCAATGTCTCGGACTAAAAATACCAGCAGAGGCATCAGAGAATCACATTTGAAGCGTGAGACGGTTATTGAGAAAGCTGCCGGAGAAGCTAATTACCCATTCAGGGCTGTCATTGCTAATCAACACTTCTTTAAGACTGTCATTGTGCCACTCATACCGCTGGCTGTGCAGACACCACCGCTACCCATAAACACTGCGTTACGGCTTCATTTAATTGGGTCCTGAACCGTCAGACAAACGCGGAGATACAGAGAGTGATTTGCCTGAATAGGATCTGATAAGAAACACTTATGCGCAGGTGCGCTGCACGTAAATGTTGGACTCGTTCCAAGAAGCAGCTCTGTGAATATAAATATAAAATCATATAGCAGCACGGCCTTAATGGAGCCGCTGAAGAGTTTGCGAGACGATATCTCAGGTGACACTGGGGAGGCCAAGGTAGGTACTCATAAAAACATTTACATTCATGCACTTTTTAGGAGGGGGAGGGGGGCGGATCTAAAGCGACTTACATTGCATTCAAGGTATTTGCATTTTACATTATTTTTAGTTCTTGCATATCTTGGAAATACAGTAGAACCGGTGACCTTGGCGTTGTTAGTGTTTCATCTACGCGAAAGCATTACAATTAAAATGGATGTTTTATTTATTTATTTTGCATGTAAGAGGTGTTGTGTTAGAGGTTTTTGTTGTTTAAATGCTACAGTATATTGCAAATATGAATGAATTGTGATACTATCTTGCTCTGTGTGGTTGTAGTGTACTGGAGAGATCCTTCTGAAGCACACATGATGTTGAATGCTGTCAAACAGCCATCAGGATGTGGTAAATGAGCAGATGAGAGCTAAAGGTAAGGTCATAAAGGTTAGTGGACTGGGGTGCAAAGCGATCACCCACTCACAAATGTAAAGGCGAATATCTGGGACCTGAAAGCGATAAACCTTGAGCGCAAAATGACCCTGACCGTTTAACCTCATTCATAATAAATGATTCTGGTAAACTGTAATATCCCACATGTGATGAGAGTTCATATAACTCTAGAGCACATTGTGAACAATGAACCCCAGCTAAATTAAACAGGAATAGATATGGTTCCTTTGGTGTCCCAAAGCACAATGTATTGGTGTATAAGGTTCAATCAACACAGTCTCACGAACAATTTGTATGTATTTTACGAGGTGGCTAATTCATATGAATTCGTACGACCTCACTTGTATGTTTTTGTAGGGTTTGTCTGAACCCCAGTAACATGTATAGGTTTAGGGGTAATTTGTACAAATTCATATGAATTGGCAACTCGTTAAATACCTATGTTTCAGTAAAAATTATATGAATTTGTATTAGGTAAAATTTTGGGGTAAGATTTTTTTAATTTGTTATTTATTTATTAGTTGATGCAACAAGGATGCATTAAATTACCCAAACGTGAAAGTACTAAAGACATTTACAAACGATTTCTGTTAAATCTTTTGAAAATGACGTAAGCAAACAAATTTCTGGAGGAGCGCACACAGGTAATTAATCACGGCTGACTCCCTCTTTCCTAATCATTCTATCAGAGCAAGAGATACTTCCTATAAATAGTACAAGCCCCCATTACCTTACTATCTTGTTCAAAGCAGGGGCGGAGTGGCAATCGGGACGGTTGGCCAAAGGATTTACACAGCGGATCACAAATTGAACGGCCGCGGGGTAAACGCGACCACCCCTTGAGCTTAATAGAATCAATGACGTTACTAAAGTCTCTACAAATAGCGTCTAAATACTCCCTTCCCCTGTGCTCTACAGACATCCAACCAATATTTATATCAGTTGCTCGCGCTCTATGTCTTTGTCATGGTTAGGTTATCCTGCAGAACATGGTCCAGTAAGTCCTTCTAAACTGCGTAGACACAAAGGCCTTGTCTGTAAAACTGAGGAGATAGAAACATACCATAATCAGGGTCTTCATCCAGAACAAAAAAAGAGAAAGATTTAGTATTAACGTTATATTGTAATGACCCGGCAGAGTTTACTTATTTTTGTGTCATTTAAGCAAGACAGTTGGGGTTTTGTATTACTTATTGTATTAGTAATGTTAAGTTAGTTTGGGTGGGTTTGGTTCATTTGCAGCCCTGTTATATAAAAGTGTAACTGTTACCGTCATGGAGAGAGATGTGTAGAGGAGCAATTTGCCTTGCATGTTAAAGCTGTTAACTCTTATTAATTAATAGGCGGTAGACAGCACTGCCTCTTATTGGTCTACTCTGTCTATACTTCTGCATGTTGAGACACTAAATGTTCTGCGATGTAGGCTAGGCTCCAGTTGCGATATTAGAAGGGGATGGACCAGTGCAGTCAGAATTTTCCCGGTGGATTTTAGTGCCCCACTCCGCCCCTGGTTCATAGCATCTTTCCTCCGCCCCTAACTCCGCTATTCTATACTATCCTTCACCCGAGGGGAGCATTCGAGGGTCGGGCCTGACACCGAGCTCTGTCCAACCCTCGTGGCCAGAGGGGTTAAAAACCCTAAGACTCGGGAGTCCGCCAAGCTCTGAGCTTGATGAAATTAAGCATGAACTTGTGAATTATTATTATTATATTAGCCAATAATATATTGTTAATTAAAGAATCCTGGAAAATTGTGTCACAGTTGTACAGCTGTAAACATGCGTTTGTTGCCTTAAGTAGGACAACTGTTTTAAACATAATAATAAGAAATGTGAATTAAACAGCATATCAAGATATTAGAATGATTTCTGAAGGATTAATGCGACACTGAAAACTTGAGTAATGATGCTGAAAATTCAGCTTTACATCACAGGAATACTTTTCTAAAATAAAATAGTAAACAACTATATTAAAACCTATAATATTTTAATAGCTTAAAATATTTTAAATTATTTTTGTTTTTGTTCAAATAAATGCATTCTCGGTAAGTATTAGAGACTTTAGTCCTACATTTTCAATGGTAGTGTCAAGTGGTTTCATGTTGTCAAAGCTTTTACAAGAAGATAGTTGGTTCAGTTTCTGCAACTCTGAATGACACTTTGCCAACTTGAGCAAGGCACTTTTTGAGCTCTCTTATCTTAAACTTCAGTTGCTCTTCACCTTATGGATAGCAGTTTTGTTCTACAGAAAAAGGAACATTTGATAAGACATGAGATTAAGTAAATGATAACTGAATTATAATGTAGCTATCACTTTAACCTTATAATAGGCGTGCAATTTCAATAAAAAAACGTGCAATTTTTGCACTGAAAACAAGCAGTTTTCAGTTCTCTAATTGTCTCATTATGTATTGTATTGCTTCTTTGAAATTTAACAAATGTGCCAGCCAGAGTGTTTTGGCGTAGGAAGGCAGGCCTGTTTTTGGAGCTGTTAAATCGGAGGTACAAAGCCTCAGAGATATATCTTAAGATTCCTTTGTGTCTCTCAACTCCGATATAGCTAAGGGAGGTGAGATCTCCGAGGTGTTGATCAGGTTCCAACCCTTGCGGTAAATCTCGCTCTTTCCCTCCTCGGAAATAAAAGGTCTGTGTTCTATACCTCCCAGGAGAGCGAGGGTCACATGTTGTGGTGGATCCAGAGCAAACTTGTCGTTCGGAATCAATGCATGGAGCTTGGGAAAGCGCTCAGCGAGGAGCAGCGGCAAAAAAAAACAATCCTCACAAAATCCGCACACAGCTTTTTCACTGCCAGCTCTTCTGTGTAAAGGCTTGCCCGCTGAGCTTCCAGCTAAGACCCCAAGTGGACTTGATGAAAACATAGTCTGAAGGGGCTGGTCGGAGAAGAAACTATTGCGTGCATATTTGTGTTATGCAGGTTCAGGGAATATACAAAGCATGCACAATGTTTGAGAGTATACGTTTTATCATTAATGATTTGAAGTGTTTCAGCAGAAGGGAGTCTTGATGATGCAATATTCATGATATGCACCATCTAGTCTAATAATAGGGCTTGACTACAAAGCTTGGTTTTATGTTTTGACCCTGATTCTGCATTGAATCAGCTCTCGCATGGAGAGCAAATACACATATTGTCCCACTGCCGTTAGAACACGCTATATGATACATACCCAGCAAACATGTCAGATTTAAGCACACTCCTCTGTGCTGTGCTCTGTAGAAAAAAAAGAGAAGGGATTACTTCAAATGAAGCAGAAGAAATTCTTGATTTACAATTCGTAAAAATAATGAGCCGCCTGAGGGATGCACCTCTACAAAACAGAAAGAAAAGCATTTTCCTTGCAGATGTGAAGCCTTTTTTCCTCGTGCATCATGAGGACAGTAACATTAATAAGAATCAAGGCAACAAAACAGCCAAAAAGACACAAAGTTGATGCTCTTCTTTTCCCTTTTTTTTATCTCTATTCTATTCCAAATAGAAGAAATTAATTTTTAATGCCCAGGGAGAGAGTGTACCCCAAATGCTCCCCAACTGAAGAGAAGCCTTAAAATAAAACGTTGGAGCTGTGTGGTGATGTGGTAGAAGCAGCCTTTAGGACAATATTTATTTATTTATTTTCAGTGTTTAGTTGCGTCTTATTTCTATGCCTTTTTTTTTTCTTTCCTTTTTTTTCTCTCTAAATTATCATTTGCCTTTGGGGCTGCTGCAGATGGTATTTTTTTTTCTTCTTCTTCAATGAATTAAAAGAATTAATCAGAGGATTTCAATGTGAATATGGGAAAAGATGCTTTTGTACTCATTTCTGTGCTTGCACGTCTGTTGGCAAGTCATTAACTGCCAATCTAAAAACATGCTGAAAAATTAGTATAATTAAGTAAATTGTAACTTAGTTTTGAAGATGTTATTTTTATTTATTTAAATTTTTTTTGATATTGTGATTGGATACACTGATCAATATATTTTGTATCATATTAGTTTCCTACTGTATCTGCTACTAGTTGTTTTGTGGGGTTTTTCCATCCCTTCAATTAATGTTTATGTTTTGTTGTTTGGTGTTGTTTATGGATGTAATGTTAATTTGTGTTCATGCTATAAGTATATATAGGTAGTTCCCTTTCGTACGGTCTCTCCGACGTCACGTCGGGAGCCGACGAATAGGAATCTCGCTTCGAGATGGCAAAT
>JAUCMS010000062.1:14051955-14067519 GCA_032357445.1 Enteromius radiatus | reverse complement strand
ATCGGCTATCGGCTGTAAGGGGGACCAAATTATCGATTATCGGTATCGGTTGAAAAATACATTATCGTGCATCCCTAGAATAAATGTTTTTATGGCTCATTACCATTCTCTTCCTCTTCCTCCACTCCTTCACATAAGTCTCTCTCTCCTTGTAAACCTGAGGGGCAAGAAATACATTTGTCAGCAACATAAACAAGCATAATATACTGCTGACTGCCCCAGGACAGCCACATTATCTGAATAAACTTCACCTAATGAATCAAACATATTTCAAGGATGCTGGAAGGCTTTAGATTAGTATTTTTGAATTGCTTACAAAAGAAAGCAATTTAACGCGCAGGGCTCAACAATAAGAATGGCCTTGGGCCAGTGTGGGAGAGATTCAGATCAGCGGATGGACTGTCATTTGCACTTACTCAACATATTGTGTTCATTAATAATGGTCAGAGCTGATAAATGGAAACACTTTGTTTTCTGTCATGTATTGCATATTATTGTTATTATGCAGATATTACAAATATTAATGCAGATATTTATTTTGTTCAAACATTCACATTAAAAGTTATTTAAAATTGTAACAGGATTTCATTACTGCATTTTTAATCAAATATGTTTTGAAATATTTTATTCCTGTTATGACAAAGCTGAACTTTCAGCAAAATTACTCCAGTCAGTGTCATATGATCATTCAGCAATCATTCTAATATGCTGATTTGCTGCTCAAAAAATATTTTTAGAAATTGTTC
Organism: Enteromius radiatus; assembly: GCA_032357445.1. Taxonomy (NCBI): domain Eukaryota; kingdom Metazoa; phylum Chordata; class Actinopteri; order Cypriniformes; family Cyprinidae; genus Enteromius; species Enteromius radiatus. The sequence goes on along the minus strand of JAUCMS010000062.1, from coordinate 14,066,773 downwards.
AAAAGTTTGGGTCAATAAAATATTTTTTGTATCATAAATGTTTTTTTATATCATAAACCTGCATTGCCAAAAAATAAACTATAACGTTTTGGTGGGTCTGAGGTAAATATGTTGGCAGGAAGTAAAAATATGAATGACTAGTCTGGCCTGGCAAGCAGATGAAATCTTTACTGTTGATCTCAGAATAGATCCTGCATTGTGAATATGAGGCCAAAAAATTTTGAAACCAGATTTTAAACAACACAGTGATATCTAACCTTCTGCTTCTCCTCAGGGGTCACATGGTTTGTGGCCGACTTGATTTTATCCAGCCTCTCTCTGTACCCAGAGCACTCTGCCTGCAGCTCCTGGATCTGTATCTTCATCTCTGCTGTGGTTAATGAGCTGTTCAGCTCCTTCAGTTCTGACGGCAAAAGATGCATTTTCTTTTATCAAATACAAACAGTCTGTGCATTGTGCACAAGTTCAAACTGCACATCTTTTCCCAGCAGCACACCTGTATCCAGCTGCCTGCAGCTCTGTGAGATGCTCTGTACTTCAGCACCAAGTTCTGCAACACGGACATCCATCTTCTTAAGTTCAGCATCACTCACATCCGCAAACTGAGACTGAAGGGTTAGAAAAGACATCTGTCAGGCCGATTACCAAACACCAGTTCTCTTCATATTAACAGCAAAGCATCTCCATCCCAATCAGACCAACCTGATCTGCAAAGTAGATCTTCTGTTTTCCATAGACTTTCTCTTTAATCTTTCCCTCCTGGGCCAGCTGCTCCATTGCTTTGACCACAGCCTGAGAAAATAACAGCCTGTCACAAAATCAAATAAAATACTACACTGTATAACGTTACAAACTGTAATATTAAACGATCGCATTTAACACAACGGTGGTGCACACCACAAAGAGCTCTTCTGTTATCAGACTGTTTTAGCTAACTTACTGGACAGATTTTATCAAAGCAGAATTTTTAAATATGAAATGTAATTAACGTTAATGTTGCTTTTTACCGTTTTACCCAGACCACACTGCTTCTGTAGGTTTGTAAAGACATCCTGAGCACTATAGGGTCTGTTTTTCTCATTCAGGTAAGCGAGGATCTGTGCGACCCCTGTGTGGGAGGAAAAGATGGAAATCTTAGTATAGCTGATTACTGTGTTGTAGCGTTGTGCTATAACGTTACCATGTGAGAAATCACTAACAACTAAATGAAGGCATGAAATGTTCAGAGGTGCAAGTAAAACAAGCAACGCTTACCTGCACTGTCTTTTTTGCTCATTGTTTAGGTCACTCAGCGAGCTGCACTTTTTTTGTTATTTACCTCAGTCAGCTTTCGCGCGCCGAGTTGAATTGTGGGAATACCGGTGACGACCATACAGACGTCATCTTGAAGGGGTGTGTTTTTTAAAAAAGTGCGTTTACATAAAAAAAAATTATATATATTTTCTATACGTGAATGTAAATTTACAGTTATTGTTTTGTATATGTTTTTAACTGCTTTTTATTGATTGACAATTCATAACAAAAAACAAATCTTGACAATGTGTTGAAACTATTGGTTATGAATATGTGTGTCATTGTGTATAAAACATTGTCAATGTAGCCTGTCATGTAAACATTAATCTTCTAATAAGTTTGAATCGTGAATTAATTAAAATTTAATTAAAATGACCTTCGCTAATGTTTTTTAACGAAATAGTATATTATGATATTGGTAACCATTGAATGTAGGCTTTTTCAAATGATCCACGCTGTTTATAACATTTCTAAATTAACTTGCCAATTTAAGGCAAAATGTTTATTCTAATTTGTGTACATTTGTGAAATATTTTTTTGTAGAAAAATAGCTAGTTATGATTAGCCAGTTTCACTATTTATTTATTTTGTATAGCCTTCCACAACAGATTGTTAATTTTAGTAAAATGTGTTATTTCTGTGTTAATAAAGTGTCATTGTTATTGCAAATTAGACTAGAGAAATTGTATTTGGTAAATAGGTCACAACATAAAATAAAATGTATCCAATAGGCCTAACTAATAGAAGAAAAATCACACTTTTTACTTAAAGAATATATTCATTCATCTCTTTATTGTCTTGCACATCAAAAGTTATCAAAAACCAATTACAGAGAATGGAAGAGGGAAATAATTCTGTACAGAAATAAAAATGACTGCAGAATCCAGCTACAGAAAGCCTCCTTTAAATGCTCACACAAAGAAAAGATAAGTGATTCTGTATCGCCTTAACATGGTAGACAGCTGATTTATGTTATAATCATTAACATCAGTAGATGACGTTGGGCATAATTTTCTTCCACTATATAAACCACCACTTTATTGTCCAATTTGAATTGCTGGTGATTTTTGTTGAAATTGACCACAAGGTAAATGGGTAAAACGGCCAGAGAATTTTTGCAATGAATAGTAATAGTAATGTCATGCTCTTTTCAAAATAAGTACTGACAATTTATCAAACTAATTGAATCAATATTCATAAAACAGTGTGTCCATATAAATAGTTAAGTATTATTTATAATAGTATTAACTATAAACATGAAAGTAAAAAGGGAAAAAATAAAAGGCTTTCCGATCTATGAACCTACTATGCATTACACTTCAATGTCACAAAAAAATCAAACCTTTTTAACACAGCAATCCAAAAAATATCGTCAGCAACTCAGCAATAAGGGCTCACAACCAGCCAAAAACTAAACAGCAAAAAGAAAAGAAGTTGAATAAAATAACAGCAAAGTGGCAAAATATGATACACACCAATAAACAGTACTGCTCTTTTAACCTAACTCAAGTTGGCTGGATAAAGTAAGACTTGGGTTTGAAATGTAATAAACAAACTGGAATAGCGGGAAGTGACAGACAATGAACACACATGAGAAAGATAAGATGCTTCCTTATAATTCCTCAACGCTCCATTACCTTAAATTAAAATGAAAAAAAAAAAAAACCCAATGTATGCTTGGAAAATAGAAAACACTTCACTGGTCTCTGGTAACAGAATGCATTTTTTATCGCTACAGCAGTTTTCCAGTACGTTTCCTACTTTCCAGAGTACACAATGATGAAAGCTTAGAGCCAGCAGTGATGGGTCTCATTAGCATTAGGTCAGAAACAGAAACAGTTCACTGGGGAAAAGTGCAGTGAAACAAAAAAGGCTCAGGATCTACTAAACAAACAGCAAATTTAACTCATCCTTTGTACTTTAGTACTGCACTGAATGTTAGACTTTGATGTATATCTCATATCAGACCAGACCAGATGAGAGGATGCAGAGATCTAGTTTTTCTGCTGCTACCTGTATAAAAGTTCCTGCATGAAGTCAGAATGATTAAAGGTGTGTTTGCTGTGTACAAACGGGTGGCAGTTACAGCCGAACGTCTTGTTTGAGGTAGAGTCATTACAAACAAAATCAATGTACTGCCATGTTATCCAGATGAACAGCATTGAGCTGAGCTGTTAAACAAGTTTGTATTGTTTGATTTTATTTTATTTTCATTTGACTGATGGGCAAACAAAGAGCAGCAACCTGAAAGACAATAAACTGCTATTTTCCCTATTATTCTTTTTTAAACAAAGGTGAGAATGAGAAAGAACTATTGTCATTTATTAATATGTGGTTTTCCAGTAACCCAGAAAAAAAATATTGACTACTAATGTTTTTTTTTTTTTTTTTTTTTTTAATTCTTGTTGAGATTAAAATTGGCTTAAGAAATGTTCATTGCCATCAGATAGACAAAAAGTATGTGCACTTACCACATAAAGACAAACAAATGGAGGGGAAAGCAGGTGCAAACAAGGTGAATAAAAGTTATTTAGGGCATTTTCCCCAGTCGTTTCAATGACAAAAAGCATCCAAATTTACCTGAATCCACCCCTATGTGGCAAAATGAGATAACCTGACTGCTGTTTATCACTCAATGGACTTTTCTACTTTTTTTTTTTATATACTCGGAATGGAGTCTTAAAGTGATAGGCCACCCAAAAATTGTCATAATATACTCCAAACCCTTTAAACTTGTTTTTTTTCTGAGGAACGTTGGTAACCGAACAGTTTTTGTTGCCAATGACTTCCGTGGTATGGACAAAAAAGTACACCAACATTTCTCAAAGTATCCATGTTCTATAGAAGAATGTCAGAAATGGCATTAGTGCAAGAAAACAATGAAGGAATTTAGATTTTTAGCTGAACTACGAGATCTTATTAAGGCTGCGGCCTTAATATGACACTGCTACTTCAACAGACTCTGCTCAGCAACGTCTTGGTTGTAGATTTCAGTCTTTCTTACAGGTGACTTCTTTTCTGTATACATTAAAAGTCTTGACTTTGCATTGATGATGGAATGTCCGATTTGGTCCCATGTGTTATTATTGAAGACACAAACAATACAGCGTTTGTTGTGAAAGACCTTAAAGACTTGGATGAAGTAAAAAGATCTGGTGTTTGTTTTGCTGGTTTCTAAGAAGTTAAAAGAGAGTTTGGATCTTTTTAAATGTTTCTATGATTGTTGTCCTATTGCTTAGCCTACAGAGTAAATCAGAGTCTTTCACACACACACACGAATGAGAGAGGACACGGAAGCTCACGGAGCATAAACACAGAAGATTCAGACTACAAACAAGATTACTTCACAGTGATATCAACTGCAGCCAGCGGAGGAGATCTGGCAAGTGAATCTAATATTACATTAACAGTGCAAAACAAACACTCTCTCTCTCCATCGCACTCGCTCGGATAAATCGAAAGCATCTCAGTAGACATTCAAACCAACACTGCAAACTTCTACATGGATCAAAGTGCGAGGGACACGAGGAGCAGACAGAGGGAGGGTGTATCTGTAAGATGGGCTCACTGTGGCTTCCCCAGCAAGTTGGACAGGAAACTGGATCCTGACTGGGTTCTGTTTTGGCCCCCCTGCCCCCCTCCAAAGGGATCCAACTGGTTCAGCTCAGCCTGATCCAACATCTCAAAGTCCTCGCCATCGTAGTCCTGGTCTGTGTCTAACTCCGAGCTCGACTGCTTCCTGTATCCCCTTGGAGCAGCTCCTCCCCGGGGGCCACTCTCTCTCCGAGGCCCTTTTGGTGGCCGGGGCTGCATGGCTCCTGCGATGGCTGCCTGGATCATGTTGCTGGCGATGACCCCTGCCAGGTTATTAGTGAGGTCGGAGGTAGTATTTAGAGAGCCGAAGGAGATCTCGGGGTCAAGGTCTTCCTGATCAGAATCCATCTGGGTGTCCAGGTCCAGCAGGGCGGAGGTAGAGCCACGAGGGCCGGAGAGAGCAGCCGAGTTCAGACTGGGCAACCCGATGCTGGCATCATCATCATCCTCCATCAGGGTGGCATCTGGGTTGATGGAGGGGAAATCTGGAAGCCCACAGGCAAACGATTCTTCTGGATCGCTGTGTCTGTCTAGATCTATGAAGTAAATCAATAAAGATATTATAGCATGAAAACAATATTTTATTTGTAATAATATTTTGTACATAATTATTAAAAAAAAACAAATTGTGTGAAATATTGTTAGAATGTAAAATTACATTTTTATTTTAATATTTTAAATTATTTTAATATAGAATTTATTCTTTTGATGTAAAGCTGAAATGTCAATATCAATTACTCCAGTCTTCAATGTCACATGATCCATTTCTCATTAATATCAATGATGAAAATGGCTCTGCTTAAAATTTTCAGGATTCTGTTATGAATAGAAAGTTAGCATTATCTGAAATAGAAAACTTTAGTAACATTTTATGTAAATGTCTTCACTGTCACTTTAGATCAATTTAATACATCCTCGCTAAATAAAAATATTAATTTCTTAAAAAAAAAACAATCCAACTGACCACAAACTTTTAAACACTATTGACTCAAAAACAGAATTCATGCATACAGTAATTTCATTTCGGAATTGATTTCGACATTTAGTTGTGTTTAATTAATTATTTTATCAACTTACAGATACACAAACAAAATAACCTTTAACCTTGAAAAATATATAAATATATAAATAAAAAAACAATGATTTAGATTAGATTCTCTTAGATAAGATTTTGCAATACTGTATGAAACCAACATGAATGCAAAAAAGCAAATTTCTAAGATTTTTTTTTCCATTTTCTTTACTGTAGACAATCTTATCACTGACTCATATTCAAAGACTGAAAAACAGAGTCAAAGAGTAGAAGATGTCAAGGTGTCTTACCCTCCGAGCCCTCTGTGAGGGGTGTTTGACCCCTGGAGAGGTTAAAGGTGCCGTTATCCATGTACGACACCTCAGCATCCGAGTGCTCAGAGTCGGTCAGTGCCAATTCCTTAGCAACTGCTGCTTCATCAAACTACAGGAGCATAATATTTAGAGAGGTGTTAGTGTCTTAGAAAAAACCCCAATGATCTTCCAATTTGCTTTTTACCATCATGAACCCCATAGAGATCCCCTAAACTCATGATCATTCAGCTGCTCTAAAACCCACTGATTTACATAACCATGTTTCTGGGCTCACCTTTGGGCAGAAAGCAGCCAGTTCTTCTTCGCTGTCACTTGCATCATCTGTGGTCCCGCTTCTGATGGGCTTACGAAGAACTGTAACACATAAGAGTAAACATTAGTTTGGTTTAGCAAAATGCCTGCAAACTGTAATATACAGTATGAGACAGATAGCACACAGCTACAAGAGACATCAACTGGTCATGTTCAAAAATGCTTACTGTACAATTGAGAAACCGTGTCTGTCATATAGTAATTTAAAGTTTCTGTACATCATTCAGTATTACCTTACGTGTTGATTCATTCTTCAGCTAAAATAATATTTTGTTAATTTTGTTCTATTTCCAAACAAGCAACTGCACATCACCGAGATGCTATTGTTTGAAATAGAAATAGTAACAACATATACATCAACAAACAGCTAAAAAAGTATTTCTTTAATACAAATTTTTGTATTAGAAGAGCTAAAAGCTTTGGAGCTAAAATGGAAAGACATTTCGCAGACGAATTTTACATGCAACTTTGATGTGAAAGCTGTTTAGCTGTGCATCACTACATTATTAACAATAAACAATGGACTTTTATGCCCACAAATTTTTAAACTGCATCTTCATATACCAAAAACAGATATAGTACTTAAAATACAACTCTAAAAAGACTAAATTTATCATCAGCATAACATCAGTATGCACTTCTGCTTTATGGGACTGCACTATACAGATGTGCAGTGTACTTACACTGGTTGTCTATAGGCTTTGACATCATGTATCCTTTGGCGCTGAAGTCCAGCCACTGCAGGGCCGGCTCCAGCTTCACACATGCATGCTGCCATAGTCGATAATACAGAGCCAATGGGCACAGCAACACACCCAGCACTGAGGGAGAGAGAAAGAGAAAGTAAATATTTTGCCGTTGTTAAGGTGCTGGAGAGGATGAGTAAGCCCTGAAGGATTTCTGATACTCACAAGCCATGTATGACAGCACCAGTCCAGGGATGTAGCGCCCCAGCATGGCCACTGAAGTGAACAGGCCGCAAACCAGCATACAAAACTATAAAACCAATGAGTTTCATGATTTAATAAATGTTTAGCACGAAAACAAAAGACTTTATATATATCAACAACATAATAATTCAACCTCATGAAGCAGTCATAAAAGCCATAATGATGATGAAAGGCCTTCTATGACATGAAAGCAAAACAAAATGCATTGTGGTTGGCCACTTTACATATTGCTTGGAAAGTCTCTTCCTGTCTAAGTGAGCAGTCTTAGACAGAAAAAAAAAAAAAATTTTCCAAACTATTTTCTGCCAGTCAAAAGTCTGGCTACGCACACAATATAGTCCTTATAACATCACTGTGCAATTGTAACAAAGTTGATTTAAATAGTGTTTCTGGTTTGGAAGTAATCTCACCTTCCCTGGATTTTTCCGTTTGAACTGCACAATATCTGTTGCACAGGAAGAGCCCGTAACCCAAACTTCAGCAAGGTGGTGGCATAATTCAGGCACACTCAAAGTCCCAGGCTGCACGAGACCCCAGCTGAGAGCCAATCAGAGAAGGGCAGAGAGAATTAACAATAAAATTACGTAAATCTCACACCACTGGAAAAAACCTGAAAAGAGTAAACAAATAGACATTACCTTTCATTCTCACTCTCTTCTTGCCTTTTAACTGTAAAAGAACAAAAACAAACAATGTCTGCTACATTTGTGAGTATTACAAGACGTTTTTCACCCTTTAACTTTTTTAGGAATGGTTGACCTGAAAATGAAAATTCGGTCAATTAAAAATTACTCTCCCTCAAGTCGTTTCAAACATTCGTTCATCTTCAGAAAACAAATTAAGATTTATGATGCATTACGAAAGCTCTCTGACCTTCCCATACAGCAAGGGTCCTTACACAATCATGTAGATTAGATATGTTGTTTATGTTCAGATCAAAGCAGAGAGCTCTCGGAATGCATCTTAATTTGTGTTCTGAAGAAGTACAAAGGTCTCATGGGTTTGGAACAACATGGAGGTGAGTAATTATTGATAGAATATCACTTCAGTTATATTTTCACTTCCATCAGAAATATTAATATTTTGACGGGTTTTATGAAAGATTGACTTTTAAATTAGTATCTGGTTTTAATTGTATTAAAGACTTCCCTGAATGTAGATCAAATTCTAGTAAGTCAGTGTAACGGCTACATGCAAAACATTGATTCAGGTCGATACTGTTCTCCTCCTGGAAATGCACTAGTAGGAACTGTCAATTTCATAACTTGCTACGAGCTGAATGAATGAGCACAGAGAAAATTAAACTTGAGTGGGTCACAGCACAGGGAACAACAAGATTTTGATTACAGCCAATATGATTCATATTAAAATAACAAAGAGGCTGAAGAAAGGTGAGCTGTTATAGGTAGTTATAACAGAGGATGATCAGTACCTCTGATCTTAGGCCAGATCTTATTCCTCCAAGTGTCCACACAAACAGCCAGGGCCAGACCTGATGCCAACAGAAAGAGCAATCTCAAAGAGCTCAGAGCAAAAAACCTGAGAAGAGATCAGAAAGAATACAGTCCATTATTTATACTCTTTTTTTTTATGTTTTCATCATGAAATAACCTTGAATAAAAGCTTATTGATCATTTTGCCAAGTGTTTTCGAATCATTGTTTGTTTTTGGATTACAATGTGTGCTTAATACTGCAACAACAGCTCTGTTCTCTGACCAAAACCTCGTGATGGCATCTGTCATGCATTTATCATGCTGAATGTATAAGGAAACCTTTGTTACACAGGTGTTTCCGGCCCCAGCTTCTTCCTGTGCAAATCTCAGAGACAGCATGTGCTGCACAAGCAGTGGTGATTTCCGACAGTTTGCAGCATGGCTAATTACTGCTTTGTGCTACAGTACTTGACCAAAAGGTGAGCCGCTACTGAGACCAGGCTGAATTCTACTGATCTCAGTGTGGAACCAGACACCAAATGCTGTTTGATGACTGGATCAAACAAAATTCACACTTGACCTGTCAAAAACACTACCACTAAATTTAAGTGGAGGGTTGAAATGTTCTGAGATAAATGGTAGTGATACTTTATTTCATGAGTGGCCTGGGCTATGGTTAAAAAAAATTATAAATATACGTCTTTACAAGCACAGAAATGCCACAAGCGGTTCCTCTGCTGTTCACTGAGGCAAATAAAAGGAGATAATAAGATCAGGGAGAATATTTCTCTGATGGAGAGGGTGGCTGCACTAAGTGAATGAAGACTGCCTGAACAGTAAAGAAAAGGAGAGTGAGCCATCCCAACCTACAACAATTCTTGCTTGCACATCTTTCCCTCCTGAAGCATTTCATCAAAAGCTTTTCATACTTATTAAGCATTATTTATAGCAAATAGCCAACATGAATGGAGCCTTAATGCAAATTTCCATAACAAATTCTTACATTTTAATTTTAGAGGAAGAGTGTGTTGTTACATTTTGATGAAGGTAGGGCTGCAAAATGATTAATCACACTCAAATAGATTACAGTATTTGTGTGCACGGTGTATATTTATTATTAATGTATATATACAGTATATAAAGCAAAAATGTATTATACAAAAAAGTATATAAAATTTGTTATTTTTAAAATATATATACATAAAGATGTATTTATTTATATATGTAATAAATACATACATTACACCCACATATAGTATGTAAACAAACCTTTATTTTGAACGTGATTAATCGCAATTAATTATTTTGCAGCCCTGGAATACAGATTACAGATGCAAACAATTTGTAATCTTTGTAGTAACTGCACAAATGAAATGACTCATAATAAGAAAACGACATGCATTAAAAAAGTAAATAGGGTCCACTTTGAACTGCTGTTGACTTTAAAAACACAAAAGTGTGTACTGGCTGGCCTGAGAAAAGTCTTAAGGCATGAACAAGAAATCATAGAGTGTAAGGCCAGGCCCAGCAAACCGGTTTGGGAACATAAAGCATTAGTTGGCATTATTTTTCAAATTTAACAAACAAAAACAAGTAACACAATTTATATATTCTAAATCTTAAAAAAAAGTACATATTAGTATATTATCTAAAATTATACATTAGCATATATTACATACGAATTGTATATATACACAGACAGTGTATACGTGTATGGTATTGTCTCTAGTAGTGCTATTCAGTCGTCTACTGTCTACATTAATAACTGTCTGTAGGTGGAAGACAACATGCAACATATATAGGCCACGGAAATCCAGTGCAAACTGATCTCTGCTTAACATGCCTTAGTAAAAGCTGTCAAACATCGTATCTAACACAAGATTAAAGGTAATCATTCCGTCAGTCACAAAGTAATTCACACAAACACAAAGTGTACGCACACAGCATTGTGTCTACAGCAGCACCAATAGAGCCAGAGCTCACGGTCTAAATATAGGTACCCAGGCTGACCATCTGTTTCTTATCTTAAATTAAAAGGGCAAAAGTCTGGAACGTGTAGACACGCATGCATCCAGATAAAACAAGAAAGGCTTATACAAGATCCTCAAAATGTTCATAAATAATGTAAAGGTTTCAACTGAAAGCGCCAGCTTGTAAACAGAGCCCGAGTAGAGATAACGTTAAATCCAAGGAGATAAAGCTCATCCACTCACCAGAACATGACATTAGCGGCCGTGTACAGTAGGACGCTGTGAAAGGGTCTCTCCCACAATAACACAGACTGGAGATAGGTGAGCAGGCGCTCATGAGGTCCCAGACGCTCCAGCAGCACTGCTTTGACGGCGCGGAGCTGCTCTTGACTCTCAGCGGAGCACGAGCCGCTTCGGAGGCCGCCGCGAGAGCGCAGCTTCCCCGCGCAACCGCTCCCTTCGGCCGCGTCTTCCGCTCCAGCCATACTTACGCGTTTGGGAAAAAGTGACAGCAAAAGTAGCAAAAGAAAACCTAGAATATCAGATTGCTGAAAATAAACCCTGTGCTTTAGAAATGATCTGGATGTGTGTATCGCTAGCTAGCTAGCTTTAGCCAGACGCCGCCGCTCAGGGCAGAACAGCAGAAGGCAAACCTCGTGTGAGGCTGCCACCGTTGATAAAGAGGAAATGTAAAATAAAACCCATTTTTGTGTGTAGTCTTCTATATATCTATACGTTTAAGTATATACACAGGCCCTCATTATGTTGTCACCGTGCTGCTGTCATGGCCAGTCGTTGTTTTTGTCGCGGGACTCGGGAGCAACAGTGAGAGCTGCGGAGGACGGGCTTGAACTGGCCAGTCAGAGCTAGAGAATAACAACCAACACCTAACAGTCAACTCTCTCTTCAGATGCACCCACCAACCTCTAGTGAAGAACTTTCAAAATGTCCCAAACAAAAACTACATGTTTGTTCGTTGTAAAAAGGGTGTTAAACGTAAATTCTAGCAATAAATCAAATAGTTGCCATTTGGATTATTGGCGTAGTATCCAGGTTTGGTGGGAAGATTTAGATTGTATAGTATGGTTTAAAAAACAGTAAGTAAAACAAGCCCAAATATGTCTTATAATTTTAATTTATATAAAAGAAATATTCAAGATCTTTTTGGATTTGATTTTAAAGGTTTATACAATATACTTAAGTGTAGAGGTGGCCACATTTTTCACTATGAAGGGCTGAGGCCGGCCAACATTATATAAAAATTACAATTTCTTAAAAAGAAACCTAATTCACTTCCAGTATTTTCTCTACATTTCAATGCAAAAATAAAACAAAATATATTAAATTAGAAAGACATGTATATATATATATATATATACTCCAGTTGCACACACAAACGCATTTGTTTCTGTGAATTACGGGACTTTCCATAGATTTTCAGGTTTTTGCTAATAGTATGTAATTATTTAAAATAAATACATTTAACATTAATTTAAATTTAACAAATAACCTGCTGAATGTCTTTAATATTGCAAACGTTCTCTGTTTGCACAACTGACGCGCAGCTTTGATGTTGTTTAATGTAAAAGCAGACGTCCTACATCATGGGTTACGTCAGTGATGCTCTCTGTCTGTTCTTTCTGCTTGTTTGTGTATTTATTTTTCCTCTTATTTCGATAAAGAGTTCTCTTGGTACACTCTCAGCTAGTATCGATCGGTTCACGTTTGCTGGCCTTCACGTTATGAGATTATAGAGTGTCCGACGTCTGCGCATGCGCGGTGCGCGTCCGTTAGGCCGTTGCTGTTGGAGCGGGAATAAGCATAGTGGTTGACTGACAGCAGCACATCTCTCACCTTTACTGGTCCTACAGCTGAAATAACAGCACAGCATGCCTCGAGAAATCATCACCCTGCAGCTCGGACAGTGCGGGAATCAGAGTGAGCCATTCGCTGTGTATCACACTCTGTGTGTTAGTCTCTATATAAACAGTTAGCTTGTTAGCTAACTAGCTATCACATTGGATAGCTTTGAAATGACACAATAGATACAGTAAACGTGGTTTTTGTTTATAGGAGATTTTCGTCAGCAAGAAGCCAAAAACGTATTTACTAGTTTCCACTTATTGACTGCTATTAATTTTTGTTTGCTAATTAGCAGTGATTTTATTTAGTAGTGAATTATGTAACGTTAATGCTGTCAGTTGGAGATAACTTAGCTAATGAATTGTAATGCAACCAACCTGACCTTCAAACTTAGTTTGTGTATGCACATAATTCTAAACACTGCTTTGTATTTTTTAGTCACGCTTGGCAGTGTTAGCTAGAGGAATTTGCATTGTTTATTTTTTAACTCTGAGAAACATGGGGTTCATATACAGTAAGAGTCTCATGTGAGCTGAGATAGACTGTCAGACTTGGTCATTGAAAGCAAATGATGAATAGTGTGTGCAAGATTTGGTTTCTGTCAAAGATGTGGCATAAACAATACCCATTATTATTCAATCAAACCAATATATAATGACGTATGGCAATAGCTCACAACCTTTTTACAAGAGTCCAGTATTAATGGACTGAGTTGCGTGTTTCTTCTTTCTTTGTGCAGTTGGTTTTGAGTTTTGGAAGCAGCTCTGTGCTGAGCATGGCATCAGCCCGGAGGGCATTGTAGAGGAGTTTGCCACTGAGGGTACAGACCGGAAAGACGTCTTCTTCTATCAGGTACACAAACATAGACTAATAATGCATTTGGAGCTAATCATCAACCATAATCACAACACATCAAGCTCTGAAGCAGGGTGTCAAACTCATTTCCTGGAGGGCCGGAACCCTGCACAGTTTAGATCCAACCCTAAAACTCCCCAACACAAGTCTCATTTGTATGACACACCCATTTCAGGTCTTAAAGTTGCTACTAATGAGCAGATGAGTTAAATGTGAGTTAAATGCAAAATGTCAAGTGTTGGGGAGCCTCCAGGAATGTGTTTGGTAACCCCTGATATAAAATATTGCCAAAATATTATACACAAAAAAAAGGTAATATCAAGAAAAATAAATGCTACGATAACAAACAAGTGCAGTGCAAATACTATAAAAGCAAATTCTAAGTAATAACTAAAATAACATTATATAATGTGCATTTATATATAATATGAAAAAAATGTTATTCCTCACTAAAATGATTTATTGTTAGTTAGTTCACATAATTGACCACCAGGTGGAGCCAGGTTCCAATGTTTGCAGCTGATGTAAGCCCTCTGCAGTAATTATGTGGAGGCCTCTTTAAAATCTGATAGAAAATTAATTTGAAATAAATGGCACAGCTTCTAGTTAAATTTTTTTCGGAACAAAAGACTATTCCAATTAAAGAACAAAATTAGTTATTTCACAGAAACTGCAGTGAAATCCTAATGTTTTCAAAGGGACTGCTTATATTTCTTCTGAAATGAGGCATTAAGTGTTAAAGCTCTCTTCTGATGTGAATAGATTGTGTGAGTCACAGTATTATAGTAATTTCCTCTGTATTATGGCTAGCTGTATCGTATTTAAATTAGCAATATGGACTGATATGGATATTTTTTTAAGGTGATTCCAATATCTCAGAGAAAAAAAAAAATATATATATATATATGTATATATATATATAAAACATATTTTTACCTCTTGATATAAGAGTCTTAATTCTAGAATTCTATTATAGTATTTTCACATATAAAGAAATTTAGTGTGGCCCGTCACTCAGGCTATAAAATGCATACATCTAAGGAACTAACTACAAGATTTGCCAGCTTTTTTCTGGTTTGTAGAATTAAATATTTACTACATATTCAAAGACCTTAGGACTTAAAGGGCCAGTTTCCCGTACAGGGATTAAGACTAGTCCTAGATTAAAATAAATGTTAAGAGCTGTCTAAACTGCAAAGG
>JAUCMS010000062.1:14014071-14051855 GCA_032357445.1 Enteromius radiatus | reverse complement strand
AGAGTCACAGTAGTAGGAACTGCGCAATTTTAAATAAAATTAAGTTCATAATTATCGGATGACATTATCGGTTGAATGTTTTAATAAAAAATTTATCGGCGTGACGTCATAATTGCCATTATCGGCCGATAATTATCTGTGGCCGATATTATCGTGCATCCCTAATTTATTCACAACTTCAGATTCTGCCCAGAAGACAAAATGTCAGCTAGTTTTTAATGATACAGCCATAAGGCGTGCCTTTATGAAAGTGCATTCATTATAGATTTACCTTTGTGTCTTCAACACCGTGTTTTATTAATATACGAATGAAAACCGCACATTATGGTCAGCTGACCTGTGATAATGCTACATAACTTATGCTATAAGATAAATAGATAATTAGAATTAGATATTGAGAATCCAAGCACGACTTTTAGGTGGTTTATGTCTCTTTACCTGTCAGGTTACAGATATGGTTGGAGCTATTTTGGAGGGGTACCCAAAGAGCAAGAAACAGTTTCTGGTGAGTCATTCCCTTAAAATGGATTTCCAAACGTTGACAGCCCCTTTAGAAGTAACAGATTTACTTGAAGAACTCCCTGAGATTTAATGTTTTTGAATGGGATATTATCATTAAAGAAAGAATTCACCCAAAAATGTAAATTCTGTTAATATTTACCACCTTAATGTCGTTCCAAACCCGTAAGACTTTCTGACCTTGCATAGACAGCAACGCAGCTACCATGTTTAAGACCCAGAAACAGTCCAGAAAAAACTCCATGTGATCAATGGCTCAACTGTAAAAATTTTTAAGCTACGGGGAATACGTTTTTGTGTGCAAAGAAAACAATAATAAATAACTTTATTGAATAATTCTTCTCTTCCACGGCTCCATTGCCCGGCATTATCAACAGTATCAGTTTTAATTTTGTTTTCTTTGTGCACAAAAATTCTTATATTTTTCTTTGTAAATTCTTTGTACAATTAAGGTTAAAACACGGATGTCACAAGGACTATTTTAACAATGTCTTTACTAAATGTTTGGCCCTGGAACATTTTAGTTGCATTGCTGTCTATGGAGGGTCACAAAGCTCTCGTTATTCATCAAAAATATCTTGTGTTCTGAAGATGTACGAAAGGTTTGGAACAACATGAGGTTGAGTAAATAATGGCAGAATTTTCATTTTTGGATTAACTATTCCTCCCTCCCTCACCTTGTGTTTGAAATCAGGAGGAGGCTGGGATTGAAACAGATGAAGACCATAAAGTGACAATGCCCAACATCTAATGGAGGACTCCCTGATGAAGTTCAGATGCCGCCAACAACGTTGCTGGGACAACAGACCTTTGGAAAGGTTGGAAAGTAATGTAGAAGATTCTTGGACACAGAGAGAATTGTTTTGTTAAAAACCAATCCTATTTATAAAAGTTCTGTTGAGAAAGAAAGAACAAACAAGCTGTAAATAAGTTTCAACATTGTTTATTTTTCAATTAAAAAAAATTATACTGATACAAAAATATTTCCACCAAATTCTTCCATTGAAGTCAGAAATTCAGAAGCAGAGTCTAGTTATAGTAGTTCAGCATGACATAGCCTCGTTTCTGTGAGCTGGCATGTGCTCCACTGTATGGCTTAACTTGTAAAGACGTCCCTTTTTCCAGCACAGGTCAACAGCTGATTGTACAATCATCTGTTATTTAAAAAAAAAAAAGATCTGTGTCCTGAGTAGACTTTGATTCTAATTCTCAATATGCCTTAATTAACATTCATTAAAAATATAAATAGAACTGGGCGGTCACACCATGTAGAGCTGCTACCAAGCACGGATGTGTCTTCAATGATGGCTTATGCAGCACAAAACATACTGATCATAAGAGCTTGAACCATTATCATAAAATGTAGAATAAAACATTACAGAGCTACACAAAGCTGAACAAAAACTGATATAACATGACAAAAAAAAAAGAGGTTTATCTTCCATTATTTGTGCGCAGACACTGCAATCTTTGGTCACAGCATCCCAAGGACAAAGAGGAACTAAGATGGCTCAGCATTGCCTCACTTTAATTATATTAAAGCATGCAAGACAGCTGTTTTTGGACGTAAAAACCAACTGACAGTGATGCATCACAGTGTAACCAGACCTCTCGGCTCCTCTTTCCAGCACTAGGCTGTTTGCAAAGGTAAAAATGTAGTTGTGCTTTGGAAAATGATTTGAACGTGAGGTAAAGATGATAACTGAAAGCAACACACCAAGCTTAATCATTTAAAAGCAGCTGTCAGGTTTAAAATGCAGTATATATTGAGAGATATATCTCTCACCTCTGTATATGTGGTGTGAAGTTGTTTTGACAGCTGAGTATTCCTCATTTGTGGCTGTCAAGATAATATTTTATCTTAGCATCACAACCGCAAACTTTTGAAAATATGAATACTGATGAAACTAAACGAAAAGAAATGATTAAACTGTAGGACTGAGGTGTGTTTGACAATCAACCAAACAGAAATTTCACATCATTTCATTTCTAAACCAGCTGAAGGTGTGTGTGAGGAAACATTATGCAATCGCAAACATCTTGGAAAAGATTGCTACCTTCCAAATTATTAGTAAGAAAATGACTGATAAATTATTGCATTTCCACATTTGTTGATTGGAATCGCTGCTATAAACACTGTCAGTCAATACTTGAGCAAGCGCTACTTCATCTCTTAAGAGTTTTTGAACACACCCCAGTCCATTAGTGTGCTGATACCCTGCTGTATAGTGTGTGTAAGAGAGAATGTTCTTGAATGAGATATTAGCCTGAGAGACAGACTGACAGCTTCAGTACAGCTGACCATTCACTTGCTGCAGCACGGTCACCACAAACTCTCTCAGCGTCTGTCAACAATACAGAAAAACACACTCAGTCTGGGAGTTTCCAGTGTTTATCTAAGCCTGTGTAGGTGTTTGACCGAAAAACTAAAGCTTGTTGTTAATTGTGTAGTTATAAGGTTGTCTACATTGGTTTGAGTAGAGTATTCATGTTTTTGTGGCACTTTTTCTGTCTTTAATGCATTTCCAGATTGTTTTTAGTGAGGGGCATTTACAATTGTTAATTTCATGCTTTTTCCTGTTAGCAAAAATAGCAATCCAAAAGCTATGCCATTTAAAAAATAACAATAACAATAATAATAAAGTGAGTAAATGTCCACCAAGAGAGTGCTTCTCAACCAGGGCACTTCAACAAACTTCAAACTTGCAAAATGACTTACTAATGAATTAAAATTAGACTGAATATATTTAAAAAACAAGAACAAAAAAAAAGCCAAATTTTAAATGTGATTTCTACACTTGGAAAAGTCAAGTTAATTAAATCTTAAATGTTTACTGAATATACTTTTTTTTTCTAGCTTTCAAACTATAAAATATTATCAGGTAGAAACTGATTTCGTCACCTAAAAATGGAAATGTTGTAGCCAGTTACTTTTATGTTATTCCAGCCCTGTATAAGTTTCTTTCTTAAATTGAACACAGAGGAAGATATTTTGAAAAAAGCTGAAGAATCAAACAGTTGTTGGTCCCGAATGACATCCATAGTAAGAAAAGAATACTATGGAAGTCAAAGGGGACCATCAATTGTTGGAGTTACTGTATTGTTTATAATTCCTTCTTTTATGTTCAACGTAAGAAACCCCTACAGGTCTGAAACAACGCGACTGAATAAATGACCATTTTTATTTGTGGGTGAACAGTCCTTTAAACATGTGAGCATGTGTATGTGTGTTACCTGGGGCTTGCAGTGTTCCTCGATCCAGCTGAAGACACAGGCAGAGAGCTCCTGAAAGCTGTTGACTGACACTGAGGCACTGAAGGACTGGAACAGAGAGTCCATGATGCTTTGAAACACACTGAACTTCACCTGATCTGAAACCTGCTCATTGCCCTGCTGAGGGTTATTCTGATGGGCCTTCACAATGTGCTCATAGTTCCTGAAACAAAACATTAGAGACACATTAGTATCTAAGACCTTTCTTCCTCCCTCCCTTTTATAGGTCTTAAAGGGTGTTATATTTCTTGGCAGAAGAGCAACAGAAACAACCATGTTGAAGAATAAGTCAAACCACATTTGTCTAGCTTAAGCATTTAAAAATGTCCCGGCCCCCTTGTACATAACCCCCCCACTCACGTTTTCATAATTTTCAGTGCCATCACCTCCTTCCTAAGTGTGGAAACATCCTCTTCCTGCTTCTTCTTTTCTTTGTGCAGAAACTGTATATAGTCGATTGCTGCAAACACACACGCACAAGCTGCTGAGCTTTTCCATTCCAGAGTGAAAGACATGTGACGAAGAAATATAAATAGGTAATGAAGGTTCTCACTCTTCTGCAGGACTGTAGCTTTACTTATCTTCTGTGTGGCCATGGCAAAGTCAGACTGCTGCTGGCATGTAGGCACTATAGACTGCAGGTCATCATAGCCTTTCTGTGGGATAGAGATCCATACAGACACACTTTAGTGACGGAAGTAGAGCGCTAGGAGCATGGCACTGTGTCCTTTTACACATGAGCAGCTCACAATCCAGGGTTTTAAGTAAATCCTGCTCTGTGTGAACCCATCTCTGCATGGTTTGGGTTGCTTGTAACATGTGTGCTCAGTCATTCTTGAGACATGAGACAAAACAAAAGTCCTGCAAGTGTAACTGCTATTAGATAAAATATGTGTATATATATATATATATATATATATATATATACACAATTTTTTTTCCAATTAATAATTAAATATATTCCATTATTAACAGAATTATCACCTTCACATCCGACTTCATTCATCATTCATATGCTATAAAATGAAAAAAAAAAATTGATGAAAAAGAGCTTGTTTTATCAAAAGCAACACACAAACATAGTTTTGCAAATTGTGCAGAATCATGCTTAATAAATCTGTTTCAATTAGGCAAAAATGCCATGTCATCTTGCTCTATATTTAACTTATTTCAACAAAGAAAGACATCTCATGACACCGTTCCATTTCATTGGATCAGACGGCACTACTGTTTCAGAAAAGCATCTGAACCACAAGGTAACACCCAAAAGACCACCATAACCTATTAAAAATGGAATGTTTTGAAGTCTGAACGTAATCAAGTCAAGTAATTACTGTGCTTTTATGATCGATTATTGCCATCTCTTCCAAGTACTTAGCTTCGCTTAAGCTACTATATTTTGTTTTGCCTAAACCAATTTACTCTTCTCACTCTTACCTTGATAGCATCTCTGCGTTTCTGCTCGGCCTGTGTGTGCGCCTGTCTCCTCCGGTCTTTATATGACTCCTTATAGGGGGTCTCATGTCTGTTATCACTGTCTTCATCATCTAAACCAGAGGGAAGATCCGCATGTTAGCAGACTGTATCTTGATGTCTGTCTTAGAGTTGCAATAAGCAACATACGTTTTCCTTTATATTGTGACATACAGGAGAGTGTAACAATTAAAAAAGAAAACAATGTAGCCGACAGACTTGTTTCTTTGCATCACAGGGAGCAGAGAGAAGTGGATTTAATTGTTCGCAATTAGATTTAACACATGCATCTTAAAAAATATTTATTATTTCATGACTGTGAAGCGGTGACCATTTTAGAGATTTTTAGAAGGTTATAAAATAAGGGCAATGTTTGACATTAGATGACCGAGATTGGCATTATTACCTGTGTTTGGTACTGAAGAGGCACTTGTGGATCCAATGCTGTTGGCTCTTGACACCAAACTTCCTTTGCGAGCACTCTCGGCAAAGAAACCTAACGATAGACATTAATAAAAGTATACACTAGTGTTCATTTTTGGGTACCTCAACATTTGACAGCACAAAGTAGTTTCAGTTTGTCATGTTCAGCTTATGAATTCATGATATTTTTTGTCTAACCTTTATCTTGGTATATAAGCTGGAGAAAAAAAAACAGACTTTAAGTAATATTTTATAGCTCTGGTACTCACTCTGATCGAAACCATTGTCGCTGAAGGCGCCGTCCGTCTGCTGAGACATGGTGAGACAGGTGATATAAAAAAAGCAAACAGGAGAACAGTCAAAGCCAGCCAGACTAAACATTCAGAGACCAGCCAACTGATGATCACATATGCAAACAGAGCCTGACCTGTCCTGCCTTACCTTTATCTAGGACACCTCTAACTCCCCACTGTGATGTGTCCCAAATAAGCCCTTTAAAGGCTGACATTTAATCTACATGCATAATGTGTCTCCAGACTCTCAGATCGAGCAATCTCTGTCATATTGTCAAGCTGTCATTACAGTCGGTGCAATTGAGGGCATATTTTATTGGTTGCATATGAACAGGAAGTTATGGCAGGAAGGTATAATGCACTGGAATAGTAGCATAAATAAAGTGAAGGCACAAGCAAAGAGAACTAGTGAGCTTTTTTTCCCCTTTTCTTTTTCTGTCTTGAAAGTATTTGATGGCATCATCTGTCACTTGAATCGAATCCCGTTCTCTCGGGAGTCGATTCGTTCGGTCCGAACACACATTCGATGCCCAAAAATTCAGTTTAGTGAGGCTATTTAAATACGTTTCGAAACATATCCATAAAGAGTCACTGGTAGCGAACAAGCATGTTAGCCTAGCGGATTCAACTCTTACACATCTGGTATAGCTTCCACTCTGACCCCTTTCAACACAAATATCAGCAGAACAGCTGTCGGCCGTGTTTCTGTAGTGATTTGTTGTCTAAATCACCGCTAAATACGCAGCATTTTCAGACCACGATAGTGTGGGAAGCAGGGTAATTGTTCTTTTGACTTGCTGAACTTTACGACTAACGTTAGCCAGCTGAGCTAGAGAGTGAAACCAACCGCTGTTGACATACACAGATAAACTGAAACACACTTCACGAGAGCGATTTGGGCGCATATGGCTGTTTAAAATCAACGGACCGTCTTTATCTGAATATTTTTCCTTACTTTGAGCCAGGGATCCTCCGGTGACGCGCTGTTCTCCGTCATTTTGAAATAAACAATGACTGGATGTTACGAGCTGCGCCCCCTATTGGCCATTATCTGGTCTGACCTCTAGAGGCTCATCCTCCACTTTCTTTGCCCTGGCTGCCGACGACTTTGACTTCCGAGGAACTAGCTAGTTCATTAATATATTGATACAGTAGTTTATCAAGTTCTTTTTCTTTTTCTTTTTTTTACTCATTGCATTGTCTTTGTATTATATATTAATTTATACACATTTCATAAATAAAAAAAAAACAATGAATACAAATTTGTATAAATCAGTAAAATACAGTATAAAACAAATGTGATATGTAAAATAATAACTAATAAAAATTACAGTGTGGTTTTATTGTCTCCAACAGATTAAAGGTAGCACTTTACAGTAAGGGCCCATTAGCTAACGGCAGTTAAAACATTAACATGAACTATTAGTTTGCAATATATTTGTATTTATCAGTACATTAATTGGTTAACGAAAACACAACTGTTCTTCTAAGCTCGGGTTCATTAGACGCACTTTTTATTTTAATTACGTATTAGTAAATGTTGAAATCAACTTATATTTAGGCAGAAAATGATATTAGGACAGAATTTCGAAAAAAAAAACAAGTTATGACAGCAAGCCCTGATCATCAGCATCAGTGTCGTAACACACATAACGTTACACATGATTGGAGTGATATGTTTTAGATCACCATGTTTTTTAAATTCAAACAGAACTCAAACTGACACACCCAGCGTGCTCTCTCTCTCTCTCTTTCTCCAGTGCGATGTATAACAGGAAGTGTTGATGCTTCTGCTTTTTTTGTGGTTTCCTTCTGTCAAAACTGGTTCTCTCTCATTTCTGTAACACACACTAGTGTGCTCGGACAGGTGCCTTCATGTAAATTTTGCCAACATCTGTGTATTCTTTTGAAAGAATCTTCTGCAGGCTTGATACGAGGGGGTGACCATAAAGGAAGATGCTCCAACACCTGAAGCGCTCACATGAGAGGCAGACTACTGGAGAACAGGCCTGTTACGCTGATTATCAACACACTCAGCCGCACTGAAACGCTGAAGAACTGGACTTTCAAGGGACCTCTATTGTCTGTTTTGTGAAGCTTAAACAGGCTTTTCTTCTTCCTTTTTTGATCAAGCAAAGGTGAAAGTTCTGTTTACCCTCCAATTTTCTGATTGTGAGTTTGATTTTAAGTTCTCATCCTCATTGAGAGTTTCTTCACAATTACTTGCACCGTCCTGGACACTGTTTTTGGTTTGAAAGATATCCATACTGTCTGACAGCATGTCCTAAAAGACTCCATGTGCTTCTACCTAGACTGGATCTGAGTGACTAGAAGACTTCAAACACTTCAGTGGATTTTTACCTGAGGACTGCACATTTGCAGATTTGTCTGGGTTTCTCCAGAGCTCGTTCTTGTGGAATTGCCCGTGGTTGATCCAGAAAGACTTCAATATCCTGGAATTCCTAAGGAAAGTTGTGATGGGTAACGCAGCCGGCGGGTTGGAGCAGGTGGAGGGGCCTGAGGCCAAAGGCTCAACAGGAGGGTCAAACGCTGCTCCCTCCACACCCAAAAAGAAATGTGCCCCTGCTAAACTACCCATGCCTCCTGAGGAAGAGCTGGAAGAACGCTTCAGTGTGGTTCTGGTGAGTTCTTTATACGCAGACATGTAAATATTATACATCAACACAGCAAAAGTAGCTACTCTTGATACTTCCTGTTATAATAAAAACATCAGCCGCGTTAGGAACTACAACAGTATTAGATTCTCTGTCTTTGCATTTTGGAAACATAAATACCAGCTACAAGGGGGAAAAACACAGGTAGTCACTTATATAGACACTTATAGTCTTGGCGCATAGACAGGGATAATCCAAAAAGAAAATCGAATACTATATGAACATTTCAAAGCAATTGCTGTCTTCCACCTGAAATGCAAAATGAAGTAACATTTGGAAAAACACATCTGACTTAATACAGTCTGCTTACTGTCACTTCAGTTCCACATGGGCTTTTGGTATTAGCAGTGGTGGGATGACAGATTAGGCTTCTTAAGAGGTCACAAGATAGAAAGAGCTCCTGTATTCTCTGTGACAATTGACCTTTGTTTCGTCTTTCGCTTCATTTCAAGACAACACTGTCAGTGGGTTATACTCCTAGATATGCCATCTCGTGTGTTGAGCAATGTGTTGAATCACATAATTGATTTCGTTAATTAACATGCCATAGAAGAATCTTTTTGTCTAAATGGTTATTCAAAGACTCTTTAACTGAATGGTTCTTTGTGGAAAACAAAAATGGTTCTTCTCTGACATCACTGTGAAGAACCTTTTGAAGCACCTTGATTTTTAAGAGTGCATCTTCCATTTGTACTTCAGTAACACATAAGCCTGTTTCCATCTCAGAATAACTAATGTGACTTTTCAGAAATGTGACTAAAATGTCACAGTATGACTTCATTTCTTGGTTTTAACGTCTTGAAATGACATTTTAATTTTACCTTTAAGTAAAAAAAAAAAAAACAAATGGCCATCTGATCTTTCTGTACATGCTCTTATTGGTCTATGCACCGGGGGGCACAACTATACTGTCCCAGGTCCTGTGATGAGTTAGACCTGCTAAACTAATCTTTACAATAGATTAATGTATGGTGGAGTTCGGGACAATCCCTTGTCCCTATACATTCAAGTTACTACTACCCTGATTAGATTACTATTGTGTGCTAAAGGACATATGCATTACATACAGTCACACTTCAGAGTGATGTTCTCATTACAGGCTACTGCCATAGCCCCTGAGCTGGCCTTAATGTATAATATTAACCTAATCTAGTCTGCACTTTATTCACTCTCTTAAACAAGTTGACCACAGTTAGTCCCCCACCCTACTCCACCCAACCCGCTCTCTCTCTTTCTCTGTTCCTCCAGTAACCGCTCAATGTGCTTCTAAATGTGCTTTCGCTCTTTATGCACACAACCTTAAAAAAATAACCATGCTCAGAGCGGAAACGTCTTCGGGCCTCAGGAGGAAACACCCGAGATCACAGCATTTCTACACTCAACTTTACACCTTTTTTTCTGTTTCTTTTTACAAACCACACCCTCTTAATTCAGATAAAAGGTGCAATTCCAGGTCTGGTGTGAAAGTACAAAACATGTAGCTAAAGTTGAATTTTTATGCGTTTAAATGCAAGACATGTAGCAACGTAGAAGTTTTCAGGAAGTAACATTGTGTCAGACTGATGACTGACACGGCATGTGATCTTGTGCAGATAAACTTAATAATATTTACATAATATGATCATTTACTCAAAAATGAAAACTGCATCATTTACTCACCCTCATGTCATTCCAAACCTGTACGGCTTTTATTGAGTAGACTTTTATTGAGTTTTACAAATTTCCACAAAAGCCAGATAAAGTGAAATAGTCACCTAAACTGTGACATGATTTTCATTTTTGCCTGAACTATCCCTTTACAATCTGAAGCAGGCTAAAGAAGGAACTGTAATTGCATCACCACAGATTTTGTAATGCAGACATTTCCTTCTCTGCATCTGTTCCACCAACGTTTTGCATCAGATATAGATGGTCATTGTCAGTATTACTCAGTTACACATCACTGCCGGCAATAATTCAACTTTTTTAATATTCAGTATTACGGATGCAATCCCTCTATTCAAATCCAGTATTTGTAAAGTCAAGTTCATGTCTGGACATATAGTGGAGCAAAATGTCATCACAGGACCACAGTGCTGTGTACTAATTAAACATAAATATAAGCATAAACATACAACAACAGAGGTAGAAGAAAAACAATTATAAAACAGTTCAACTCTGAATATACATTTTCTATAAATTGTAGACTATACGTTGAGTCTGTACAAGAACTTTACATAATTGCTGTACATGAAATTGTTCAAGAGACATATTTTGTACATTGACATTTTTTGAACATGAAATTGTGCAAATTAGATATTTATATTTTGTATATTAACATTGATACTGCAGTAAGTCCATAAGTCTGCTAGCGTGTTTGTACAAACAAGATTTCACCTGATCTCCAGTTCACTGTAATAAACCTCTACTTTCTCTTCTTAGAGCTCCATGAATCTGCCTCCTGACAAGATGAAGCTTCTGAGTCAGTATGACAATGAGAAGAAATGGGAGCTGGTCTGTGATCAGGTGAGTCGATCGACTTCAACATTATGCATTTTTAAATAATATGCAGCAAAGTAGAACTGAGATCTTGATTGTTTCTCCCATTTACTTCTCATTTAGACTGTGAGACATTACTCATATTGAAATACGTAATGAATTAGTCATATTGAAGTACACAAGGCCTATATTTTGGAGCAGTTTTCTCTGTGTATTAGCACAATGCTTCATGTCTGCAGTGTAGGCGTGACCTTTGAGAGGAAGTTAAACTGGGAGATTATATTTAGACACACCAGAAGCATAAAAGAGATCTTTACACTGTGACACAAATACAAAACCCCAAATTATACAAGTTATATGAGGACTGGAACCAGGGTTCAAGCAACTGTAACCAATTACTATAATACCTGAAAGATAAAAACATCATTTAATTAATTTTTCCAATCATACATACATCAGGAGAAAATGTTAGTGTTTTTCAAATGTCTCTCTAGTGTTTATTAAAAATGCATAAAATTTAATGATCCGACCTGTTTTTATTGTTCTTTGTTGTGACAATATAATTCAAATAAAGCTTGAGGGATTGTAGTGATCATTTTCAGAAAGATGCATAGCCTTTAAGAAGAAGGAAATATCATCAGTGGCAGACTCTTTACTAAACGATGCTAATTTAAGTAGGCTTACTAGACACAGTGCTACGTTTTGCAAAGGACGTGTATTCGGATATATATTTTTTACTTTTAATGACAGTAAAAAAAAATGATGCAACATTTGTGGTTAAAGAGGATGATGTAAAATCTGGTAGTGAGCAGATATCTCGAAAGGAGGAAAAGGCTTCAAGGGAAAAATGAGAGCAGCGGTATGAGGTCAGACTCTTAAGGTGGTGAAGTCTACGCACTTCCTGTGTTAATATTTGCGTCTCCATGACAACTGTGGGATGCAAGTTTTGTAGCTATGCATGCATGAGAGCAGTGGTTGTGATAGCAATGAATGCACACATCTAAAATGTATTTCTTGTGGGGTTTATGTAGGCTATATACCACCTTCAGCGGAAATATGTATTAATACGACCAAAGTATCTGAGATAGATGTAGAATGCAGT
This sequence comes from Enteromius radiatus, assembly GCA_032357445.1. Classification (NCBI taxonomy): domain Eukaryota; kingdom Metazoa; phylum Chordata; class Actinopteri; order Cypriniformes; family Cyprinidae; genus Enteromius; species Enteromius radiatus. Next base: position 14,039,619 of record JAUCMS010000062.1, on the reverse strand, counting down.
TTAAAATTTTGGGATCAGTAAGATGTTTTATTTAGTTTAAAAGAAATGAATGCTTTTATGTTAAAAAAAGATTGTTTAAAAGTGTCAGTAATTACAAAAGATTTATGTTTTAAATAAATGCTGTTTTTTTGAACGTTCTGTGGTTTTCACAAAAAAAGTTATCACAATTGCTAATAAAATGTTTCTTGAGCATCGAATCAGTCTGTATGAAGAGTTTATTTGCAATAACAGATAACTTTTCAGAGGAATAATAAAAAAAAAGGTTTTTATTATTTTTTTATTATATTAACAAATTTTTATTGTGTTAAATTTTTTGTTATTTGTTAACCTAACTAAAATAACCCAACTGCAGTTTGATTGAACAAACAATAAACATCAACAACAAAAAACTATTTCTGAAAGTTATCTGTTTTTGCATTGTTAAATGTCTAACCCCAAACATTTCAATGGTATTATTCAGCATATTTAATCAAAAAGCTTCTTTTTCTCCTGATGTCTGTTAGGAGCGATTTCAGGTGAAAAACCCTCCCTCGGCATATCTGACTAAAATCAAGAGCTTCTACCAGGACCAGGGTGGAGTGGCACGCAGGGTCAGTACCATAACTCTCTATTTGTTCTTTCCATCACCACCTCCACACACCCAAAAAACCCAAATGAAAACTCTAGAGTGACTGTCTGTGAGTCATCTTGTCTCTGTGATTCCTTCTCCACAGTTCAAGAAACGCGTGCAGGAGTCAACTCAAGTCCTGAGAGAGCTGGAGATCTCGCTGAGAACCAATCACATTGGGTTAGTGGCAGCTTGATGTTCTTGTGCAGTGCAAAGACTTTCACTGCTGCTCCTGAATAAAACTGAAAGATAATTTTGCACCTGAATAATGGAAAACCTTCATAGATACATATCAGGATATTCCTTTTGTACTCTATAGGTGGGCTCAGGAGTTTCTGAACGAGGAAAACCAAGGCTTGGATGTCCTGGTGGATTACTTGTCATATGCTCAAAGTGATGCGCCGTATGTTTATTCTCTCATTTCTCTCTACAATTTCCCATCAGCACCAGATTTTATGAATAAAACTTTTCAGAAATATTTTGACAAGAAGTAACGCCACATTAAAATTAGTTTGAAAAAGTTTTTTTTGTGGCATTTTGTGGTCCCCTTATAAAGATATAGGGATATAAAGGATCTTTATTGGCAATGATGGTTCCATGAAGAACCTCTAATATTCATGGAACCATTCCAATTCACAAATGCACAAATGTTCTGTGGATTATTAAAGTGTTCTTTACTTTAAGAAAAAAATGGTTCTTTTAAGAACTGCAAAATGAAAGATTTTTAGGGGAACCCAGAATGCTTCTTCTGAGCCATTGCGTTGAAAAGCCCCTTTTAAAAATCCAAAGACCCTTTGTAGAATGGAAAGGGAACTTAGATGCTTATAAGAATGCTTATTTTTAAGCATGTAGTCTCTCAGAGGCTAAAAATGAACTCTGCGCTGATGTGTTTCACAGGTTTGAGGTGGAATCTGTGGAAAACGGTGGATCTGTATCAGACAACAGGAGGTTGTCAGAGAGATCAGTGGAGGATCTAGCCAAAAATGTTAACCATTCTTCCACACACAACATGACCAGAGCGGCACGTGCATTAACTGTCCGGTTCGTTATCGTTATTATTAAATCATATATTATTCTTATTAAGACAAGTGTACTCTGATACTTCGTATTCAGTGCTCATCTTTTGTTCATTCCCTGCCTTTTCACATTAGAATAAGTAACTTTGCCCATGCCAGAAAAACTATGCGAAATGCCCGGTTGGCCACCCAAAGAGATGACGTTCACCTATGCATTATGTGTCTGCGTGCTATAATGAATTATCAGGTATGTTGGCGTAAGAGACACATATACGAACACTAGACTCAGATGACTCACCATTTTTTTGTTTTTAACAGTCTGGGTTTAATTTAGTCATGACTCACCCCAGATGTGTCAATGAAATTACACTCAGCCTCAACAACAAAAATCCCAGGTGAGTGTTTTTTTTTTTTTTTTTGTGGGTTGCGTGGGTTGTGTTAGTTTGTAATACATTTTAATTAATTGTCCATAGGACTAAGGCACTTGTGCTGGAGCTATTGGCTGCAGTGTGTCTGGTTAGAGGAGGACATGACATCATCATCTCAGCCTTTGACAACTTTAAAGAAGTAAGTACACATACACAAATCAATTTGTTAATCAAATGGGTTAAAATGGTTTGGTCTGGTCTTGCAGATGGTCAAGATACAGTTACAGCCCAGATGTATTCCCTAAAAACTTTGAGGTCTTTGACCTCATCTCAGTGTACTCAATCATCCCTCTAATAAATTGATTTGCTTCTCAAGAAGCATTTATAATTGTTATTATTATCAAAGCTGAAAACAGTTGTGCTGCTTAATGTTTTTGTGGAAACTGATCTGAGAAAGATCAAAAGGACAGCTTTTATTTGAAATATTAAGGTTTGTTTCAACAAACACTGAAATACCCTTCAGACACTAGTAAAAGTCAAATTCATGTCCCTTTTAAAAACATAATTTTTACTCTGGATATAAATAAGTATCTAAACCCTTACAGACACTAGAAGAAGTCTTGACATTTTGTAGCATACAGTATTATAAGTGTCATGTTGAACACTTACCTCTGAATTTGGCCCACTTTCTCACAGGTGAGTGGAGAGAAGAACCGCTTTGAGAAGCTAATGGAGTACTTCATGAATGACGACAGCAATATAGACTTCATGGTGAGCTTTGATGTGAATCACAGTAGCACAGTAATCAGTTTTTTGATGCGATTGATTTTAAACTCTATCCATTTGATGTTTTTCTTCACAGGTGGCTTGCATGCAGTTCATCAACATTGTGGTGCACTCAGTGGAGAACATGAACTTCCGTGTGCACCTTCAGTACGAGTTCACCCAGCTGGGTCTCGACCAGTACTTAGAGGTAAGACTAGAGTACAGGACAGATAAATACTTGATAAAAGCATAACGTACATCTTACAATATTTAACACAGGATTGGATGTTTAATATGCAGTGTGTATTCATGAAGCTGCGCATTATCCTTGTAATGTAACACATGACTGTTTGTGTCTTCAGTCCTTAAAGGAGATGGAAAGTGAGAAGTTGCAAGTACAGATCCAGGCGTACTTGGATAATGTGTTTGATGTAGGAGCTCTGCTGGAGGATGCCGAAAATAAAGGGGAAGTAATGGACCATTTAACAGAACTGCAGGAGACCAATGCACAGGTTAACTATACTCTGTGAACATACAACTATTTGCATATAATCATCTACTGCATAGTGCACAAGACTCATGTTGCAGATAGGCTGTAATTTTTCTCATAGGTGTGTGTATATTTTTGTGTTGCAGCTGAATGCCAGATTGCAGGAATATGAGAATGGAGCACTGGAAAAAATGGCAGAACTAGAGCAACAACTAATGCAGGCCACTAAAGAGTCAGCACTGCTTAAGGTACCACACTGCATTTAACATGAAAACAGGTAACTAGAACAGTTAATTAATAAGGTTAGAAGTAGTAAGTGAGTCTCCCTGTCGCCATACAAGCAGCAAACAGACAATATATGCTTATATATTGATTTATTTGTCTTTTAATGCCCGTGAGGTGAGATTTTTATATACAGCACATTGGTTGACCCATTATTGTTTTAGTTGTGATTTATAAAAAAAAAGAAATACCATTACAAAATAATTAATATTAATACAAATTAATAAAAACTATAGGTTTACTTAAGCACAAAATGTAAAAAATAATTGTATTTGTGTCAGAGAATGTATCTTTAATTATCATTATTTGTTTTTTTTTATTAAAATTTAATAAAAAAATAATTCAAGATCTTATCTTATAAAAATAAATGTGTTTAGTATTAGAGATTTAGATGTAAAATATGCATAGTTATTTTTACTAAAAATGGGACATCATACAAACATGTATCATTTTTTCTGTGGCTTATATACAGTATACAGTATTCTTAGAATAATATCAAATCAGCCATTGTCTCTAACCTTCACATGTGTGTGTAACAGGAGAGCTTGCGAGAGTCCTGTGCCCAAGTGAGCACTTTGCAGCAGAGAGAAAGAGAACGAGAGATTCAGAGAGAGAGAGAAAGAGAGCAGGAGCGTCTGTCGCAGCCCTCACAGGTAGACAGAGAAAGAAACAGAGATGCGAGCGAGAAGGAGTCCATACTGGAGGCGAAGCTGAAGGAACTAGAGGAGAAAGGCTTAGTCCGACTGGAACGCACAGCTTCTGGAAGCTTGGACATCCAAGTGATTCCAGTCACTGTAGAGAAAATTGTCACTCAAACAGGTAAAAGCACTTCTGATAGTGTTTAAAATGATGGACTGCCCTTTTTTTTTCTTTGAGGTCCACTTTTTTTTTTTTTTTTACACATCAAAACACATCATAATTTAGAAGTAAAAAGCTGCAGTTAGGATGCAGTTAGGTACAACCCCCCCACCACCCCCAACATTCCCTACCCATAATCTAAAGCCATGAGCAATCCCTAAAATCACAGGAAATGATAGATGAATGACGGTGATGTATAGACACCAAACACTGATTGTAAGCCTAAACTTAACAAAAAACATAAATTTGTTTATCAAATCTGACTGGTTAATCACAATGTTGTTTTGGGGTCAACAAAGATTTTGATCCAGTACCATGTTGTACTCAGCAAAATCAGGTTCTGCTTTGGAGTAGGATTGTCTTTTAGTTTATATGTTTAGTATAAACATCTAATATATGTTTATATGTTATATTAGTTCTTACTAATGTGGTCTGGCACTTCATTAAAAATAATTAAATCAAATAAAGTTAAGATTTTGGTTTCCTCCATCTGCCTCTCTCCTTATTTTGGCAGCGATGTAGAAGCAGGCGTTGATCATATTCTGCCGAGGCAGGGTTTATCCACACTATTACGTCAAAAAAGTGGTACATTCCACAAACCAGTGTTTGGCAAATTGGCATCAGGATAAGCTGTTGTTAGACTAACAAGAAAGTTTTGAGTTCTGAAATGTACAGGATGTTTTTATAGTGCAATGACCTCTATTAAAAGATCAAGGGAATTTAGATTTCTCATGTCATGACCCCTGTAACGCTTCTAGTGATCTCAAAACTATTGCCTTTAGCTGGCACGTTGATATTAACATAACGTCTGTTTAATGTTCACAGTGACTGTTTCAGATCCAGCTTCTCAAGCACCGCTCTCTTCAGCCGCAGCATCACCTCCTCCACCTCCTCCACCTCCACCACCTGGAGCTGCAGGATCCCCTCCACCTCCTCCTCCTCCACCACCACCACCTCCTCCTCCTGGATGTGAAGGTATTCCACCTCCCCCTCCTCCTCCCCCTCCTGGTGGAGGTCCTCCACCACCCCCGCCCCCACCTGGCTGTGGACCACCACCCCCTCCAGGAGCTCCTCCCACCCCTGGGGCTGAAACAGGTAAAGGGACAACTAAAGAAAGTTAAGAAATACTTATCCAGACATACATGCTGAGCTGACTGACTGTACTTTTCATTGTTTTGCACAGGACCAATAGCACGTAAACCAGTCCAACCAAAGTTTAAGATGCCTCTGTTGAACTGGCAGGCTTTGAAGCCCAACCAAGTGACGGGAACGGTGTTTAGTGAGCTGAATGATGAGCAATTGTTAGGGGTAACAGCAAACAAATCCTTAAAATGCACCCAAAATTAACCTGTATGACCTCTGGAGGACACAATATAAAATATTTTGAAGAATGTATGTATGCATGTACAAAATTATTCTGGAACCCATTGACTTTGACTGTATGGATGAAAAGATTTTTTCAAAAATATTTTAATTTGTGTTTCACAGAAGATGATTTGTCATACAGGTTGGGAAAAAATATGATGAGTAAATAAATGTACATTTTTGGATGAACTATCTCTTAAATTCTTGATTAATCGGTCAGTTAATGTATTATACTCTCTCTGTCTCAGGAGCTGAATATGGATGTATTTGCAGAGCAGTTTAAAACCAAAGCTCAAGGTCCTTCGACAGATCTTTCTAAGCTCAAGGTTAAGGTTGCTGAGAAGGCACCCAGTAAGGTGTCCCTGCTGGAGGCAAACAAAGCCAAAAACCTTGCTATCACCCTACGCAAGGGAGGCATGAGTCCCAGCGACATCTGCATAGCCATTGAGAGGTGCGTTTCAACAAAAACAACAACAAAAAAGCTTTAAACCAACCTGAATCAGCATGGAAACTCATTCTCTTTGTCTTGCTCTCAGATATGATCAGCAGTCTCTGAGTCTGGACTTCCTGGAGCTTCTGGAACGTTTCATCCCATCAGAGTATGAGATGAAGCTACTGCAGAACTACGAGAAGGAAGGGTGGCCACTTGAGGACCTGAGCGATGAGGACCGATTCATAAGCCGCTTTGGTAAAATCCCACGCCTTACTCAGCGGATCAACACCCTCACTTTCATGGGCAACTTCCCAGAGAGTGTGAAACGTCTGCAGCCGGTCAGTTCGCATCACTCTTTGTCTGTTGTATCTAGTACTATTTATATGTTTGATTCAAAAGTCATCTTTTATTCCCCACCACCTGTTTCTGTAGCAAATAGATGCTGTCATTGCAGCTTCAGTGTCCCTCAAGTCTTCATCAAAGCTGAAGAAGATGTTAGAGGTGAGTAAACTTCATTTGTGTTTACATAGAGGTATGAAAGGTGTGCTCCTACTGCGCAGCTCACTTAGTCTCCTGCTTTAGATCATCCTGGCTTTTGGGAACTACATGAACAGCAGTAAAAGAGGAGCAGCGTATGGGTTCCGTCTGCAGAGCCTTGACCTGGTGAGTGAGTTTGAGAGACTTATGCAGGATTTGAATTTATGTTTGCTTTGTAAACAACAGCAGAAAGTTACAGGCCCAGGTGTGTGTTTTGGGAAGCCGACTTTGTATTTGTATTAGCTGATTTTGAGGCCTTTGATGCCAAAACAAAGACGCTGGGTTCTGAAGAAAATTAGGATTGAAACTTTGCACGTGAATGGAAACTTTGCTAATCGTCTGTAGCTGAAATTTCCTATAAATTAGAGGCAACGGTAAAAAGGTTTTCCACATTTTTAAAAGGTTTCGGATTACCCCACCCCATTTTTAATTAATGTTTTTCAAACTCAACAACATGATTAACATGAAAAAAAAATGATCTCACACACACACACACACACACACACACACATATAATTGGTGTTATTTTAGCATACAATTATGATTTTGATTTATATATTTTTTATATTTTCGTATGTTCATTTATTTTAATTATTTTTTTTTACTTTCAGTTATGCTTGTATATCAAGCTAAACTAAATAAAAATGTAAAAATTAGCAAAAAAAAAGCTCAAATAAAATAAGTTTGTATAATATATTTTACTTCAGTTAACATTTAAATACATTTTTTAAGAAATGAAAGTGTTAAACTATAATTAAAATTAATTAAATATAAAACAACAGTGACAATTTGCAGCTTATCTATCATTTCAAATTAAATAAGTCTAAAAGATTCTTCTTCTTCTTAAAAAATAAGCATCCTATCTCAAATTTTTGTTTACTAATTACAAAGACTGATCATCTATCAAGACTAAGAATCTAGTCATCTATTCAGTTATACATTTTGAAGCAGTTTCCATACATGTATGCATTCATATCCACATTATAATTGTTGTATAAATATATTTATCCGTTTCACTTCTTCATGAGGATATTTCTACTCTCTATCTTTGCAATAACTTCATGTAACCTCTGCATCTGTCTGTGATGCCCACAGTAAAATAGTAAAATCTCCCAGTGTCCTCAACTCAGTCTCACTCTCTTGTGTCTTTCAGCTGTTGGACACTAAGTCCACCGACCGCACACAGACTTTGCTGCACTTCATTGCGAATATGGTGCAGGAGAAATACCCTGAGCTTGCTTCCTTCCACACGGACCTCCGCTTTGTAGACAAGGCTGCTCTGGGTAAGACATACCATAGTTACTGTACATACAGTACAAACATGGGCATGCAGAGTCTTTTCTCTTTCTCACTCCTTTGCTCTCTCAGTGTCTTTGGACAGTGTGCTCCAGGACTTGAGAACTCTGGAGAGAGGGATGGAAGGGACCAAGAAGGAGTTCCTGGTGCAGGACGACATCCCAGCGCTGAAAGAGTTTGTTAAGGCCAACAGTGACAAATTAGATTCGCTTGTCAAAGACGGCAAGACAGCACAGGTGAGAGCAGTGGATGCTGAGTGTGAAAAAAAAACTTTTTGACATTAATTCTGCTTAATAAGACTTGCTGACTTTTTCTCTCCTGCCAAAAAGGAGGCATACGCATCTGTAGTGGAGTACTACGGAGAGAATCCGAAGACGACACAGCCTTCCATGTTCTTCCCGCTCTTCGTCAGGTTTATCAAAGCTTATAAGGTGAGAGAAAAAGCAACATTACAGCTATTGAACTCGTTCATGTCAACATATACACATACTAACAAAGCTAAGCTATTACTTTAATTGTTCATATGCTTATGTGAATTGCGTGAATTATTGTAAGTACAGTAATTATGGATAATGAATGGTTCACATTTTTGAATTTGTTTTAAAAACGACTCTTTCAACTCTTTCTTTTGAGAGACAATAACTTTATACAAGTTTATAAACTTTCAGGATGTTTTCATTCACTTAGATCTGTGTTACTATATGTAAAGGTCATTTTCGAGAATTCATTGTAGGGGCACTTTAAAGGACAAAGAGCAAAGATACTACAAGCGTTTGATCACCAACTAATTAATAACTACTGTGTTGTATTATTGTGTCACACAACAGCAAGCGGAGCAAGACAACGAACAGAAGAAGAAACAAGAGATCGCAGCAGAAGAACAGGCAGCCCCTTCCCCAAAGAAGAAAGACAGCACTCCTCAAAAGGTTAGGTGTCATTTTAAAATGTGTTTGTAGTTTTATTCTTAAAATATTTTTAATATCAACTATTTGATCATGTAATTGATATAAAGCATTGACTGGAACTGCACACCTGAAGTTATTCCCCTGAAAATTTTTCCTACTATAATCAGGGTCCCATGATGCCCAAAATGCCTCAAATGGACCTGATTGCAGAGCTGAAGAAAAGACAGGTGAAGCCCCAAGTCACAGACGGGGCCATCGAGGGTATTATAACAGGTAAAAATGTTAGAGATATACAACCAAAATAGTTTAAATATACCTTAATCACTTACCTTATGGTATAAACTGGCAAGATCGATTAGCCACCTACTATTCTATAATCTGTTTTTCTGTATGTATATATATTATATACGTATACACAACATATATTTTATAATATATGAATTAGAATTAAATTTTTTTTATTTGTCTGTGTCAGATTTGAGAAATACACCCTACAGAAGAGGTGATGGTCGGAGAGCAACTCCACGGCAAGACAACTGAGGGTTGCCCCACTGGACACTTCTGTACATAACACCTGGTCTTATTCTTTATGTAATAAAATATAAGTCTGTACAGCCATACAGGAAATGACTGCTGCACACGAACAAAGAGTCACACTAACAGACACCCATCATCAACACACGCTTGCATATCTGATACACGTAACCTTTTGAGAATATTTAGAAACAATTGTACATAAAGCACAAAAATATGCATATGCTCCTGTATATGTAAAGAAGTCTTTGAGCTTCAATTTTCATATTTTGCTGTGTTTATATTGCTAAAGAAAGTGCTCCTAGATGAAGGCACTTTTAATGCAGCCTGATAATATTGATTTTTAGATATTTTAATAAAACAGTGAAACCATTGTACAGTAATACACATTTCATTTATTATATATAAAAAAAAATAAATAAAAAAAGACTCGGTCGAAATATTGTCATAGAAGAGAGCTGTACTTTATTAGACACACAACCACAGCAAGTATGTACAAAAGGTCTCAGCTCTCAACAATTTCTCACAGGAAAAAAAAAAATAAAATAAAGTCACATTTCTCACAAAGTTATCATGGCATCCACACTGACAAATTAATTTCTTTTTCTTCTGTATCTATAGGTGCTTATATATCTTATTTGTATATAGAGTGATTCTCAGTTGGTATATTACTCTACTCTAGAGATGGGAGGGTCACAGCGTGGGTAAAGGCCTTGCACCATTACTAGTGCGCTGATGGCCAGGGCGGAGATTAATCTGCTCCGTCACTCAGTAAAACACACTCAGAGCTCGCCGCTCAAGTCTGGTTACCATATCACCACAGGTTACAGTAAGACTGGACATGCCTGAGCCACAAAGAAATCAGACATAGAAAAAGTCATTTTTTCCTACTTTGACTCTACAGCTGTGAGCCTCATATCATTGCACTCGACCTCGCTATTCTCTCCGTTGACTTTTTTTTATAAAAACATGTAGATAACTTTGTTTTTTAAAATCATCTGCACCGTGCGATTGTTTTTAGAATGTACATGCATTGCTATAATTGTTTTTAATATTTTTTAAAACTTTTAATATATACCTTATAACTCCATCTTTTAAATAAACCTTTTTTTTCTGGACATAATTTTGTAGGACTCTCTAATAATTACGGTATTATTTACACGCTATAGTCTTTTTTTCCTTTTACTCTTTTCTAGTATTTTATTATTATCGTTTGATGTCATAATTTTGTAACATCCACACATCCATGTAGAAAAAAATCTCACTTAAGGGACTAAAGAGCTCTGGTAAAATATTCTACATAAAGAATGTTTCATCATAGAATGTGCTTTCTCCAAATTACTGTGTCATTTTTGGCCAGACATAACTAGCAGAAGCATCCAGCTCCTCCTATTTCCTTCAGTCTTTCCGGGGGGGAAACTCTAACCTGCAACTCAAAATTAGCATAATGTGGCAGAAACACTTGTGCAACGGTTTCCTCGACCAAGGCATTTGTACATTGACAGTTGAAACATCTCTTATTATTCAGTAGTGAAATGAAATTGCAGACTTGCTCCCTACCACTAGAGGGCAGAAGAGGGCTGTGACAGTTCATTTACATTTGCTATTAAATCCATTGTTCATTTCACTCAAAGCAAACAAATCAAGAGTTAGCAAATGACATTCTCAGGTCACACAATACAGATTAGAGCTTCATAAGTATCAGCAATGAACCCGATTTCACTCGGATCACATTAATTCAATTATCGTGAATGGCTGGCTGGATAAAGGCCTTTTCAGATTCACCCAACACTTAAAACAACTTAACAAAATATCAACCTGTGGTTAGATGCAGCTATACTTTATACATGAACTGGGCTGTACAGTGTAATATTTTCAACTCAATATACAAAACACTTCTCTTATGAATAAATAATTTTCTAGTGTGCTATATAGTTCCTCGGGATTACAAAAAACAAAATATGTACAAATAAATCTCCAGTAATATAAAATCAACAAACAAAAAATATACAAACGGAAATCTTGCATCATACATTTTTTTTTAACCAACCATGTTGAGTGAACTTTAAAGATGTATTCATATACTACATCTGAACAGTTATCTTACCATGTTTTGAGAGAGAAAGATTCTACTTTAAAAAGGGAGATTTCACCACCGCGGTCTCTGAGGGGGTCAAGAAAGTCTTTTCTTAGCTCACAAATTTTCACCTGTGGCTTTACTAAGAGGATGAAGTGTACTTCCTGACAGGAAATACTTACCATCTCCATTCAAGCACGAAACCTGCTTATCGTTTCTGCGAAATTGTACCCACAAAGGGTAACGTTTTGAACGTTTGAGAGTGCTCACAGCAGCACCAATTGCTAAATGTATCTAATTTGCTAGTTTGTTCGGTCTGGGTCCTTAAATAGACCGAGCTGTGAACTTTCCAGACAAATTTAGAGTCTAATGAATCTGGAGTATAAATCAAGTTTTAATCATTTTAAGGAACTTTTTTTGTGTATAAATATGTATAATAAAGCTTTGTTTTCTCTTTCATTCACAGATGTTAAATTCAAACAAAATGGCTAAAATAAAGGCGCAAAGTTTCCATGCGTGTAACAGCCTAAGCTTGACCTTTTTGCCTCTCGCAGCACCTCCCCATGTGAATCATTATACATTTCGGACATGAATTACAGGCCGATTTGGCTGCGAGACACGGAGTAACACCACTAATCTCTCCTCTGGCCATTTACTCTCGACGTCGACCTAGTGCTTAAGCCATTATTTTAAAGCCCGCACCACAAGCAATCAATTTCACACATTGGTTTCGTCAGAAAGCTGGAAAAATCTCCCCTCTTGCTCTATTCATCTCTTTCTCTTTCAAATTTACACATTTAAATTCTCTGGGCTCATGAGGAAACCTGCAGGCTGTCACACTGACAAATTCACAACATAGGAATACCCTTGTGAGAAGAAAAAAAAATCTTTATCTGTGTGTGCGCGCTGGTATGAATGTTGTGAGGACTGGAATGAGTAACCAAAAATATGGGTGGGCAGAACCAGAGCCTCAACGACCAAAAAAAGGATGCTCTTGCGTTTTAGTATTATGACTGTGGAGAGCAATGAAACCAAAGAACGGATGTGATATTCATACCTGTATCACCGTTCTAGGTAATCATAAACTGGCACACAATTACCTTCTAAAAATGATCTAAGTAAGCGGAGGGTATGACTGGCTCATTAGGAGAAAGGATGAGTTGGAATGCTCTAGCGCACAGATGTCTTCAACTCGATGGATCACGTCCACTGGCATACGTGCTGTGGAATTACCCTCGGTTTTCTTGCTTGTGCAACCCCTACATGGTGAACCTAACCATCTGTTTGTTCATTTTAAATTGGACTTCGGTTTCACAATCTGGGAGGCCCAAAGGTTAAGACAGCTTGTGCCGAATGTTTGATGATTGTCAGATCATTTTACTTTCTCTAGCTTCTTGTGCTTCTTTAATGAAAAGGACAGAGGACTATCCTATATCCTTTTGCAGGAAAACTGTGACTGTTAAGAACTTCAGAAAACAATAGCCTTATAACACCATCCTATAACAAGTCATTCAAAAAGCAGGCAGCCCTCCGCCTTCCCACAATTCCTCTGTTGCCATGACAACTTGTGCTAAGTTACAGCAAACATGTAAAATGGCTGTATGAAGACCTATTTGAGTGCAAATGAGAACAAAAATAGACTCTTAGGCAGTGTGTGTATACAAAAGGGATAGTTCTTTAGAAAATGAAAATTCTGCATGAATCGCTTGCTTCTGTAGAACACAAAAGAAGAGATTTTCGAGATTTTTGTCCACGCAATTAAAGTCAGTGGGGTCCGAAGCAATGTTAGACTCAAGTGACTTCCACTGCATAGACAACAAACCAAGGCATTTGCAACAATACAAGAATGTGTAGCTCATGACAGAACATTCATTTTTAGTTGAGCTATCCCTTGAAGGGAGTGTATAATCATCAAAATGTTAATCATAGCACCGATTTCAGTTATTTTCCTTTAGCAGTACGACTGATAGCCAAAGATCTACATTAGAGCAAGCGATGCTCCCTCAACATTAAGGTTTTGCTGTTGTTATTTTTTTTTTAACATTCCTTCTGTTGATATAGATATGAGCAATAAAACGTTTCAACAAACACTGACTACTACAGTACTCACTTTCCGATTATTGCAACTCTACTTGGTTTTACATAGTCTTACAGTCTTGGTTTTACACTTGATGGACATCTACCGAACTCAGCTAGATCTCCAACATGTGAGATCTGGCAAATGAATGAGGGTTCGGGTAAAGAGTCCTTCCCCAGGCCTCCCGTGGGTGGTGTGATGCTGGCTGTGCAGTGGAGCTGGAAACAGGCTGGTGGTGAGTGTCCAAGCCCATCTGTTGGTTCTCTAGTTTGGGGAACTGGCAGTAACGCAGAGTAGGTAGGGTTTACAGTTTGATTCTGAACACAAACTGAAGAAAAGTGAACCTATGATGCAAAGCGGTAAGTCACCCGCCTCCGTGCCCTACGTCACTGTTTTCCGTAAGGTGTCTTGGTATGGATAGTCAGGGAAACAAAACTAAGCCACCTCGCATTTCAATTCATCTACTTGCGTTATATATGGATCATTTCCAGCCACATCCTCCTTAATCGCTATCTTCTGGAGTCACTGTCTTGGGTCCAGTCTTATTCTGCTCCATGCTGCCGGTGACGGAGGGTTTCAGAGCCACCGAGGACAGACTTAGAGAGGTGAGAGCGGAGGGAGATGAGGGCGAGGAAGAGGAAGTAGGTGAAGTCGGAGAGGGAGGGGAGCGGCCGTTGGAGATGGGAAGGGGAAGGCTTGAGGAGTTGAAGTTCTGCTCTCTGAGAAACCGGTGTTGTCTTAAGGTGGATGACAGGAGGAGTGCCTCGGCTGAGAGGCTGGATGTGGAAAGGCTAGCCAGAAGGGCCTTGGCCTGGTTGGAGGAGGCCGTCAAGGAGGACAGAGCCCCTTCCTGGGGGTACTTTCGCAATCTGGAGGGCAGGTGGCCGGAGAAGCTTGCGGCTCTGGTGCTTGCGAGAAGCGACTCGGTGGCTCTTGCTCTGCTGATGTTCAGACTCAGAGCCTGAGGGGGTGGGAGTTGAGGGCAAAAGTAGAGGGGATATAAAGGATAGAAGAGTGGGTACAGAAGAACATAATAAAAACACATTTTGTGAGGATTCTAAGGTTTGGTTTGGCTGCAATATGTCATTAATCTCTCTCACAAGACACTTTCACGAAGGAATGAATGAGGCTCTGGTGAATATTGACAGCTGCATGGTGTTTTTTTTTCCTTAAAAGTATACAGGATTGACTAGGAGGAATTGGGTGAAGGATTGTGGGCTTCAGTCAGGAGATGCTGATGAAGAAGTGGTGGTGACGGCAGAGGAGGAGGTGGACAAGCTTCAGGTCAGGTCAGATTGGTTTGGGTCGCTCGCTTCTGCTCACTGGGTCAAGGAGTTGGACGTGAATGGTTGCCATGAGGGCCAGGGTAGCAGGGTGACGAAGAGGAAAATGCAAGAGGAAGGGGACAATGGGAGAAAGGATGAAGACAAACACAGGACAACGTTATTCAGGT
Source organism: Enteromius radiatus (assembly GCA_032357445.1). Classification (NCBI taxonomy): domain Eukaryota; kingdom Metazoa; phylum Chordata; class Actinopteri; order Cypriniformes; family Cyprinidae; genus Enteromius; species Enteromius radiatus. The sequence goes on along the minus strand of JAUCMS010000062.1, from coordinate 14,024,556 downwards.
TAGGATCATTCATGCATGATGCTAGCCTGGTACACAGCTTCGCCACATGAGGGCGAATCCACGTACATTTACAACACCCACAATGCATTGTGCTAGGAGAAACTGACCAGTTGACAAGATCTTGGTGGGTTTATTGAACATGAACGTATATGCGTCTCTATTACCATCAAGTCACTCACAAACACTCTTTCGGGTTCCTGTGTGACAGGACGCTGAAAGAGTTCCATTGAGATCTGCTCAAACTCTAATCAGTTGTGAGGGAGATGGATGGACAGCACGGATACAAGGAGTGAAGAGGAGAGAGCGATGAGGGTGAAGAGAGAGCCCGGAGAGCCTGTGTCTTTCCACATGAAGTGCCAATTATTCCACCCTGATAGAGCAGAAAAAGACTCTCCATCTCTCTCTCTTCCCTTTAACCTTCTCCCTCTCTTTCATTTCTCTCACTCTTTTCCAAACCTGCTGGCCCATGTCCTTTTCACAGAGCCTTCTCAAAAAGTCCCTGGAGAACACAACTATGATGGAGATTAAAATAGCTACTGCTTTTGCACAGTCATAAGGAATACATTTCCCTTTTGGCCATTTCCCACTTACTATCTCTGCCCTTTTAAAATGTATGCACCACAAGCTCATGTAATGGAGAACAGACACCAAGCTGTTCAAGGAAGTCACATGTGAAATGTACACAAACTACTTAAGAGAGAGATAAAAAGATACATTAACAAAAAAACACATATACACATAAATGACAAAACCAATTTTGTCTGCAAGACTTGTGTTTACTTCATTCTTATGACTGCATAATATTTTAACAGCTAGATTTTTTGGGGGGAAATAATAAAATAACACTTTATTTTTAAGTCCAATTCTCACTATTAACAAACAAATGTTTTGTTTTTTTTCCCCATCAGTACACTCCTAATTTGCTGCTTATTAATAGTTAGTTAGACATTAGGGATGTATAATAGGGTCATGAAGAATATGTGCTTTATAAGTGATAATAAACATCCAATATGTTAATAATTGGTATGCTAACAGGCAACTAGTTAATAGAGGGAACTGGTCCCTACATTTAAGTGTAACCAGAAAAAAGAAAATTGTACAAAACCATGCAAAAGTTAGGGGTCAGTTAGTTTTCTTTTCTTTTCTTTTAGATGAAATGAATACTTCTTGAGCATCAAACATATTAGAAATATCAGAATGACATCTGGATCATCATTTGACACTGAAATAAAGCCTGCTAAAATTGTATTTTAATATATATAAACATAGAAAAATGTAATATACTGTGTTGTATTTCAGATCAAATAAATGCAAACTTTTAAAATAACCCAAACTTTTGAATAGTCAGAAATGGCAAGTGAATCAGACCAAAAGAGAGCAGTGAAGCAGTCAAGGAGAGCAATCATTTCAAAGATGAAGTATTTTGAGAGAAGGCTATAGAGTACAAAACTAAATCAAATGTGTTAGAGGCAGAGAGTTACAGTGAGAGGCACAGCAAGCAGAAAAAAGTCTCAATGAAATGATGAGAGTCCGGGTGGAAAGATGAGTGTGCATAAATGTTTGTATCCATTTGCTGCTAAGAGGGTTAAGACAAAAAAAGGAGATATACGCAGTCCACTTCAAAGGGAATAATTAGCTGTTACACTGACAAGACTAAATCCTGATCATATCCAGCTTAGCAGGAGTGCCTATAACAGCAAATATGCTCTCCTTTAATTATAGTTGCAATGAACCCTCTGATCTTGCTCGCTCTCTTGCCAATATCTGCTTCTCTCTTCCTTCCCCATAAAAGATTAGATTCCTTTCTAATATTCATGGCCTGTTGAACAGGGGCCAGATTTATTAAACACAGAGTGAGGAGATTTACAGAGCACCAGCGTATCTATCTTCTCCTTACCTACAGCACACAGGCCCATAGCTGTTCGTGTGTGCGCGCGTCTTTTTCTCCCTCTAATCCATTTTTCAAACCCTCCCCTGTTTTCTCCACCTGTCTCCTTCACTTGGCTTATGTTGTAGAGCTCACATTTCCCTAGTCTCTGGCTTCATGCTTTCTCTCTCCCTCTTCTCCTGAGACCCACCTGTCTCTGGTTTCTTTGTTCTCTTAGAGGGTTTTAAGTGCACTTTAGAGTCCCAAATGTTCTGCGATTGACGCTCCAGTTCAGTTTTTCAAAGCGTCACTGCTAGAAATTTCTCTCCCAGCCTCACTTCACTTGTGACTGACACACACAGACAAACATCATATACACACACGTCTCCTAAGGCTCTCGGCAATAGTCTGAGCTGTGGAATTTGAGCTCTGAAATGCCCTCAGACAGACATTATGAATTGGTTTCAAGCAAAAAATGATCTTCTTAGCTTTCAGCAAACCATTTTAAAAGTTCATACAAGCTTACACAACATTAAAGCTAAGAACAAGTCTAAAAACATGTTCCACGCAAAACCAAGACTAACAAACCAAAAAGAGACTACAAGTAGACTAAGACTCAACAGGGACCAGACTAAGCCTAAAATCAATTAGATTAAGACTTGGTCAAAACTATAAGTAAAACTAAATACAAGACTAAGACTTTTTAGGCTAAACTAACTATAAACCAAAACTAAGATTACAGAAAGACCAAAACTAGACTGAGATTAGATTAAGCCTAGAAATACTTGAATAGATTTGAAATAGACATTTACATACTCTTTGCAGCATATGCAAATATGTTAATAATAGTTATGCAAAGATGATAAAATAAGAGGGATCATGAAAATGTCCAATACTTCAAAAGAACAAATAGCCAGAGGGAGTAAACTTCTAAACAAGTTGATGTGTAAAATTTTGTGTAAAGTTTTGTTTTTCATTTAGCACAGCACTTCAAAAATATATAAATACTTAGTATATAAATACTCATGTTCCCCAGAAGACAAAATAATTACAATTTACCCTGATCATCCAAATCTATTCATCAGTAAATCTTTGGGAAATATATATATATGTATATATATAAACATTTGTTTATTAAAATAGTCATTCAGGTCAGTCTTAAATAAAGAATATCATTAAATTTTCAGGATTCCTCTTATTATTTTATAATTATTGTGCATATTCTGCAAGGGGTACATAAACTTATTAACACTTATGAGCACAACTGTAGAAGACAGATAGATAGATAGATAGATAGATAGAACCATAGAATGTTTGAAAGAACAACTGATAGAATGATGGAATGTCAGAATATAGTGGATAATAGAAACAAAGATAGAACCACAAAATGATAATGATAGAAGAACTGATATACAGGACAAAAACAGACAGAAAGTCAGATCTTACCTGCTGCTGACCCTGGTTTCTAAGGAAGTCCTCTCTCTGTTTGCTTGTTTTGCTCTTTTCTGATCCGCTCTGCTGTAGGTGCTTGAGGCGAGACAACGCCTTTCCACCACCAGTCTGAGGAGGATGAGAGAAAAGAGGATATGAATTTGTGCACTATATTTGCTAATATTTCCAACCAATTTCCCACAGTGTATTTTGCCACCACCAGCAGTCAAAGGAAGGGCTGGAGGAGAATAGTGTGCAAGACAGACAGGAGGGTGATGTGTTTTTAATTGAGCACATGCATCTCAGCACAACCCTCTCATTCACTCACACACACACACAATTACCTATAATTTCTTGTAGTAAATTCTGAAAATATAAATTATACACCTCTGCACGAAGTTGACAAAAGCTCTGTGCAATACAAAATAATGGACTCTTTCTCTAGTGTTTTATCTCTCTGGATATATTGCTGACGCAAGATCATACAATAGACTGAAGTCTGGAGTCACAACCAGTCAATAGTCCTTTTTTTAAGCGTCAAGTTAGCCCATTAACTGTGTGTTTATGAGCACCTCACTGAACGAGGGGCTCTGTAAGAGGATCTAATGCTTGCAATCAGGTGGACCTGTGGTTGCCAGGCTCCATCTGTCCTTTGAGAAAATGTGCAATGACCTAGAGCATGGGGCTCCAACGCACCAGTTAGGAGGGATGATGCAATGCTGGCTTGTATACAAATGTGTGGGCTGAAAGCAACGCAGTGGAAAACACAAGTGACTTCATCCAAATCCTTCCCTTCTGTCACTCACAGAGATCAGCCCTGTTCTCAGCGGAGCTGAGTAATACACATGACGTCTGGCGGATCGCTGCTTCGTAGCGGTTTATCCTGACAACTACTCTCTAAAGACGAAAGACAAATGCGAGAGAAGACAATACCGCATAAATTACACAAAATCACTTGAGTAGTTAAGAAGAGCTTCCCTGGGCTTTATCTTTTTATTTTACGAGAAAACCACATATAATGTCCTATGTACCAGAGGCAAATAAGACAAGAAGAAAGCAATCAAATTGCAAAGTTATTTTAAGAGGAGAAAAAAGAGTGGGCTAATAAAGAAGAGGAAACAAGAGAATTTATTGTGCGAAAGATACAATATGGATTTCTACAGAGGCAAACAATTTATCAAAGCATTTGCAAAAGAGTACAAACTAATCTAGTTGAGCAAACCAGCGGAAGAGACCAAAAACATGAAAAAGATGGAAAAGACAGAAAGACCAGGGCTGAAGAAGATACTGAGGGTTAGGTTGAACCTTGGCTGTGGATGTGCTGATGCAGGACGGTTTAGGTGGGACACTGGGTTTGTTTGTATCTCCTCCGTCTGCTACATGTCGAGCGCTGCCGGATCTCTTGGTGGAGGACCTCTGCGTCTGGACGGATGCTGGGAAGATGTTCCCCGTGTGAGGATCAGTGCTGAACTCCATCAGACTGAGCTCCAGCTCACGGATGGTTTCCTCCAGACTATCCAGACGACGGTACGTGCTGTGGCAGATGTCTTCCTTTTCCCCTCCAACGCCTTGAGTGCGGATCAAACCCACTTGAGATGTCTCTACGGGCCCGTTTTGCGGTGAGACAGACAAGGTAGTGTCCGACTTTCTCATTCGCTCTTCTTTCGTTTCTGTCGCCGCCTCGAGAGACTCCTGAACCCTTGGCTCCCTCCTCAGGGCCTGCTTAATTGCTCTCTCGCTTGTTAAGGGTGGGCACGATTGGGTCACATCCTGGACGGGACTCTGGAGCTCCCTCTGGGCTGCATCCAAGTCCTGTAATCGAGGGACTTTTTGGCCAGCTGACAAGTCTTGTTTCCATAGCGGCAGACGGGGAGTCCTCACAATGTGGCTGAAGTAACTTACTCTGCTGTCATTTCCAGTGTTATTGTCTTTAATTGTCTGCACGCTGTCAGACCGCCGAGTCTCTGCTGAGTCCTCAGAGGGGGACGTGGGGAGAGAGTTACACTCGGTTAAGACTATTTGGGGAACTGGAGTGGAGGACATCCCATGCTGCATCTGCAGTTTAGGAGGAGAAATTTGTATAATTAACCCATAAATGTGAAATATAACTGTATGAGGTTGTAAGTTTAACATAAATGTGGCTAAGATGAACTTACCAGAGATTTCTCTGTAATATCACTGAAGTGATCATCATCACCGTCCTTAGATGCGATCAACTGCTGGCACATATGTAGCGTAGCACACATACAAATACAACAATTAAATAAAAGAGAAATCACAAATATTTGAATGCATTTACCCAAGAACAGTTCACTCAGAAACCATTCAATTCTCATTTACTTTTACTTACTTATATTCACTCTTTTTCATGCAATTACATGGTTTCAAAATCTGAATACAACAAATGCTAAATGAGTACAAAAATAGTCCAAATTAATCAATTTCTCATGTTACGTCTTGCTTTGTGAGGAACTGGCTAAGATGTAGTTTTTCACTCATATTCGTATCCTCTATTTGAGTTTTTAAAAGTATAGTTTATTCATAAATGAATAGTTTTTTCCATTTATTACTCACCCTCATATTGTAAGACTTTTGTCTTCAGAACACAAATGAAGATATTTTTGATAAAATTTGAGTGCTTTCTGACCCTGCATAGACAACACAACTAACATGTGACATCAGTGGTTTAACCGCAATGTTATGAAGATACAATGATACGTTTTGTGCACAAAGGAAGGTTTAGAAATCTCTCGGATTTCCAAAGTATATATTAATTTGTGTTCTGAAGATGAATGAAGGTCTTCTGGGTTTGGACCGACATGAGGGTGTTCATATCTTCTGTGACTGAATCATTGAGCTAGTGAGCTAAACTCACTCATGAACAAATCATTGAGACGATTTTTGAGAAACAGATTAACTGATTCAAATAAATATAAAAAATAAGCTAAACATCTCCTCTATTCCTCAGAAAAAAGTCACATGGTTTTGGAGCATGAGGGTGAGTAAATGATAACAGAACATTATTTTTTAGGTGAACTATTCCTTTAGAGATCACAGAGCTTCGCTTCTGTTCTCATTTAAAAATGTAAAAACAGCAAAATTAAAAAATCTGGGCAAGTGCTAACACACTACAATATAAAACCACTTTCAACTTCAGTGGAAGAAATTAGAAATTGGGCATTTCAACACAAAACAGACATGCACTGACCGAAGTGCACACACACACACACACACACACAATGAACAGTAAGTGGTGATTGTGTAGTTGTGATTGTGCTGACTGTGATGTGGGAATATCAAAGAGCAGTCTTGGTCTTTAGTTTGAGTGCAGTGAGTTTTCTTTGTCTATATAGGAGTATGATTCCCTCTATCATTTTAGAGGGAAACATATATATTGGTGTGTGTGCATGAGTGTAGAACAGCAGTCCACACTAGCTTGCAGCAGGGGCTGTTACCTGTCCAGCCGCGGACACATGGGGCAACAGCTGTAAACTAGAGGGAGGAGGATATTTCCTGGGAGAGGGCAGGGGGAGAGTCAGATGTCGCTCAAAGAGCTGAGCGGTCAGGGAGATTGAAGAGAATTAATGAAGAACAGGGGATGCAAAATATCAGTTCAGACTATGACATTTCAGGATTTCCCATGAAAAAACTCTAAACTCACTTAGGTTATGCACATACTGTATAGAATTGTAAATACTTTATAAAATCAAATTTACACAAAATGACACCAGAAATGACATGCTGTACTATTAAGCAATGTTTAGAGCTCAGCTATTTCTGTTCATGAAAGTGTACGTAGAGTGCGTGTGTTATTGAGTTAGGGTTTGTTTTGAGATGCAGCTTGTGAGCCTCATTAGGTTTGAGAGGGAGGTGGGTATGGTGTCACTTGCAGCAGTGCCCAGATCTCCGCAGGTTTCCACAGGGTTTCCAATAGAGCCATGCAGCGGCGATGGAGGACAAGAGACATCTGCTCGCTTACCCTGTCATCTACTCAACCAAGACAACAAAATCTGTCTGCTTGTTGGTGTTAATGAGCCTTGTAGTTTGTGTGCTGTGTGTGTGTGTGTGTGTGCGTTGCTTCCCTGAAGCAGGTCAAGGAAGCCTAAAATCAACACCAGCACAGCTCAAGCAGTGTCAGTCAGGAGAAATGCACTGTTATAGCCCCATGGCAAAATGATAATATGTAAATGGAGACAGTTGGGGAGAGAAGTTAGAATTTTTAATTGCGCATTAATTAATCAAATATAAAAAGATTTGATGCATGTTCTGAAGGATTGGGTAAAATTTCTTACTTAAGGTTTGTTGTTTAAAATAATACCAATTTGAAGCAAACTATAGTTTAAAACCTTCAAGTTCTTTAAATAATAATAATAAATAATAATAAATTATTTATATATATATACATACACACACACACACACTACTGTTAAAAGGTTTAGTGTCAGTAAGATTTATTTTTTTCATTCAGCAAGAATGCAGTCTATCTATATTACATTATATTATAAATGCATTATGTATTTATATTACATTATATAACACTTTAAATGAATCGATTTCATATAAATGATGTTTGTTGCTATTCTTTTCAACTTTAAAACTGTAAAAAACTTAATATTAAGAAGCAACTTTTCAAAATTAATGATAATAAATGTTTCTTCAGCAGCAAATTAGCATATTAGAATGAAATATAATGATAAATTATATTTTGAAATGTATTAAAATAGTTATTTTTTTTTATCAAAAATAGTTATTCAACAACAGCATGTTATAATATTTCACAATATTGCAGTGTTAAAGTATTTATAATCAAGCAAGCAGCCTAAGTGAGCATGAGAGACTATTAAACTATCTCTAATTTGAATTATAGTTCTGAATCCTTTAAATTCAGTTTAAATACTAATAGAATTAGTATGTAGAAGGCCTCCCCAATTCAATTTGAGTGGTGCATAACCCTGTTCTGAAGTCGCTAATGCATCTAGAGATAAAGTATATGTGTAAGTGAGATGGCATATATTAGATTGTTATGGTTGTTGATTCTATGTACAGTTATATTAGACACAAATGGTATTCCACAATATACTCACCAGTGCCTAACTAACAGCACTTTATATCAGCACAGCACACAACATTGTCAAACCACTCATTTGAGCGTAATAGTTCATGAGCCAAAGAGCACAGACAGAAATTCAGATCTCCTGCCTGCTAATGTGTGCTTAATGAATGAGTGACCCAGCCAACTGGTAGAAGCCACTAATGTGTGTATGTGTGTGTGTGAATGTAATCGCATTGCGCGGTGGGTGTACACCAGACACATCTGGTGCGTGTGACATATGGACATTAATCACCAACATTAACACCTCAACTGTTAGGGCATAAACGGTCTGATATGACCCCTCAGGTAATACATGTGCTCACCTCTAGCTCAGCTGCTAACTTCTCTTCATCGCCTTCCTCTCGCTCTCCACCAGCGATGGTCGGAGGGGTTGAGGCAGGTCGGGGGGCTTCAGATATACTCCTCCTCAGCTTAATGTGTGGCTTCTGAGACTCTGTCTCCTCTGATTCTGATTTCTGTTTATACACAAACAGACAAAAGAACAAATCTGTATATACAATATGAATTTTTTAAAAAGTGACTTTTTTAAAGAAAAAAAAATATATTTATATATTTATATATAATGTGTAGTGAGAGAGAGACATAGAAAAACATATATATATATACACACACACACACACACACCTCCCTACACATGATTTTCTCTTTTGAAATATGTTTAATGTACTTCAATTTAATGGAGACATTGTCTATGCATCTACATCTACAACAGATTTAGATATTTCTGGACACTTAAGTTAATGTATGAGTGTCTGCAACAAGACCACATAAAATGAATGGATTAATAAATAAATAGAAATACATTTATTTAATTGTTTGTTTTTCTTCATGAAAAATTATTATTAAATATAATTTTATTTTATTTATATATGAATGACAGAATGAATCGATCAATGAATAACAAAATAAAATCATTCATCGTTGAAATAAATAAACATCTAAATATTTTAAAACATTTAAGAATGGAGGAATAAATAATTATAGAGATATTTAAAAATACAAATATTTCTCCATTTATATAGTTGAATGAATAAATGAATAATGTAAAATTAATTAGGGCTGTTTTGACTAACATAATAACTGAATTCCAAAGTAAACACAAGGGAAATTAACATCTTGAACCATCTTAATCTTTCTCAATCTCTCTCAATTTCACCTGTGACCGACAGATGATTTATCAGCGAGGTGATAGAGTAAATATCAACCATGACTAACACACACACAGACACAGGCGGCTTTTATGAGATGCCTGACATTTTTGAGACCCTGCGCTCAAATAAAAGTGATTTAGCATGTTCCCCTGACTCCTTTGACAGTCCTTGTGCTGCTGTTTCAGTAACAGCTTGCATATAAATGTTTGAGAAAGTTTGCATTGCATGCATAAATACACACATGCAAAATCATCTGTGTGGGTGTCACTCTGAATGTCACCAGTCACCTTTATACTCTTTCCAGGAATGATCATCTCTCCGCTGCGTGTCGTCAGGCCAGGAGAGGAGGGGAAACTCCGGCGGGGAGGTGGAGGAGGGGGGGATTTTGAGGGCTTCTCTGTTCGATACCTCGCCACCGTCAGCTCATCCGAGCCTCGTCTGGATCCGCTGTCTTTACTGGAAAGCTTATTCTGAGGTTTGTTAGGCTTGTGTTCAGGTGTGGCATTGGTGCTAGATAGACTCTGGCTCTGATTTTGATTTTGAATCTGGTTCTGAGCAGGTTTGATCTGCTTGGCGGCAAAGTCCAAGTCAGGAATGGCCTTCATGAGCTCAGCCTGAGTCTCCTCCAACAATCGATTAATGTCCTGAGCACTGTACTGTGTTAGACTGGCCCTCTTCTCCTCCCAGTCTCGCTCTGCTGCCTGAGGAGACATACAGATTACATTTTACAAGATCATTAGTGCTTCAAAGTGCTGAAGTGTTAAAGTCTATTCACATCAAGTCAGAATTTTCAACTCTAAAAACATTCAGAACCATATTTATTTATTTTATATATATATATATATATATATATATATATATTAGGGGTGTCCTCGAATGGTCGACGATTCGATGCTTCGATTCGAGGAGCTTGATTCGACTCC
>JAUCMS010000062.1:13985498-14006522 GCA_032357445.1 Enteromius radiatus | reverse complement strand
TTGTGAGTAGGATTATTTCTTCCGCATCTCATCCAACGACTCTTTTGCTAGTTCCAAAACGTCATTTTAAAGCTGGCGATGGAGGCTTGAGCCGTGGATAGCAGACTAATGCAGTTAATAATGAAGTTATTAGAAAGAGAGCGAGAGAGACTGAGAAAGAGAGAGAGAGAGAGCTGTGTGTGTCCCTCAACAGTGTTCTGAAGCGCCGTCTCTAAACTGTAAGTCTGCTTTAAGATGCAGCGGCGCTGTTATTACCTCGCTAGAGAGAAATGTCATGTGTAGCTACACTAGGCTAACTGATAAATCGTCAGGGCAGCGCTGACAACACGTTTTTGTGTGAGTGTGTAACCGTAGTGTGCGTGTGATTGCAGTAATGAGACAGAAAAGCTTGTGCATGTATATTTATTTGTTTAATTATTTATTTGTTCGTTGCATTTTTCCGTTTATTGCAATAATAAATGAAACACAAAATTCCTGAGGCATAGGCTATCAATATTATAATGACCATAAATATATCAGAACCTCAGATACTCAGTTTTCCAGTTTTAAATTGACCCTTATGAATGGTTTTGTGGTCCACAGGGTCACCTACAGTGACGAAGAAATGCAGCTGATTTTTGGACTGATTTATTATTACATTTTAAAAATGTGAGACGTGAAAAGTGTGAAAATAGACTCACCAGGGTAAAGACGAGGTAATACAGGGCAGTGGTGGGAAACAGGAACAGCAGAATCGTAAAGAGCAAAGTCCCAATGAACAACTGCAAAGGAAACAGAGCAGTGTCAGATGTGTTCTGTAGGGATGTGCCAAATAGCTAGTTGTGGTGCAGGAAATGTACCTGGTCCAGGTCGTATGAGCACGAGTCAACCCTCTGCCTCAATACATTCCACTTCTTTCCCCTGAAGAGCCGCCACAGCGAGGAGAGACCATAGATCTTCAGACAGTAGAGTCTGACAGCAGAGATAGGAAAGTGCACTTCACAAACAAAGAAACTGCACTGCAATTCTCAGAAAAGATTAAAAGCCCTGGAATCTTGCGTCAAGGTTAATATGTAAATAAAAAATGTAAGACTGTAAATATAAATGACAAGTAACTGCCCAGAAAGATATGAGATCTTAAAGAGATAGGACACCTTAAAATTCTGTCAAGGTTTATGTTCTCTCATGTCTTTCCCGACCTTACTTTTATTTCATACAATGAAAGGGAATGGTGACCTTATTGGACTATGGTTCCTATCCACTTGTATAATATATTAAACAGCAGTCTGGACATTGTACATTTTGTGAAAACTTAAAGTCATACAGGTTTGGAATAATATACAGAATATTAATTTCTGGGTGGACTATCCCTTTAAGAGGTGCAAACATAAAGGTTGACACTGCCCTCTACAGGGAGTGCTCAAATATGACAAAAGCGAACCTCACCTTGCCCCATACACATAAAAACAGTAGATGTGGAAAGTGAGGAGGGCCACAATGTCGGACAGTATGGAAAGAGCAAAGGTCAATCCCAAGCAGGCTGAGAGTCCAACATACCACAGGATCCTCTCAATGAAAGGAGACATCAGGTGGATGTAACCTGGGGACGCAATCATAAAACACAGATGTGATTCATTCCTAACATGGAACACTATGAGAATGCTTGAACTGAAGATCTACTTACTGATCCACAGATGAATGTGGTAGAGAAAGAATCTCCCCAACACCTGGTCCAGAGCTCTGTTCATCTTCAGTCCAGCAGGAGCTCCCATCAGCCATTCTAACAGCTCCTGCAGCTCTTTAGCCACACGCTGTCAGATAAATCAAGATTTACCCATTTATATATGAAGAGTTTATTGAGAGTATATTTTTATTTTATTTTAACAAACCATATTTTTTTTATTATGTTAGACCCTATTATTTACTATGACCCCCTGAAGGGTTGTGTGAAACTAAAGATTATTCAGTTTTACCAGCACATGAATACATACTTTTTAAATAAATGACTTTATTTTATTATACAATAGGAAACAGTAATTGTATTGTTATTTATCAAATAAATGTGGCTTTATCAAGCATGCAAGACTTATAAACATTGAAAGAAAATTGTACTGGTCTCAAACTTTTCCACAAATGTGATGTAATATGTGTCATACTTACATCAGCCACAGGTACCAAAGTATCTGCTAATTTGCTGATACGATTCTCCCTGTATAGCCATGAGATAAGCAGCAAACCAAGGGCTATGTCCACAAGAAAGGACACAAAAATGTTTGCCTTTCTGCAGAGGATCAAAAAACAAGTGTGTGAGAATATTATCTATTAAATAACAAAGGAGCAATAGAATACAAGCATCAATTACAACAGTTTTTTGATAAGTAACATGTTGAGTGTGTAAATGTAAATTGTAAACTAATAAGGATATTCTTTAGAAAAATGTATATTGTTGAATATTGCAAGATTGAGATATTTAGCAGTTAATAACTCATTAATAACTAAAAAAAAAAAAAAAAAAAAATATATATATATATATATATACACACACACTACCGTTCAAAAATTTTATGGTCAGTAAGATATGGTTTTAAAGATGTTTCTTCTGCTCATCAAGGCTGCATTTATTAGATTAAAAATCTATAAAAAAAACTGTAATATGGTGAAATATTATTTCAATTTAAAATAACTGTGTGAATTTATTTTAAAATGTAATTTATTCCTGTGATACAAAGCATCATTACTCCAGTCTTCAGTGTCACATGATCCTTTCAGAAATCATTCTAATATGCTTATTTATTATTATCAGTGTTGGAAAGCTGCTTAATAGTTTTTTTAGGATTATTTGATCATTAAAATATTAAAAAGAGCATTTATTTAAAATGGATAATAATGTTCAGAACTACTGTTACAGCAGTTTACTGTTACACTACTGTTCAAAGTTTGGGATCAGTACATTTTTCTTCTTTCTTTCTTCTTTGAAAGAAATGAATATCTATTAAGTATCTATTAAATGAACAAAAAAGTCATAGCATAGATTTACATTTTAGAACTTTACATTTTATATTTGGTAAAAAAATGTATATTTGGTACCTCATGAATTCCATGTGTGTGGCAGCTTTTTTGGGAGAGAAAACAGTCTTGAAATGAACCGCTCTGTATCCCGACTGAACACAGGTGGACAGCTTGCTTGAGATGAACAGCACTGGACGCAAATGTAAAATCCTGTAAAATACCAAAATATCTGAAGATGAATTTTCATCATCACTCTTCACTTTCGACAGCAGGTTTAAGCCGAGATGTATCAACTCACCTGAAGTTGCACAACCAGTGCCACAGAGACAGCAGCCATGTGAGGAAGATGCAGACCGGAACCGACGCTTGCTTTAAGAGCTCTGCAATAATACTAGCCTCCCTGCCTTCAGACTGCCAGTGTGTGAGTTTAAGAGGCCCGTCGTCATATTTATCCAGGAAAAAGAGAGGCTGACTTTGAGCAACTGTCTGGAAGACCGAGCGCAGCTCAGAGGGATCAACATCAGACTTCTGGCTGACATCCTGTACCGGGTGAAGCTGGGACAGCATAACCTTCCTCTGGTCGTAGTGAATGAGGATAATCTTATCATCACCGTTCTTCTGCTCCTGGTCCTGCAGAAGTTTCCCATTGTTTTGGACCACCTGACAAGTAAAGCCTGTTTTTCCAATCTCACGGCTCAACTGCAGCCAGCATTTCTGAGGAAAGATGGTACTCAGGTCTTTTAGGAAGCTGTCCATTCCTTCTTGGCCTTCTTTGGGCATGCTCCAAGAGCCCAAGACGGTCAGATCCACCTGAGTCTGGTTCTGCAGCTCACTCAAGTACTTCTTCACCTGACCTGGTATGAAAGGGTAGTGAATGACAGCCAGCACCACAGCAGAATTGTGACCTGGGATCCAGCGCCCCACCAGCAGACCGCTGTCGGCCGTGTTACAGCACTGGGGAAAGAAGATCTTCAGCACCATGATGCTGTGCTATAAAGTCCGAAAGATACACTCCTGTATGGGCAAAAAGCACTATTAAAGGTCTGGGAACAAGAATACTTGCATTTTAGTACGTATAGAGTACATATAACGTAAAGTTTTGAACAAAAATTAACATGTAGTTTGCTTAGAAGCATTCAGGGATCTAGCGAGGATAGTTCTGTTGTGCTCGTGCCCTTCAAACGAATTGAACATGAATTCGGGTCGTTTCTATGGAAACCACACGCTCCGGGCAAAACTCACATCGATTTAATTCGCAATTTTACTGTGAACAAATGCTAAGGCATGCTACCCTGTGTCGTAATTAGTAGTTAGGTACATACAAAGTTACCTTGTTTGATTTAAAGGGCAGGGACTTCTGAGAAGCTCTTATCTTGTAACCGACGACGTGCAAGTTAACTCTACTATGTGCGATGACCAAAGCTGGCATGCTCCCAAAACAAAAATACACTAAATCATGAGAAAATAGCACCAGAGGTAACAATCCATTTGTGACTCTTGCTAAACTAACTGAAAACCGGTTTATGATAGGACTAGACCATAACGTTCGTATTGTTGATGGTCCGTCACTGAAATTCCGTCGGGTGAACCTCTCGGATGATTTTCAGTTCCAACCTAAATAATAAGTAGCGTTTTATTTTTTATTTAATTTATTTGGACTTTCTTTAAACCTAGAAGTAAATAGAATATATCGATATATTGATATATTATGTAAAGAGATCAATATTGTTCAATGCTCCAGTTTTGTAGCAAAGGCGATTAAATTGTATTTCTCTTTCTACAAAGCATCTGTTGTGATTACTTAAATTCATTTAATGCCCTTATTACCGTTATGAAATGTGCTAAATAAACTTGCCTCGTTTAAAAGCCAGAAGAGTCACATGAACTGCCAGCCGGTGAATGTGTCTGAATGGGACTTAACCTAAATTAAACGTTAGCTATCTTAACATTCAAGACAAAAGTGTCCTCTAAAAGACAGCCTTTCTTTCCTGATAACAGCTTCACACATGATAAGACTTGAATTTTAAGAGGGAACTGAAGCAAATATGAAGAGCTGTTGCTGAAAGTCACAAAAGTGCAAATGTAAATTGTCTTTTTTTATTTTCCCACCTTTTTCTCATAATGTGCAGAATTTTTAGCCTTCATTTAATACCATCTGCTCTAATATGTTTAATGACAAATGATGATATGTGATAAAAGAGCCCAAATCCACTTACGCTGGTCACTAGACTTTATTAGCAACATTATATGTCTTTTCAATCTCAAATTATGTGTTAATCAACCATGTCTGGCAACTAATAATATGACTTTTTACAGTAACTAATCATGTAACTAATTGCTAATAAGATTTTTGTAATACTATTACAGTCAGCATCCATAAAACAGCTTGTAAGTTATTGTAATGCCTCAGTCCCAAACAATACAATAATTACTCAATTTATTTTCATAATTCACATGAAGTCAGCAGTGCGTTAAGCAAGCTTGGAACATGGAAAAGCTTACATTCAGCGGATGGAAATACTGACATGACATTTGTCAGAAGAAAAGATCATCTGAATACCAGCGTGTAAGCTAAGACATTATAAAAGTTGACTTGCCTGCCCACATCCCAATATAAATTATTTTACTATAATTACAAATCTTACAAACATATGGCATTTAGTTTGATAAGATACATCATGAAATATAATATGGTACAGAAAAATATAAATGAGTGTTTGTAATAACTTGTGACTGCAATACCATGTGGATTTTGGTCAAATGATGAGGCAGAAATATATTTTTATAACATTTTAAAAGAATTTCGTAGAAAGACACACAATTACAACTTAAGTGGGGGCATGAAGGAAAAGTAATATAACGATAGTGTAACTAATTAGTGGTGCCAGAAAGTAATAAATAAAGTAGTAATCTTACTTTTAAAAAGGTGACTTAACAAGGCCAACACTGGTGTGATAGAGCTAGTTTTCAGAAGATGGCGCTAGAGCTGCATTAACAATGATGAAGTCATGAAAATCCAAGAAATATTCAACTTCAGTGCTCGGGATGTTGAAAAGGAACTTTAATTGGAATAACAGGACAAACAGGAGGACTTTGCTAAACTGCAAAAAAAGGAAATTCAATACAGACACACAAAAGCTTCAAGACAAAAGATACCCACATGAATAATCACTGTTTGACTATCAAGGTACAAACCTCCGTGGAGGACAAAAGTAGGCTAATTACAGGAAGACCGTTCCTTTAATTCCTATAGCTGCAATGTCAACCACACGTTTAGTTCACTACAGTTCAATAGAGGTAGCCTTAAGGGATAGTCGACATACATAAATAAATAAATATCATCAGTGGAACATAAGATAATATATTAAATATCGCCATTTTATTGTTCAAATATATATATGGATTAAAGCACAATGTTCCATAAATACATTTATAGTATTTCAGTTAGGAGTAATCCGAGAGCACCTGTTCATAAATCTGCCTCCTGGTTATGTAACAATACACCTGTGACCTATAACGCCTCTTCAGTAGACAGCACTTACAGAAAAGACGCAGTTTTCATGTAAGCAGCAGTCGCAGGCTTACGGCTGGCGCCAGTCACGTGATAAGAACACTCCTGAATGCAAGGGTTTTTTTGTTTTCATTCTCATTCATTCCCATTACACATCATCATCATTACTATCACTATCTATTATTATTATTATTGATTTTGTTATAAGGTTTATTGTTATTTATTTATTTTTTAAAAACCACTGAAGATTTATAAGTAGCTGAAAGTTTAGTTTTATAAAGTTAATTTGTAAATCGCTATGTAAGATGTGCAGGGAAAATAATCAAGGTGCAAGAATGATGCATAACGTAACACTGAAATGGGGTCACGATAACAAATGGTTTCGTACAAAAACGCAAGGGAAGAAGCGTTTCTAAACATTGGCTACTATTCAAGGAAACCACAGGAGACTTTGTTTATGTGGCCTCTGGATCACGTGACTCAAAATGAAAGTGACCAGAAAATTTTCCTTATCTGATGTCTAAATTATACAGCAGTGTTTTTGTGATAACTGAGATGGGAGGACAGATAGAATTCTAAGAAGGTATGAAAAAGAAAGTGAGCTTCAGCTCAACTTAACAACCATAGTTTCTACAAGTTTTGAATCTTGTATTTTTGTACTATTTCAAGAAGTAGGCCCTGTTCCCTATTTTCCAAAAATAGCATAAGGTGACTCGAGCAATTGCAGTTTAGAACAGCACCATCTAATGGAGCAGGTCACTTTGCTTTCGCTTTCGTTTTCCCGTAAAACACTAGAGTATGCAGCAAAGATAAAACAGACAAATGGGTTTGCATCGCAAATAATGCATCTCAGTCGTGCAGGAACAAGGTAAGGGTCATTTTAATGTGCGCAATTATCTAAACTGAAAGTAACTGAATGTAGTTGGCTGTATAAGAGAGAGGTGACTGATTGAGTAAGATTGTATTCATCCAGCATCGGGCTTTGTGAATGTAAGAGATATGCAAAAATATGCAACTGATTTCTGGTGGCTGGTGCTTGGATTTATGCATTTGAATAAAAAAAAAATATTTATAAAAAAATATATAGCCCTGTCATCATCACAAATTGTAGCCTAAATATCTGCAGAGAAATCTAGATAAGGAAAGGATCTCAGACAGATGATGATGTCGATGATGGCTTCGTACCAAAATGTAATTGAATAAAAATGCCTCTAACATGTTCAGGCAGTTCCTCCATCTGATAAAGAGGATTGTTTCAGGGAAAAGCTCTGATATTTGACACATGCCTGTTTGTTTAGATTCTCTTCCTTGTGTGTGGAAGTGCAAGCACGTTACCCTCCGCTAGTCGTCCTCCTACTGTAAATATGTGCCTTTCTCAGAAATAGAAGAGAAACGAAAGTATAATCAGTACTAACTGAAAGGCAAACATCTCATTGTAAAGAAAATACACCCTCTAATTTGCATGACTGGAATTTCAGTTTCACAATGATATCATTTAAACGAATAACAGAGTCAAAAGAGTTCATTTCACTCAAAAGCTGTTTTGTTGTACACTGATGTCATTCTTCTTGTTAAATGGGGTTTCAGGTGATGGCTTATTCACATGTAAATCTCACTGACTGGGCTATAATGACTAAAAGCTCATGCAGGCAATACATTTTTGACTCCCCTGAAATTGCATGCAAATCTTTTAAGCAGGGGTTTGTTTGTCTAATAACTTTGGCACAAATGCTATGATGTTTAATAAGAAGAACTTTTGTGCAGTTCACGTCTGAGTGTGTTCGTATGCATACTGTATGCGGTCATGCAACTTAACATTTATCATGGTTTGTAAGAAATGAAACTCAAGGATGGTCCGCAGATGTGGATTCATTGGATGAAAGTGAGTTTCATTTAGAATTAATGCTTCATAGATCAAATCCACTGCGGATCTAAACTGATCTCTCAGCCACAACAGTGCTACAGGACAAATGCAGACATGCATAATTCACAAAAATAACAGTAAGACAAGAAGCATGTTTAACCCCTAGATGCATGAACTGTTATATATATATATATATATATATATATATATATAGTATATTTGCAGAAACAGATAACTCCATTTTCAGAAATAGCCTAATTTCTTTTATGTTACATTTCATTGTGAATGGACAATATATATATATATATATATATATATAGTGGTCAGGTATATATGTAAAGATTCTCTATTAAATAAAAGTTTAGATGTTCTTAATGTTTATTTACAAATCTGCCTCTTGCCAACACACATAGTAGGCTAACTATTCTAGGTGTTCTGCAATTCTGAATTTATCATAAAGAAATCACACACACACACATATATAGCCTACATAGGCTATGTGTGTTATACCAGTACTGAATCAGACAAGAAAAAGGATATTTATGTGGCCTTTAAACTTAGTTGTTCATTCAAACTATTTTTCTCGGTATAGGCCTACTTTGGTTAAAAAAAGGAACTTTATTTGGAAACCTGTAAAACTTTAAAAGAGAAGTGAAAGAAGACGAATTACTATGATCTTGATCAGGGGAGGAGTGGCCAATCCTGAATTGATTTCAGAGAAAAAGTCGAAAGTGAAAACTTCTAAGAAATGGGCGGAGTTGTTCGCACTATATGTAGTGGTTTGAAAGCGCTGTCAGTTCATTCTGACATTAGAACGAGCGGAACGCGAGCGCGCAGAGAGTTTGTGTCGCGCGCTGAGGAAATCTTGATCGAGATATAACGCTGGAATAAATCAATGGGAGTTCAAAAACACCTGATTTTGGAAACGGCGACGAGAGTTTGTCAAAGGCATAGTTTGACTGCTCTTGGAGTTCACATTCGCTAAACCGGTAAGATTCACTTTACTGTTTTTCGACTGAACTGTTTAAATGTGGGAATTTAGGAACGTAGTTAGTGTTTTGTTTATTTACGTGATAATGCAGCGCTTAAGATAACACTCATCAAGTAAACTAGAATTTTTAAATAGTTTGCACAACGCAGCGATGTTGAAATAAATAGACTCATTAAATAAACTTTTTATCTTAGTTAAATGTTTTATCAAATAAACTTAAACACCTAATGCCTTGATAATAAAGCAAACAGAGTTAGTCATTTTTTCAGGTGAAATCCAGACGAATGAATCCTGATTGCGTCACTATCTTTGTTGCCATGAAACAAGCGAGTTTATAGCAGACCGTGTGGCGCTTATCAGAACACCATGTGATTGACTTGGAGTAGATTTGGAAAGGCCACTGATTAACTCTGCTCTTCACTTGCTCTTCAACAGACAGATGTGTCTCATCTAGATGACCTTCCTGTGGTACGGCATGGAAGACCACACCGGTTGGTCTTTCCTGTAGGATGGTGGCGCACAGTTCAGTGGAAGGGAATCAAGGCACAGAAGAACCCCAAGCGAGGACAGAAGCCTCCCCAGAGGTCTCCCAATCCCAAAGGCCCAGGTCCGGCCAACTGGCAGCGGTTATCCAGACACATTTCAGGCCCTTCAACTATGCCAGGGACTTCAAGACCATCGCAAAGACCACCTCAATGCTAGAAGAGAGTGGCTTCTATTGGGGTCCCATGACTGTAGAGGAAGCGCATCAGAAGCTGAAGAAGGAGCCAGTGGGAACGTACCTGATCCGGGACAGTCGTCAGAGTGACGTTTTCTTCACACTGAGTTACACAGCACATAACGGTCCTGTCAGTGTCCGGATTAACTTCAAGAATTCCAAATTCAGTCTGACGGGCAGCAAGCAATCTTTTGACTGTCTTTTCAAGCTGCTGGAGCACTACATCAGTTCCCCGAAGAAGGGTCTCGTCAGGCCCTATAGGAAAGAACCGGTGCAGTCCCTGCAGCAGCTGTGCCGCAGACGGATTATCGAAACATGTGGAGGAAAAGACATCGACCGCATCCCTGTGCACCCGATCCTCAAAGACTTCCTCCATGCCTTCCCTCATCCGCTATGAAGACGAGACTCTTTGCATTAAAGCGCTGCTGGAATATTCTGGAGATACTTGATGGACTCCTCATGGCCCTGCTCTGTTCTAGGACGCAGGAATCATACTGTAGCACATTTTGGAATATCAGTCTTGAACACTGCACAATGAAAGTTTACATTGTTTGTGAATGTTTACACTATACAGGAATATTGTGTTCCTATGAGTATATTTCTGCTATGCAGAAAGATTTATTTCAAGATAATACTTTTTATAAAAATAATAAATATATTTGTAAACAACTTAAAACATCTCAATTTTTTTTGAGGGATTCATGCACCCGGGAAATGCTTGATTGCTGTTTTTTTATTACATTAGCGGAAAAAAAAGCACTTTAGTCATCCAATGGGAGTTGTTTTATACCATTACATTTGACTAAAAGGCTTAGTTAACACAAAATAAAAAAAAAACACTTACATTTAGTTATTTTAATGATAACATTTTAATTATATTCAAATAAACGTTTAAATATCTACAAATAATAATCTAATTTTTATCAACCTAGATCAATCAACATACAAAAAACAAAAACTGAAATGTACTAAATAACAGCCAGATGACATTTCAGTTGAGCGTCACGATCTATATCTTAGCCTAATCCCTGCCCTTGAAACCCAACCTTTTTCTTAGAATTCGACAGGTCATGTTTAAGCTATGTGTTTTACTAGATTACAGAGTCTCTGTACCTGCATTCCTGAAATGACATACAAACAGGGACTTATAGGAAGTTCAGGCCAGAAGTTCTGCGCTGAACCAGGCTGATTAATCTAGGTAGTAGCGTGGTTGAGGGGAGGAGCTGTGGTGACCGTAAACTGCTTATGGCTCAGACAGACATTTACAAGAAATGAAGTGGGTTGCGAGGACTGATGGAGTGTGACGGGGAGGAGCCTGTGATCTCCAGAGACGTACTCGTACACAGTATCAATAAAAACTCTGCGACACATCACACAGGCTTACGCAGAAAAATGACTAAGAACAAAACAATACTCGGCATCAGGGGTTCACGTAAACTTTTAGATCACTGCTTGGAATTCCATTCGAGGCTGGAAGAAGTCATCAGATAAGATGTTGAAACACTGAGGTTGTGTTTTATTTCGTGTCAGACCCTGTTCTGAATGATCCTACTCGACAGAACAATGAGAAGGAGCTGTGTGTAGAGATTTAAAACAATCATTAGCCAAAGAGTGTATATAACCGTGTCAAAGGTCAAAAGGAAGAGCTTTGTTACAAGTAAGCTTATCTTTGGGGGGATAAAAAAAAAAAAAAACTTCCTGATTCTAATGAAGTTGTGTTATCATAATGTGGAAGTGAGGGGGAAATCATCCAATACGCCTGGGTGGCTACTAATTTATCAAGGGATTTCCCTTCACAACGCATATTATCGATTACATTTCGACATTTAATTCACATGCTAAATAGGAAAGAATTTACTCAGAAAGTTGAACGGAGAAGCCTTGTTTGATAAGGTTAGACAGGTCGCTGAGGTTGACTGCATGAACTGGTCGATGCGGTATAGAGGGTTAATCTGTCGATCTTACCTCGCTCGCCTGTACTGATTAATACACATGAAAGCGCATCGTCACTTCCAGGAAAAGAGACAGTTGTGTTTCCTTGAAGAGCCCCTAATCTCCACTGCATCTGGCCTCAACTTACACAAACATACATGTGTACACACTCCTGAGCCGTGTATTTCCTTCAGGAACCACAACGCTTGCCTCCAAAATGACAGATACACACACACACACACAAGCCGGTGTTCATGAAAACGCCCCTGGTTTGTGCTTTGAGTGCTCAACCTCAACCCATCCATGCAGAAAAGACTAAAATAAAAGAATTTTAAAAAGGCTACTACATTTTATTAAGAGTTTACATTTGTGGATAACAAAAAAAGCAATAGTTTTAAATAGAATAAAAAAATACAACAATAAGAGAGAGTTGCAATAATCAAAATGTATATATGTGGCAAAAAAATTTTGTTTTATAGAAGTATTTGTGGCAAATACTCAGGTTTAAACAAAACAAACTATTTAGTTGATTTTTAAGCATAAAGGAAAGTAGCTGTCTTTGTAACCTACTCATTGACTAAATACACGTTGGCCTGGAAACTCATTAGGCGTGATCAAACTGTAATTTTTTTAATCTAGTAATAGTTATGATGCTGAAGCCCTCTGGGAGTGGTTTTTGTAAATTGACAATGTTTCAGACCACAAAGCTATATTCCAGGAAGGCAAGTGATAGGGCTACCCACATAATGGTTACTATGACAACACTCATCTCTTGCCATCCCACATCAAGGTAAAAGGTCCCCATGGCCTTCACTGAGAATATGTGGGCAGGACTTCCAATTCACTGATTCACAAAGATAAAATACAACACAAAGACCACTGCTCTGTCATCTCATCGCCCCCTTTTCCATACACAAACAGGTGGGGTTTAGATAGTTTAAGTATTAGTAAAAAATATTTTGTAATTTCACACGTAATGTCCCTATGAGGCGTTTACGGCCCCCTAGGGGCTTTGTGGCGGTACTGCGGGTAGGGGTCAAATAATACCCTTTTGATCATATTTTGGCGAAAAAAGCCAATTAAACAAATATAAAAGCGAGTCAGCTTCAACCAAATATCCAATGCGATATCCAAATTGACTCATCAACGAGGATGATTGTAAAGGCTTCGCAACATAGCACCTGCAGCAATCTCACCATCTCATCTATTTACAGTGTAATACAGGGTGCTGTATTGTGGCAAGTCATATGGCTCTTCTCAGGTAAATGTCGTATAACGCTAACCACAAGCTAGCGAGTGTGTTCTTCAGAAATAACACCCTTGTGACACATCTTTCAGCAGAAGGCATGAGACACCATCAGCACACAGGCTCCTGGAACGAGACCTCTAGAGAACACACTCTCAGGAGACCGTCTGTGTGCATGCATTTATAGTCGCTCTTAATAAGCCTAGCATCAACCGACTTTCTCAGACCAGAGGAACCACAGTGAAGATAAAGGTCGCGTTTGTTCATGTAACACATGCTTTTATCCAAACCGACATACTGAGACTGACGTCAAGGACTGATTTTTCACAGAAAAGCAAATTGAAAGCAATTTGTGACTACTGCACAGTGTTCATTTTCAGTCGAAGAGGATCTGCTTACCAGCCTTTCATTATGTAGACTGTTACTTTTTGCTCACTTATCGTGAACTTCCTTGCTTTGAAAACCTTAGCAAATGTAGGAAGTTCAGAGTGGAGGTCGATGTAATGTTAAATCTCTGGGAAAATAAACAGAAATCACATTTTTCTCAGTATCGCACAAATCCATCACTGGTTTCTGGACAAGCTATTAAAACCACATTATGGGTGTGTTTAATATACTTGGAAAATGGACTTAGAAAAATTACTTCTGAATAAGCAGCCAACTTCCCATAGTAAGAAAGAAAATCACATCAGAATGTAATTTTTACATTTGCAATGCCCCCTCCCACAGGAACATGTCTTTGTCATCACAGTAACAAGATGTGCATGTTTTTTTGTTTAATTTAAATCAAGTTTTTACCCATCACAATAAGCAGAAGTGGACTTCAGACAGAGTTCCCCTTAATCATCAAACACTGAGAAACCCACCTATTCTAGGAAACAATGACAATGATTAATCAGGAATCAAATTAGGCTTGATGATATTTCACAAGAACAAGAAACTTGCAAATGTATTTTGACAGAATAAATACCTGTAAATAGCGTGAGAGGAACGATTTTTATAACAGAACGATGTTTAATGCCTCTTCAATAAAAAAAATAAATAAAAAAAACGATGACCAAAATGTACATCAGAATAATTTATTGCATGACTTAGCTCCAGTTGGTAAATTAATTATAACATTAGATCAAAACAAATATTTACACTGTGTACAAACTATGATGATTTACCCTCAAAATACTGATATACGCAGAATTAATCGTATTGCTTTAAAGGTAATATTTTACAAACTCCGCCGATAAAGCTTCAATAGGAGTGCTTTTCTTTGGAAAGAAAAGCGTCCAGTCATTAGCATCTGTGCCACACCGCAGGAGTGTGTGGATCCCTTCTATGTGCTGCAGTCTATAAACCGAAAATTAATTTTCCATTTCAGTCCATTAGTGACGGTAGTCCGACTGCTTGAATCTGTAAGTGAAATAAACGAGTCTTGAATCACTGTTATTGCACACCAAAGTAAAACGAAACCACAAATACATCACACCCAGCTTTGATTATGTGTGTCCAGCACAAGCTCTTGATGACCTAGAATCTTAAAGTGTTAAAGAACATTAAAACGCACCTAAAAATACGGTTAAGTTGCCTCAGCTTTAAAAAGGGTAGAGACCACTTTAGCTGTACTTAAAGCGGTAACTATGTGAACAGAAACCGGCAAATTTATCCAGATTTCAAAATGTTTAGAAAGAAAACTGATGCGTGCATGTACGGCAGTGACATAAACGCTTAGGAATGAACTTCTATGACATCAGGTTTGTTCACCTGACAAAAAATCGTTACTGATATAAAGTGAGTCAGCGATTTTGGTACAAAAAAGCTTGATGGGGTTGAATGGAGTTAAAAAGTGTTACTTCAAGCTCAGGTTCTTAACAATCTCCAAAGAATGACACAAAAGTTTTTTTGTTTTTTCTTTTTTCAAATCGATGAAGTGAAAACAAATATTCAGCCAAAACTAAATATACCTTCAGAAAAGAGCACCGCTGAATAGACCCAGAAGTCTTTGTACATTCCTCAGTGTTCGGACTGGTAAAATCAAGCGGGCTTTCCCCACTAACCCAATCAGATACAGATTTAAACAAACATGCCACCTCCTCTCCATCTGTTCAGTATCATAAAACCATTCACGCACACACACTCCAACAGAAAAAACACTGTGCTTTAAGCAGCACTCACTGGCGATAAACAACAATGTCATTGTTCTAAGAGTGCCGTTTTCCTCTGAAATGCTTCATGGTCTTGATATAAGGAGAAGTAGTGCTAACCGCTGTGTTGACACAGTCGGCAAATACACACGGATACAGTTGAGGGCCTGAATCTCTAAAGCTGAAAGCATGTGCCAACTAGCTTGAGTACAGCTTGGGCAAAACCAGAATCGGTCATGCTCACATTGAGTAATCAACATTAACATGCGTTCCTGCTTTAGTAAGCTGGCCCTGATTTTTCTTGGTACATTTTAGATGTATCAGTCTATCGCGGTTTCCTCCTCCAGGTCTGGGTTGTCCTCTTGGTCAGCCGTGACGCCTATAGAGTCTGTCTCGGGCTGAGTCACAGGTTCCTCCTGAATCTGCACCAAATCCTCGGTTTCTGAACTGAGCAATGGACCAGACTCAGAAGATGGCTCATCTTCCTCTTGAATAATAGGAATGTCTTTCCTGTCGTCTTTAGACTGTGCGTCCCTCACCCCCGCATCGTTGTCTTCCTTTCGGCCGGCAGCCGCCATCTCTTCTCCGTCTGTGGAGGAGTCATCCTGGATGGAGGACTGGGTGCTGAAGGAGCGCAGACGAGGAGGGTCGGCGGGGGGAAGCAGGGTCAGGGAGTCCACGCTCAGCGTTTCGGCATCATTGTCTGACAGGAGGGAGATGGTGGGTTGCGGTGCAGGGGTGAGGCTAGGCGCCAGGGCGAGTCCTGAAACAGGGAGAGCAGGGCCGGTGAGTGGTGCACATGACTTATGGACAAGGGGGTGGGAATTACACACATGCACAAAGGTCTACTCATACTGAACATACAAACCAGACAAAGAAAGAATGAGTGCAAAGACAAATGCGTGTGAGATATGTGAGAGCTTATTAGTTTTGAAAAGATTGAAAGATGGCTACATAACAGTGCTGGGCAGTTTGACCAAAAATCTGTATCACGTCTTTCTGGATTCTTGTGTTTTCACGATTTAGCATGTTTTTTTCTACCTGACTGAGCCTTTATATGAATCAAATTGCATGAAACAGTTGCAGAACCACTGCATTTTAATCCCGATACAACCAAACAATACAAACAAAGATTTTACAGTATCCATTTTTTTCTTCAATGCAGAAATAAGCCTAAGAGTAAGACTCATTAGCTGCTGTACTATAAACCAGTGTGTTCATAATTAAGATAATGGATTAAAATAATATGACAATACACACCAATTTTCAATATCAAGCAGCAAAATGAGTTGTTTTTGTACAGTTTAAAATGGACACAGTTAATTGGACACAGCAAGCCCCAATTATCAAATGGCCATGCCCACTCTTACGGGAAGAAAAAGGTAGATAGTATGAGTAGTTTTTAATTTCCAAAATTAAACAAAAACAGAATGGGTTGACCTAAGCTTTGTGAAATTATGTTAAATAACATCTGCGCGAAACAGAAACAGCAGACGGGCTGCATTAAACTTGTTTCCTTGGTTACTGCTGTAAACAAAGCAGCACTGCACATAAATATGCATTACATGGAGGTAAGATTAAAAGAAAACAACATCTAAACTTTTCTGAAGACACCCACACCAATTCTATATTTAGGATTATTATTTTCTTAGAAAATGTTGAGCATCGTGCACAGTGATCTTGCTCATGCTGACACCGTGTTTTTACACGGATCTACTCTCAATTCTTGCTTAGTAACTTGTACTAATACATGAGTGCACAATTCAATTTTTAAAATTGTTTTTATTGATCAGAACTACTAGATACAGATAGATAGGCAGATGGGTAGATTGGTAGACAAACAGTTATATGGAGAGAAAGAAGAAATGGATTTATAGATAGACAGACATGCTAAATGGAGAGACTGCTAAATGTAAATGTGTCAAACGATTGCAATTAATCCCATCTTAAAAAAAAAAAAATTATTTTACATAATATATGTATATTAAATAAAATAAATATATATTTTGACAAAAATATATATTTAAAAAATATTTACATATAAATGTTTATATAATTTATACTATATATATATATATATAAATACATTAGTTTATAAACAGCATATGTTTCAAAATTATACACATGCAAGTATGTGTATTTATAAACGCACATAATAAATACACATAGTACACACATATATAATGTAAACCTTTAATAGATATGAAGGCATGATAATAGATAAGGTAATAACTGACAATGTGAGGTGTGTACATAATAATGATAGGTGTGTAGATTCATGCTACAAGTTAAGAAATGCTTATGGATTAGGCTTAGGAGGGAAGTGGGAGGGGCATCAGACATGTGAGACAGTGAGTCAGATGTGTATAAAGTCTCTGTATTAAGAAGCTCTGTGCCAACAATAAGAGTATGAATGTAAATAGAGGAACCGGAAAGGCAGAGCTATGGAAGCCAAAGGATGAAGATAAAAAAGGGTGAAGCAGAAAAACAGGATACTGTGTTTTCTCATGTTTGGTTGGCATTAACTCACAAAGCCTGAGGATTTTATCAGCTTAGCCACGCTTGCTAATACCATGCACGTTTAGAGTGAGGTTTCACAGTTTCTATAATGATGTGCATGTTTATAAATACGCATAACTTCTGATAAATGCTTGTCACTTCAGATAAATGCATACAGACATAAAAAAAAATATTCAGCTATTTTTGCTTATCAGTTAATTTCAATCATGTCCTGAGCTGTTTGATTATATTAGGCTAACCAAGTGCACGCACACTCACTCACACACACGCGCGCATACGCACACACACAGAAAGCATTAGTTTTTAGTAGCACAATACAAGTCACTGGAAACTAGGTGGGGGTCACTCTGCATAGGCAATCTATGTAAAAACGTCACACAGACATGCCTGTTTCATGTGTACAGAGCTCTAAACCCACTCTCCACCGTGCCTGTCATCCTCTGACAGAGAAAACACGCACCTTCGGCCTTCCCTGCCAGACCTGACTAGAGAACAGAGGGACAAATCAGAATGCATTCTTACTGACAAATGCATTTAGCATCTAATCTGAAACATACATGGAGCAAAACCTACAACAAAGGATATTCTCAATTAGCTTAACATGCAAAGCAGACTATTTCATAAAAATAGCAAAGCAGGTGTATGGCGACAGCTTGATTTAAACACAACGGTTCACTGTGCACTCCCTAGCTACCTGACCTGTTGAGCACTGATACTTATGCCAGTGATCTGGTTTCAGGTTATTATCTTATTCCTCCTATTACCTCAACCCATTTTACTTCTGCAAAGGGACTATGCAGAAATATAAGCGAGACTCACTGATTGATGGAATTTTCTGTGCAAAATAATAGGTAATGTGATTTTTAAAGAAACAACACTTTAAAAAAAAAAAAATAGGCTCAGTTTTATCATTTTTTTAATCCATTCAGCTGATCTCTGGGTCTGCCGGTAGGACTTTTAGCTTAGCTTAGCATAGTTAATTGAATCTGATTAGACCGTTAGCATCATGTTCTAAAAATGACCAAAGAGGTTTGAGATTTTTCCTATTTAAAACTTGAATCTTCTATAGTTACATTGTGTACTAAGAACGGCGTAAACTTAAAATGGTTATGGTTTTCTAGGCTGATATCTAGGAACTACTCTCTCATTTTGGTATAATAATCAAGACACTTTGCTGCCGTACCATGGCCGCAGCAGGCGCAATGATATGACACAGCAAAGTTCCTTGATATTACACTGAAATAAGAGATGCTAACGGTCAAATCAGATTCAATGATCTATGCTAAGCTACAGCTAAAAGTGCTATCACCAGTCCCGGAGATCAGCTGAATGGATTCAAAAACTCACATTTTTAACTGTAGGGGAGTTGGAAAATTAGCCTATTTTTTTTTTTTAAGTGCTGTTTTCATTTAGCAACAAATTAAACTGTTTAACAAAGTTATATTAAACATAAGTTGACAAAACGCAAACAGGTAGCTTCAACGAAAGCATATACCATCGATTAGCAACTAGGTTTGTCTTTAAAGGCTTGTAAGTTTTTACTGCTGGAACCCTGCTGTTGCACTTTATAATACTTGTAATGTGCTTTAAGAAGATGAAAAGGGTCAGATGGATTTCCTGTTGACTTTAACACTATGCAGGTTGACTACGTGAAACCACTATGTGGTACATTTCTGTTATGACAGAGGCCAAGGGAGAAATGGATGTCTCACCACAAATCCACACCTTCAAAACAATACACCATGTGCCGCCACTGCTGCTGTTTCTAAGAACTCTTCTACAAAGATGTGACGCCCCACGAGGCATTAACTGACAATGAATATGATCAGCTAACACTGCTGCATTCAGGTGTTTGAGGAAGTGGCCTTATTCAAACAACTTGAGTGACTTCAGAAGACTTTGTCCCAAAGATATTAAATGATATGGATAGTTTCACCTCAGACAACCCCAAAAGGTCACTGTATTTCAAAATAGAGCATCACAGTGATTCATAGAATAGAAGGAACTGAGATACATAATGAAAGAAATGAAAAAAGTCCATGACCATATTAGTCAAATGCCCCCACCACACAACAGAAATCTGTAGGAGACTTCACAGAGGCCACAAGGCTCCTCTGCTCTATTCAGAGAATCAGTCACCAGATTGGCTCCTTGGGCTCATGTGGTGTGAAGACTTTGTGAGTTTTCAGGTTCTTCCAAAACCACACCTGACCACCAGTGATCTGCCGACAGATGCAGTGTAGGAGGCAGAGATAGAGCAGCCAGGGCAGCTACCCAGCAATCAATTCTTAAGAGGCCCTTTGGAGGAATATTTAGCTGGTATTCATTAAACGGTCTTCCAATTAATCAAGTACTTGACCACAGCTTACCAGGGAACTCATGCTCATCTTGCTAAATTTGATAAAACTGGCTGCCTGACAAGTGATAAAATGGATGATGTCAACATGAAATTATATAAACTCACACATTCATTCATGTTTACATGCACTTGAAAGTGAAAAAAGAACTAGTGTGTATGAGCTGTGTTGCTTTTTTCAGCCGATAGTAAAAAAATAAAACACAGACTTAACACAACAAGAATGATAACTATATTAAAAATGTGTTCTGAAAGCAATTCCAGAGATATTTTTTCTCAGTATCATTACTGTTATAGCTCTGCAGTCAACTTCCCTATTCCCTAGAATTTGAAGGATTGTTAAAATGTTATATTTACAGTTACTGCAATAGTTATCATCCCTAGTGTGTACGGGGCTTTAATCTAAATAAATGTACGTTAGCTGTAATACTGCAGCAGCAGTTCGTAATCTGCATTTATATGGCTGGGACAATAAAACTGACACTGTAAAAGTGAGACCGTGATATCGGCAGGATCCATAATTAACACTTGCCAAGCACTGCATGAAAGTAGTGTTGTAGGTGTTGCAACATGTAAAGCGTAAGAGAGGTGGGCGATTCCCACGTACACCTTGAATGCAATGTAAGTTGCTCAAAATAAAAGCATCTGCCATAAGCAATGTTAATCACAATGCACTTATTAATAAAGTGTCTGTTCTGATTCCAGATTTTTTAAAAATGCATTAAAAAAACAAATACGGGGGGGGGGGGGGGGGGTAAGGGGA
>JAUCMS010000062.1:13946403-13956995 GCA_032357445.1 Enteromius radiatus | reverse complement strand
TGTTGGGTATTTGGAATAAGAGGTGAGGTGTGAAACTGATCAGAAGTCACAAATAATAGTTCAAATAAATGATGTTACCCTGAACTTTCTTTACACCTTTACTAATGTTTCATGGTTTCCACAAAAACGGTTTTAAGCAATAAGCATCTTGAGCAGCAAATCAGCATATTAGAATGATTTCTGAAGCATCTTGTGACACTGAAGGCTGAATTTAGTGTATTTTTTTTATTCAACATACTTTGGATGCCATTACACACGGTATAAATACATACAGTCAAGAGGAGTATGATACAGTGAATTTATACCAAAATGGTATTCCAAAAATGTAGCACAGACATTTTATTCCCTCATCTGCAATGGCTTTGCAAAGTTAGCCTAGAATAAACACTAGCCTATTAAATGCATGTTAGTTGTTTTTCAGACATGTGCATATGTGTCCTCACCTGCTCTTGACTGACCAGAGAGTAAACATACAGGGGAAGGAAGAGGCGGTTGAGCAGGTGGTCGGTCAGCACATCATTGAGAAACTCGCAATTGATGATGAGAATGTCATTCAGATAGTGAAGATGGTCCAGGTGCTCAGCTACCAGATCGCTGAGCTTTCCTCTGTTTTTATGTCTGGTGATAATGGATAAATATAGAAAAATGTTGCAACATTTTAATCATAAAAATGAATGAGCAGGCTATGCTGTGAAAATAGATTTTCAGTGATGAAATGTGGTCTGTAGTGACATCTAGTGGGGTGTGCAGGTCAACCGCACATAAGAAGCTGTCACAAAAACCTTACTCTTCATCAGTCTGCACACACTTGTCCAGCTCAATGACATGGCTCCCTATGAACCAGACCAAATTGGAGAAGTACGGCACGGCTGTTTTGTCCCGAATGTAGTGTAGCATGTGCTGGTTGTCCACTGCAGAGCAGGACCAAAACGAAACAAGGTTACTCACGAACAGACAGAGAGACAGGAAATAGCCACAGTGACGTGGGAAAACAACTGTTAAATTTAGTGTTACTAACAACACAACAGCACCAGACTTACTAACGGCGGCAAGTGATCTTTTAATAGCAATAGGGGTTAATTACAGAGCAATGTGCAACGTGATTGGTCAGATGTTGGAGGGTTATGTTAAATGTTATTCCCTAAGCAGAGCTGCTGCGGCATATTTGATCATAAGCAATAAACAAGTCCTATACTAAGCATGCTGAGAGTATTGGATGTTGTGAAATGTATCTAAACTCATACAAGCTAACTATGTAATAAACAGTATCAAATTAATAGGGGTCCAAGTTGTCAAAAGTCCTTCGCAGGTGCCACTAATGAACTGAATATGGAAAAAAAGGGCCCGTTTATGTTTGTCTTCTCAGTTAAGGAATATTTGGGAGTTGACGGATGGATTATAATGTAGCTTGATCTAGATCTAGCATTGCAAATATTATAATAATCAATGCTCCATGAACCTCCAGCATCTTTTTAAAAAAACAAATCAAATTAAAACACACATACAACTGATATTGCCAAAAAATCACCATAAAAAAGCCAAAGAAGTGGGTTTAAATAAAGGCACCAATGTGTGACAGTGCAAACAAGTATTTTTAACTACTATCAGTGTGTCAACTGAAAACCTGTGTACACACAGACAAAAGAAGCAACTGTGAAGAAAAAAACAGTTCAAGAGAACATGCAATACAAGTGGCACAAGAAAGTTTTTGAATTTAACCAACTTACATGACACTGGAATAAGGCACACAGGAGTCACCATAGAGGGAGAGGGGAAGAACAGACAAAGGGTTAAACAGGATGAAGGGACTAAGCTAGTGGAGTTCTGGGCTCTACAACAAGCCCAAAGATGAGACCATCACACCACCTAGTGGCTGGTACTAAACCTGCACAAAAGAGCATCTGGAACCAATAGCAGCCTAAAACACCAGACATTTCGAATAGATTCGTGAAGCTGCCAGGACATGCTAAAAAGCAAAGCATACCACCCAACTACTTTTTCTGAAAATTTTAATTGAATTTTTGCAGAATTAATTCATTGCATTCAGATTGTAATTAGCCATGTGACCTGTCATATCCAGAAAGCCACAGATTTTAAGCAACACTTAAAAATGTTTAAATGTTATTGCCTTATATAAAATTGTGAAGACCCATATTGAACAATAATCAGGCTGACATTTAAGCCAATAAAGTGATCATGGGTGACCACATTATTTCTATTTGGCCCATCATTAAAAACAGCATAAAATAAAATAGATGGTTTGGATGTTAATTCCATTTTTTTTAATCTTTATTATTTGTATCTTTATTTTAGAAGTTATATTTTCCTTTTAACACTGATAAAAGAAAGTTGGCAAGAATTTCTTTTAGCTTGGGTGAAATGTGTGTAAATGTCTATTGTCTTTATGCTCAAAAAAAAAAAAACACTTTAAAAGTACTACAGAAATAAAATTTGTATTCTTGTAATGTAGGTATGTACCTGTTTTCTTATGATCCATAACATGCGTACATTAGTTAAATAATGCCATAAAGTCATTTGAAGAACACAGAGATCTGAACTTTTAATATGCATACTTTTTTTTGCACTCGGTCAAATATAGATTCTAGATATCAATAATATTCTAATAGATATTGGTTATTGATAAAACTTTGCACCAACTGGCTTTAATAAAAGAAAACACCTGTAAAAGGTTGTTTACTAATTGCAATGGCATTTAAAAACTTTTAAGTGTTGTTTGCATCTCCAAATATTATTTAGGGCCACTGAATGGACATTAACGTCAGTTACATGCACCGACTTCATTGACTTTAACCATCTCCACGCTGATTAGCTATAAGACAGACCACAATTCGAGGGAAAGTGCCAAGCTGAGAGTAAGAAAGGTTAAGTAAGTTATTCAAGAAGGGAAGAAGGATTTACACACAAGCTCAAGCCAGAGAAACAGATCAGCGAAAGCCCTTCAGTCTTCAGCACGTGACCATACCCAAGTAAAACCCCAGTGTGCCCGTGCATGCATGTGGAGTCAGCAGCGGCCACTAAATGTAAGTGTGTTACTCACGGATGGCAGAGAGCAGCGTCAGCATGCCCATGCATCAGAGGCATGACAGAGCGATTGACAGAAGAGAGGATGATCGGGCGGCAGCAGCAGCCGAATCAGGGCTCTACTCACCTTTGTACACATTGAGTGTGATAGTCCTGACAGCGATCCTGACCATGCTCTCTGGGTGGTTGAAAAACTTAATGGCCTCCGTGTACAGGGCAAAATCATTAGTGTGCTAGAAGCATGGGAGAAAGAGAGTGAGGCCGTCAGCGAGAAGGATTAGCTCAGAGAGAGGAGAGCTGCAACTTGTGAAGTAAAATAAAATCCCAGCACTTTTATTCTCTTATAGATCAGTATGCCTACAGAGCAGAAGAAATAGGGACATAACATCGCTGACACTGAAAAGTGTGCTGAATGCAATGCTACTTGGTAATCTAATTAAAATTATAAATATAATAAATAGTTATTTAAAATTGTAATGACTATAAATATTTTAAACTTTCCCGTAACGGAACTGAAGCTGAATTGTCAGCAATCATTACTCCAGTCTTCACTGTCACACAGTCCATCAGAAATCATTCTAATATGCTGATTTGCTGCACACTATTATTATCTACTTTCTTACTATTATCAATTAATATTTTTGTGATTTTTTTTTTTCAGGATTCTTTGATAAAAAAGAAAGTTGTAATGTAAAAGTCTTTACTGTTACTTTGGATTAATTTAATGAATCCGTAATCAACATAATAAATCATTCATTTCTTCCAAAAATTATCCACACATATATTATATAGGTTTAGTTATGATGCTTTGATAAAATATACATTCATAGCTAGCAGTAACAAAATTCTATTAAACTAAAATACAATTTAATTAAACTATTAAATTGTATTAAATTTCTTTTGTCCGTGTTTGAAGAACAATTTTCACATGGCTCATCCAAAAATAATTTAGAGTTGGAAATATTTTTTGAATATTTAAATATAAATCAATTTCATAATGTTTAACCTAATAGAGTCAACGATTCAACTCCCAATCTCTCAGTCGAATATTCGCGGGGTGTTATGATCATTACATTTGGCTATAAGGTGATGCTTCAATGTCTGATTTCACATAAAACTACAGTTTTTTTACCCAATTTGTTATTATAATATACAGCCTATTACAATAATCATGTAAATAAAAATCTGAAAAGAAAGAAGCTTTAAATATTTTAACCTGAGTGAATAAATCCAACCACCCCTATAGTTTTAAATGCAGTTTCATTCTCCATAATCCGTGACCTACAGAGGTGCATCTTAGCTGCAGGGATTTAAATCTTTAACGAGACTCAAATTGAGGCAGAGTGAAAGACTGCATTTTTTTCAATCAGGTAGGGTACAAGTGATTTCAAAATATCTCAGCTGGTTTATATATATTGTGTATATTTTTTTAAGTCTTTGGTTAAGATTTGGTTAAGTTATGCTGCAGTAAAGCCCTTCTCTCTTCCGTGCATATTACGAGTAGGAGAAACAATACAGAATAGTAATAACTATAACTGGGACTATCATATACAGTACATAACATATATATATATATATATATATATAATGAGAACACTATTATAATAAAAAGCTGTGAATATTTAGAGTTTAGCTGTTGTGTTTCAGCACGTTGTTCTGTGAAGAACCTGTCCACAAAAGGAGTTCATTCTGAGCCGCACAGACACTATCCCTTCTGTATTCGGGGCGTCTGTTAAGTTACACATTTTCCCTGTGTGCTATGATTAAGCTACTGTCGAATAACTGGCATGAATCTTTTTTTTTGCCCCGGCCCCAAACATATGATTCGACTATCAGTCGGCTATGGGAAAGATTCAAAAATTCTGATTCGACTGTGAAAATCCTTAGTCTGGGACACCCCTAGTTTAACATGTGTAGCCATTTAATACTGATGCCTGAAATGCGTTTCACTCCTTAATTTACTTGTGCTGTGTGTGATTTAGATCATTCATTTACTAAGTCTAATATTAGTTTGGTCAGAAATGGCAAAATGTTGCCATGGTACAAGTAATGTGGTTGGAACTGCCAAAACTTCACTTCATCTCATTTAGTTTTATTACTCTGACCTTGCTTTATATTATAAATGCAAAAGCTGATTTCATAAGCTTAGTTGTTTTAGTATATTTCTGTAAAAGGCTTGCCTTAATATGCACTGGCTTATATTTTACATTAAGAAAAAGTCAATAAGAGCAGCATCAGATCTCTCATAGAGCAAATCCTTCCATGCAGGCCATCTCTATTCCTGACACCAATGATTAACAGCATCAAAGGTGCCACAGAATAAAGAACACATGACGGTTAAATGCAACCATTTACAGTACACTAATAACTTCCCCCTATACAAAGGAGCCCCCAAACATTTCCGTCCATGCCCAATCTACATGTAACAGTTGTAAACAGCCGGACTGCATTTGTCCAAAGTGAAAGAACATAACTGCTCAGGTTGCATGAATACACAGGAAACATGGTTTTACAAAGTCACAGTGAGCTGTTAACTCTTCCTGGAAGTGTGCTATGGTCTGTTACACACAGAATGCATGTGAGCCCACAAATAAAAAGCCCCTTCTGCTTTCAGTCTATAAAGTGTCATTAGAAAATTGACAGTTGCCCTAGTTTATGCACCTTACCTCATTGTAGAAGAAGTGCACTGTGTGGTTGTTGAGTTTCAGAGACAAAGTTTTCAAAAAGGAGATATAGTAGGCCATAATTTCTTCATCAGAGAAGTCAAATTTATGCACAATGATGGAATTAACATGATTATTGGACAGCAAATAATCTAGAAAAGGAAAGACAACATGTTATATGTTCAGGACATCAAGATAAAATTAATAAGCATAAAACTGTAACTTTGTCCAGCGGTGTACTCACAAAGAGAAGTCTCATGACTGATGTTTTCAAAAAGGATGTTGAGCGTTTGCAGAAGCTGGACACAGACATACCGCCCAGATTTCTGCCGTAGTATGTTGAGGAAAAATGCAAACATGTTCTTTTCCAAAAAGAAGCTACAAAAAGAAAGCAAGAGAGCAAGGTTTTGGTTTTGCATATTTTATTGCTAATTTAAGGTGTGGAAAAAACTGAAGGTGAAACTCACTCAAAGACAGAGCTATCATTTTGATCACCCCAGATGAGAATCTCAGTAATGGAGCGGATAGTTTCCACCAGCAGATTTCTGTTGTGATCAGTCACTGTTGTGTTCTTTGTTAGGACGTGGTACATGTACCTAAATAAATAATAATAATAATCATAAAAAAGAAATACTACTTACATGGCACAATATATTTCATATTATCAGCACAATGTATAAGTATATACATACATTATTTTCTAATATGCCCTCTACATATTAGAAAATAATGTAAGTGACATTCAACAAGACACTTCAGCTTCTAGCCCAGCATTTCAGCATTACAACTGTATGTTAACGTGGCAAAAAACATAGTAAACTGACTACCCAGGCACCGTTTTTGGGCATTATACGTGCATATGTCACAAAAATGCTGTCTTGGTAGGCAGCTCACTAGGTTTTGACACCCAGTCTACTACTTCACACTACAGTTTTGTTCCAATGTTCTCAGTTTTACATCGCGAATAAATCCCGAGATGAGGAATACAAATATTTACATTTATAAACTGATTATTGGTGGCTTTCCACATTAATGACAAACACCGACTACGTATAAAATGCTTAAACTGAACGAGCTGAGCTGGCTAGCGAATTAGCCACAAAAGGTCTATAAAAGCTTACTTCAAATGGTCCAAAGAATGAATGTTTTTGGACTTCCCCTGCCCTCCGACCCAGCTCCTTGAACGGCCGAACATTTTTTGGTTGTTCTGTTTCGCAATATGTATGTTTTAACACAATTTGCTAGGCAAATGGATCCATATCCGCCGCGGTGAAGGCCCAGAATCCTCACATGAAAACATACCTGCCGTCCTATCGCTCATGACAGCCCAAACCCCAGCTCTAAGCCATTATGGGATTTGTAGTTTATCATGGAAATCATTACAGTGCGTTCCCCAGTCGCCCGATCGTTACAGACTCAACTTCCCAAAGTTCCGTGCGAATGCAACGGTTTTGTTGAGGTAATGAAAAAGCGCCGTTTGTTTTTGTTTTTCACGCGTTATAAAGCTACGCGGAGCCTTCAGATGGTTTTTATTTATGCCGTTTCTTCATCACCGGTCTTTTAAGAGGAACACGGAATGGTACTAATGTCAAATAGCAGCGCTTGGCCTTGGAACATTCAGACATGCTTTTTTTTTCACGAACTTGTTTGCTGTATAGTGGAAACATACTTTAGTTGAACGGATTGCAGAGGAAATACTGCTGAAAAAGGAGTTGCTTCACCGCGTTTTTGAGTCAAATGGAATTGACGCTTCCAAACTGACCAGGCTCATATAAAGTATGGTTTAATGCTTTTAATTCGCCCAGTCTGCTCAATGAGACTGAAACATATGTTTTGGAGTCTATGACACACTCAGTTTACTATCGCTTAGATTCAGTGGAATCGCTAATCAACGAGCTTCCATATATGTTTTATCTCGGCCTGTTTTTTGTCAATGTCTTAATTCTCTATTATGCCTTTTTAATGGAATACATAGTCCTTAATGTAGGGATAGTATTCTTGCCAGAGGATATGGACCAGGCACTGGTGGATTTGGGTGTACTTTCTGACCCAGCCTCAATTCCATACGACACAGACACTGAGCTGGATGTTTTTGAGGGATATCTGGAATAAACAAACCATGGTTGGTGCTTCCAGCCCAAGCTTTCGTGGGGAAGTTGTCTTTTGGCTGATTTATTTGGTTACTGGTGAACCATTGTCAGAGGGAACTACGTATGATCTCTGCAGACATAAAAGGATGCTGCAAAGGTCACCTTCTATAAAAGTGACTTTCATGAATAAGTAAGTGGTCAGTTTTTAAATAATGATTCATACTCAAAGAATACATGTGCATTAAGTGTTGTGTCTCTACAGGCTGTCCAGGCTCAGAGGACTGGCCTGCAAGCAAGCCATCTGGCCACATGGACTATCTACCTGGAACAGATAAGCCAAACGGACTGTATGCTTTCGATGGGACAGCCAGCCAGTGTCTCTTCAGAGATCAGATTCAGGCACTAACCACTACTGTGGATATAAATATTACATTACCCTATTTATTTTTAGTTTGGCGTTCAGCACTCATGCAGGATTCTGTGTCAGCCCTTACTCTGTTGGCTGAACCCTTATACGCAGTCCGCCTCGGCATGTTTTCGTTCCCTTTAATACTATGTAACTAAAGCAATACAGCATGAGACAAACAGGGTGTCTGAATCAGTGTTCTGGGTTTTTCGAAAAGTCTCATATAGCAACTGAATATTTGTGACAGCCTGAGAATGATATATTTGACTGAGGTTCGTTTATCCACTCAATATATATTTAATAAATGATTACTTTCACTTTGTGTTGCCATGGTGTCATTTTTGACTTTCAAATATGCCTTCATGTGTGACCTCTGACTTCTGTCACAACAACTGATGTCTCTGGTGACCAAGATCCAGTTTAAAACATGTGCTATTTATAATGATGTTAGTTTCATATGGTTTTAAAAAACTGATATTCCATCTTCAAGAAAGGTTTCAGTTTCCTGAATCATGTGGCATATTTTCATCAAGGAAAAAGTAATGCAGCTGTAGTGAAATCAGTGTAGGATAACCTCCCACTGTAATGATTTTAGATTAAAGAAGCTCCACCAGCATAATGGCTTCGGGCATTTAATATTTCATTTTGGCCATACTGTTTTATGTGGCACCTGCCTGGAATTTCCCCTCAACAGTAAAGAACAATCATGAAAGATTGTAACTAACAACTAAAATAAAGTGCAAATGACTGACAAATGCAAGTGTCTGAGTTGGATGTTAAATACACATTATCTTATGAAAAGATAAATTGAAGTTTCCTTTTAGAATTGAGGTAAATCTTACTTTAAGTAAAACGACCAATCAAATTTGTAATTAACTAACATAACTTATGTAGAATGTAATGCATATTACATAATCATAAACTGACAATACACACAAATTCCAAAGGTTTGGAATTTACATTTCCCTGGTCATGTGCTGAGTCTGTGGCATTGGCTTCTAGATCTTGACCTAGACCACACTGAAGTGGGAAGAAAAGACTTCTATCTGCTTCACAACATGAAGCACTGGTGAATGATGAAGCACAGAGAAAGCACTCAGTCTGAAAACATGCAAACACAGGAGCCTTGAAGGTGAAAAAGGTTCTGAAGCGTGTGCCGAAGCTTGTGGTGGAGGTTGCTGTGGCAGTTTTCCAAATACACTTTTTGCAGAACCTCCTTGTTTCTCAGTAGTACAACAACAGCAGCTTAGTGCATTTTAATTAGCACTACAGCAGTATGGCCTCTCTGGCACAAGGTCTATTTGCATCTCAGGGTGACCATATATCCTCTTTTTGGACCTAAAAATGTCTCTGGCTGGTTAGTCTGCATTTTGAAATCTATATTTATTTTTAAATCTAGCCTATATGTCACTGTGATTTTGACAAGACATGATCCTGGATCAACATCTTTTTACACCATTATGGTCCAAAAATATAAACTTATCCTAATCCCTACCCACATTTTTTTCCTAAAATCAGTGAGAATTATTGACTGATTAACAGGTGTGTGGAAGCACCTAAAACTGATCATAAGCCTAAAACAGATTATTCCAAAAAAATTATCCCTCAAATGTGATTGGTTGATTGGAATGTTGTTCCAGGATCAACAAGAATGTCTAATAGTACACTGTGTGTACTGAGTATATGTGCATATTGCACATTGTTGTAAGTGTCTATATATCAATTGTTTCTGCAGTGTCTGGAGCATGCCCCAAGAATTTTGAATGTGCTGTGGTGATGTGTGTTTCATTTGATTTGATAACATTATGTCGCACTCTACAATATGTCTATGAACAGATCTCTGACCTGATCCCTCTCCTATCAGCCAATCACAGTGTGCATAATTAGTTAACATGCTGACATCATCCATAGCAACAAGGCCAACCCCGGCCTTACTCTAAAGACTTCTCTCCATTCTCTATAAAAGTTTGTCTCAGCAGCTTTGTGAATAGGTTTTAATAACAGTTTTTTTTCTCCATGGAATCGGGCCATTGTTGGGCTGCTGTCCAAGATCTCAAAAAATGAAGGACTGTGATCAGTGAAAGAATGCATGGTGACTAGTTCATTCTTTGATGAATGGAATAATAAAGAGTTAATATGTCGAAATAATTACAAAATATCTCGAAACAAGAAGTTATTATGTCGAATAATATGACTATAGACACGGTGAAAACCTTTTTAAATAACACTCGCAGTCTTGGAC
The DNA here is from genome assembly GCA_032357445.1 of Enteromius radiatus. Classification (NCBI taxonomy): domain Eukaryota; kingdom Metazoa; phylum Chordata; class Actinopteri; order Cypriniformes; family Cyprinidae; genus Enteromius; species Enteromius radiatus. The sequence continues at coordinate 13,946,552 of JAUCMS010000062.1, read as the reverse complement.
ATTGAGTGATCTTGCATATGCAGGTTGTCACGCCCAGCTGGAGCTGCCAGCTAAAGACTGTTGATGGCAGCTCCAGGGGCCCGTTTCAGTAAGGAGGTTCAAACAACTCTGAGTTTAAACTTGAACTCTGAGTTGATTGACCCAGAGAT
>JAUCMS010000062.1:13927648-13946303 GCA_032357445.1 Enteromius radiatus | reverse complement strand
TGTTTTCCGCCCAGTCGGTTCAGGTGTCTCGGCTAGAGGGCGCTGTTCCCATCACTCAGTGTAAGGGGCTGAGTGATGCTCACCCTGTCGCCGTACGACAGCTAGGGGAGCTGTCTTCCACATTTGTGACTCCCGAGTCACTCACAGAGGGCGCCGTTCCCATCACTCAGCGTAAGGGGCTGAGTGATGTTCACTCTGTCGTTGCACGGTACGAGGAGCCGTGTCCAGTCATGTTGGTTTGCGATTCGGGTTCGTCATGGCCGGATCCGCCTGACCTAGTCAGTGATCCTGATCCAGAATGGCCGGATCCGCCAGACCCGGTCTGTGATCCGGGCCCCTGGTGGCCAGAGTGTCCGGGCACGTTGGGTTGCGATTTGGGTTTCGGTTGGCCAGATCCGCCAGACCCGGTCTGTGATCCGGACCCCTGGTGGTCAAAGTCACCTGCACCAGCAAACGAGCTATCTGAGACCCTCGCAGTTCCCAGTCCGCATTTGTCGGGTCCCAGCCCCGAACCACGGTCCGAGGAGCCTGCGCCACCCCGGTGGTCTTCTCCTCCGCCTGCTCCACCCGAGTGGTCATCTCCGCTGTCTACTCCGCTCTGGTGGATGTCTCTGCTGCCTGCACCACCCTGGTGGACGTCTCCGCCACCTGCTCCACCCTGGGAGGCATTGCCTTCGCCATCCACGCCACCCAGATGGATGTCTCCGCCACCAGCGCCGCCCTGGTGGAAGTTTCCACTGCTGGTTCCGCCCAGATGGAAAGCTCCGCCATCTGCGCCACCTTGGTGGACGTCTCAGCTGTCTATGCCGCCCAGATGGTCATCACCGCCATCTGATCCGCCCTGCTGGACATCTCCGCTGTCTGGACAGTCCAAGTGGGCATCACCGCCGCCTGCGCCACCTTGGTGGGCGCCTCTGTCATCTGGCCCGCCCTGGTGGGCTACTCCGCCGTCTGGTCCACCCAGATGGTCTGCTACGCCGTCGGATCCACCTAGGTGGGCTTCTCCGCCACCGGTTCCGCCCAGATGGGTGTCTCCGCCGTCGGCTGTCTCTGCGGTGGTCTGTGGAGGAGCTCGATCCACCATAGATCATTATGATTCATATCAGGCCTGGAAGGCCGCCAGAAACGATGTACTTTGCAGCTCCTGGTTGCCCTGCCAACCCTCCCCATTCACGCTGTACCGTGTAGGCTTCTGTCTGAGATTTGTTGCGCCGCCACTATCGTGAGGATATCACCTATTTCTCATGAGACCAGTCACATCTCGAGATCTCGTCACACCCCTAACATACACTACTGCTCAAAAGTTGGTAGAGGTTGGTATGATTGTTTTTTTTAACCTCTTTTTCTGCTCAGCACTACTGCGTTTATTTGATTAAAAATACAGTAAAAATAGAAATATTGTAAAATAGTAGGCTATTATAATTCAAAATACCTCTTTTCTATGTGAATATATTTTAAAATGTTATTTATTCCTGTGATAAAAGCTGAATTTTCAGCATTTTTACTTCAGTGTCACATGATCCTTCAGAAATCATTCAAATATGCTGATTTTGATGAAATGGCAACAGAAAAGGTTATTTATTGCATATTATATTTTGTCACGCGAGAACAATTGCAGCTATTCATATTTTCTTTCAGATGATGTAACAGCTGTAATAAAGGCTATATATAATAGGCAGTTACAATAGTAGCTTGTCATTGTTGTTTTTATTGTGTATATGTTTGTTGAATACCTAGGCTTCAATTTAATTTGAGATACATTAGTAAAACCATGGTCAAACTATGGTAATACAAATTTGTGGTACTTTAAAACCATGGTTCGCACCAATAAAAAAAACAAAGTTTACTATAGTTTTACTATTACTACAATAAAACTGTAGTAAAACCATGGTATCAGAGCCATGGTTTTTCAAAACAAAAACAAAAAACGCACCAAAAGAATGGTCATGGTTAACCACAGTTTTACTATAGTAAAACCATGAGAACTTGACATTCCTTCCTGGTCACCATTAAATGACACATGATGTATTGTATTAATGTTGTCTCTGGTTGCCAAAATGTCCTACTGCAGCTTTAACGCACAAACATCCTTTGTTGTCCACAAAGCCTGATTTTATCAGAATGAAACTTGACACAGTTTGTATGTAAAGGAGTTTTGCCATGTTGACTGATGTTCTCTACACACATATTAATAGGCCTACTTATTTGAGCATATACAGTGGAGAAACGTCAGCAGAAGTGACATCAAACAAGATTGCATAGAGCACCTTTAACTAATGCTTTATTCAAATGACAATGAATCGAAGCAGCTAAAAGTTTGATCTAGCGGTCACAATAAGAAAAGCAGACTCAGAGAACCTGATTTTATTCCCACAAAAAAAGTATAAAAAAGTACTTTTAGTGCTGAGGAAGAATGTCAGAAAGTGCAAGTCAGTTATAGCAGTCACATGTAGTCATTTCAATGAGAATGTGAAACAACATTTTAAAGCAGTTTAGTGTCCTGGTTGACAAATGTTGCTGAACATTTTGTGAAAACAAAAGCAACAACAAAAATCGTAACAGTATTCAGCAAAATGTGCGTCAAAGTGATCTTATCCGTGGATCTTGAAGACGGAGGTGTTCAAAAACTCCATATGGAATGCAGTCATTCCAAAGCCTAGAGAGGGAAAAAGAGAACAAGCAAGGAAAAACTGTTAAGTTATGTACTGGTACTAAATGCTTGTGCAATACTTGATGCACAGTTTTTGTGACTGTGGTCAGATTGTAGAGATAAACTTCTTCCTGTCCTAACTTTTCTGTTGCTTTCAGTGTTTAAACTAGCTCAAATGTTGTGCTCACTCTTGAGATGCTAGTATTTGATATCTAATTAAAAGAAAAGTTTACCCAATAAAATCCAATTTGCTGGCATATGGTGGATAGGGAAATGTATTTATTTTTTTTTAAATGGAGACTTACTCCAGAGACTTCATTCCTGTGCAGTTTTTCAGAGCAGCACTGAGCTTTGTAGCTCCAAGGTCCGTGAACTTGTTGAAAGCAACGCTGAAAGCAAATAACAAGAAATGCATTCATATATTTATATAAAAAAAACAACAACACTTAAATGTCCTAATTGAAATATGGCCTAAACCTGGCTTAGTCTGTAGTTGTGAAACCAGGCCAAAATACAATACAATACAATAAAACATTATTGTCTTTAGATGAAAATAGAAGAGAAAATGCATGTCAAAATGACTAAAGATACTTCATGTTAATATGAAACTAAATTGCTTATTAAATTGTATTATTTGAATCTTTTTAAGAAGATTTAACATGATTTGAATTAGGGATGGGCGACAAAGCCGGTTCTTTGATTAGCGGGAAAACTCCGTCAGCTGTTTTCAAAAGGAACGCCAGCTTACGAACAGAGCCGTAGATCACTGACAAGCTACGCGTTGAGTTTCGCGGGTGATTCAATGGCGCAGCTTCTCAGTGATCTACGGCTCTGTTCGATATATATATCGCCCATCCCTAATTTGAATAAGCACTTACTTCAGGTCCTGCAGGAGATTCATGTCTGGTAAAACCAAGGCCAGATGTTCAGCTCCAGTGTCAGCAATTACATTTCCATAAAGGCTAGAAATGAGGAATGTGGAATAATTTTCAGGTTCAAAAGGTTCAGAAGCACTTCCAAAATTCAAATCTTACTTACTTACGTAAAGATATTTCTGAGTGTGTCTGTACCTGAGGCTCTGTAGAGAAGGGACTGATGCCAAAGCTTTAGCCAGTTTCTCCACTCCTGCATCTCCAATGAGGTTTTGAGATAGACTGTACAAAGGGAACATTGAACAGTTCAGACACAGTTATGTTTACAAGTTGTGTTTATTTTGGAAAGCACTTTTCCAGAGACTATTAAGTCCTTGTGTGTTATATTTAAGGGAGTAGATGTTTCAAAACATACTTTAGCAATTTCAGACATTCCAAAAAATGTAAAACGCCAGCTAGCTTCTCAGCTCCAGAGTCTCCTATTTGGTTTTTCTCAAGGCTAAAAGACAATGAAAGAATCAAGAACATTTTAAATCTTAAAAACAATACAGGATTTCACCATAAAATAGCCACCAGTGAATACTCACTCTAGATGTTGGAGAGACTGCAGAGCAGGCAGGACCTCTACGAGTTTAGGGAAAAGTTCAGGACCGTTCTGGACTCCAAGCCTGGAACGCACAACACCAGCGCTTATTATAAAAACAACACTGAATTTATACAAGGATGCAGAGCCAACAGAGATGGGAGCCTTACTCAAATTCCAGTCTCTGAAGATGTCGGAGGGCTGGCACGCCTTCATCCAGCGCAGACACAAATTCACTGAAAGTACAATCATACTCCTTATCAACATTTTATGCTACAATTTGAAAAATATGGGAACGGCATCAGTCAGTTAACAACATTTTTAAAGTCATCAGACCTCCTATTAATCCCAAATTTGATGCTGTACCTCATTGGTAGCTTCTTCTCTCTGTGAATTTGGACAAGAACGGGCAGGCTCTCTATGTGATACCCTTGGGTTGCCTTAAATGGGTGCAAGGTGAATTTCTCAATGGCACTTTTCAGGTTCAGTTCATCATTGCTTTGATCCAAGTCCTCCCATAAGCCAATGGTGTCTCCTGTATGAGCCCTATTAGGGAAAACAAATAATAATCTAGTAAATAAACATAATGAAACTTAAATGCTTAAAGCAATACTTGAATTGTGTAAGTTCGAAAATTCCAAGAAACTCGAAAGCAGAAATGTTTTCCATGCATATTTCCATGCAATTACAATTCATTTCCAAAAAGGACACAAATGACCAGAAAAGTGCTAAAAATAATCATTATGCATGTGTCGTCATTCACTGACAGTCTTGACATCCACCTTAGCTTTCATTTCCTTAAAAAAAAATCAAGTAAACTAGTGAATCAGATTAGTCTTCCTATTTTTATTAATCAGAAAAAAAATCACCCAAAAGAAAGATTCATTCATCTCTGTATAATTCATGAAATAATCACTATTTCAAGGTATTTGATATAAAAAGCCTTTAAATGAATGATTTGTTCAGTGAATAACTTTTCAAATTTTGACATGATCATCACACAATAGTCTACTTTCACGGTGCTTCTTTTTTGAATCTCAAACGCTTCAGTTACCCTTCGCTATGATGGCATAGGAATGCATGAATTAAAACTAAAAGTATTAAAACATCCAATTTAGTATTTTCACAGAAAAAGTCATTGATAGAATTAACAATGCACTTTGACAACTTCTCACCAGAATTCTTTAATGCATTTGAGTCCCACAAGCTCTTTCAGGCCGCTAATGGGAATGCATGTATCCTGCAGGTCAATGGAGAAGGTCCGCTTCAGCGCTCCGGCATATTGAAGGAGATGGCAGATAACGTACACATCCGATGGGCAAAGCTGCGTCCCATAGAATGACAGATGGTCAGGCAGGTTCTTCAACAGCAGTTTGGCGAATTTGGCACTGCTGGTCTCGTAAACACAATGAAACAGTTCTAGCAACCTGGCAGGAACCAAATCATTAGGCTTCATGCTCTCCAGATGGCTTTCGACAGCCTTTCTTTTGGCTTTTATGTTGACACTGCTGTCCAGGATGCTAAATCCATCAGGAGCCTTCTGGAAGACCAGGCCTGTGACAAACCTCTGCAGCACGTCCTGCGACTCTCCCTGAACTTTTCGTTTCTTCTGATGGACTACGCTGTTTGCCACCACCATCTTTTCGTTCACCTGTTTAGACTGTACCAGGTGCACAGCGCTCAGGAGGTTCTGAGTGAAAAGGTCTGCAAAGTGGTTTTCCTCACCCTCAGATGTTTTGTAGGATGCAAGTATGCCACTTTTAAGGGCGCAGTCCAGCAGCTCTGCAGAACTGGCAGGGTTTACGCACGTGTCATGATTCTTGAATCCCTCCCATGCCACTTTGCACAACTGTGGGATGTCCTGCTGTTTTTTGTTTTTACACAATGTGCTGTTTTCAAGGCCAGCTAGCTGCAGATGCCTTGAGGTTGCTCTTTGGTACAAATCCGTGAGGCTTGAAGGCAAATCATCGCCGCTTTCTTGATGCTCGAGCAGGAAGCAGGTAGTCCAACAAAGCAGCGGGTTGGAGCATAAACTGAATATGTATCTGTCCTTCTTAATCTGATTTAGTGCACTTTCTTGAAGGGAAGCATCTCCGAAATATTTAGACGTGTACAACTCAATGTCCTCAGGAGAGAAGCCACAAAGCTCCAAAATGCTGTCCATTTTTCGTAGCACCTGATTCAAAACGTCTTTAGGTCTCGTGGCGATGAGAAGCGTGCAACCCGATAGGATTTCCTTTTGGAACAAACCAGAAAATAGCTGTTTGATTGTGTATTTAGTGTTTGTGTGCGATTTAGCAGGGGACTGGAGAAGCCCCTCCAAGTCTTTAATGTGATCAAAGCTGTCAAAGATAATGAGAACTTCATCAGGGCAGGAAAGAATGTGTTTGAACACAGAGTCTGAGTCCTCGCAGCGAGGAGATATAGACAAATCCAACAGTAAGCCTTTCAAGCTGTAGTTAGATTGTGTGAGGTCTAAAATTTTACAGTTTAACAAAAAAACAAACTGAAATTGAGGCAGGCTGCCGCTCGCCCAGTCCAAGCATAAACGCTGAATGAACGTGGTTTTTCCCGCTCCGGCTTTTCCAAGGAGAGCGACTGATTGTTTTGGTTTTGAATCATTGTTATGAAACAACCGACTTCTGTCCAGCTTTGCTTTCTTTCGCTCTGAATCACTAAGCACGACCAGTTCTTTCTCAAGGCACTTGTTTGCATTCTTGCCGGATTTTATAAGGAGTTTCCTCTGGACCAGATGCATGTCTATGTAGTGTGACTCCACTCCCATTCCCCCACGCATTGGACAGCAGACATCTCTCACGCTGGATTTTATGTGATGTATGTAGTTCTTAACACATTCTGTAACACAAAAATGTATTAAGTTTCACAAAGTCTAGCAAAGCAATTTAAGCTCACGAGATGTTTAAATTGGTTTCTTACCAGGTGCTTCTGGGCGGATTTTCGTTTCGGCTTTTGGAGAAGTGGAATTGATTTTTGGTAGATCTGTAACATGAAAAACAAACAAGCAGTCAATCTGTGACTATTAATTCCTGTTCACAGTTCTTAGTATACGCACACTACCATACAAATTTAATAATGTGACAGAGTTTCTGTGTTTGCAAGGAATATTCTTTTTCCTGGAGTTAAGCAATGCCAGATTGAATGAAAAGCTAATCTTCCTCTCTACTATCCTATAAGAGTAACTAATATACTAGTCATTTGGTAGATGTTTAGGCTGGTAGGCCTTCTGATAGGCCCTCTTGTGTCATGTCGGAAACAGATCACAAAAAGAGATCCATTTTCAGGGATGATTTAGATAAAATAAAGAAAATGAAGAGGCAGATAATCTAACAGACTGGGGTAGTGAGTTTCACAGGTTTGGGGCTAACACAGAAAAAGCTCTGCCATCTTTAGATTTTAAGCAGGACAATAGGACAGTTAATGTTCATCAGAGGATGATGTAAGAAATCTGTGGGAGGAGTAGGAAAAATGTCTGAAATTCAAGTCAAAACCTTGTAATCAGTTCCAGATTTTTCTGATAGCCAGTGTAAATGTGCTAAAATAAGGGTGATAAGCTCCATAAAAAAAAAAGAGCTGCCACATTTTGAACCATATCGAGCATTATAATAATCAAGCCATGTTGAAATAAAGACATGAATGACTGTGTCTGCTAGATATGTTTAAAGCTTCCATAAACCTTTAAGCTGGGTACAGAGTACAGAGTTTATTTGCTTGTTGAAATTTAATTCTGAAGAAGGGCACCCAAGCTCTTCACATGAGTTTGATAAGTGGTCAGGCTATCTGAGAGCCAAAAGAAAAAAAAAAGACAAAGAAATTAATCACCAACCAAACTTTTGATGTAATTTACAGAAGCTAGCAAATCAGATAAGGGCTTTGACCAAGGTTTTATATATTTTTTTTTTTTCCAAAAAAAGATTCCAATAAAAATGGCAATTATGAAAGGGGTCTGTAGTTGTTTAGTTGCTTTTTAAAGATGAACCACCATGTGTTTAAAATAAGATGGAACAGAACTCATTTATAGAGAACTATTGATTACAGAAACAATATTAGTCAAACATAGCTGAAATAACATCAAGAGACAACAACGGGAGACAATATCCAGCAACTCTGAATGCAAGGCAGGTTAAAAATGTGAAAATTTAGCTGGACTCTGTAAAACTTTTGCATTTTGCCAGATAAACTTTGCGTTCCCTCACAAAACCACTGAAATATAATTTTTCCTCCCGCCTTGTGTATAAAAGGTTTTTATAATTTTTTATGCAATTTACAAGAAAACACATGTTTTGCAAGCAAACTCAAAAGCATTGAAATAAAATTAGAATTGATCCTAAATATCTAATTTCTACCATCTCATATGTGACCTGGGCTCACCTTTTATAGGAGAGAGTGTGTCTACTGTTGGCGAACCCTGGCATGCGCTGTCTGAGGATGAGCCAACAGGAAGAACAGAACCAGTGAGTTCTGGCGGGGCAACTGTGCCAATGGCTGGAAGATGAAGATTTCAGTTAACACACACCACAATACTGCTAACCCTAAAAGTATAATTATCTACGAGGCTGTCTTTTTTTTTATCTTACCAGGTGAAAGAGGAATTATCTGAGCGCCTGGACTCACACACTGGGGCGAGACTGCAGATATTGAATGCAAAATTAAAGATACGGTGACCTACATTAAAAGAACATGCAGATGCATGCAGCTATTTAATACTTTTATTATTAATTACTAGTGACTCACCAATAACGTATGTAGGTCCTGTTGGAACCATAGTACTGAACAGAGGTGGCGTATAATGCCCGATGGTCTGGATGATTTGTAGTGGTGAACCTCCTGAAATATTCAAAGACTCGTCGTCAAGCAAAGGTATAGTTCCTTGGAACGCAAATAAAGTACTGAAACAGCTACTCACCACTAGGGGGCAGAAGAGGGGGGCTGAAAGGAATACGCAAGACATGCTGTAATGGGGTTGAGCTCACATGGAAATTTCTCTCAGGGGTAATGGTGGGCGTCCTTCCGCTTGAGGGACTTTCAGGGCACTTTGTTGCTGTAATACATTAAGCTTTCAGTTAGCAATGTTTTATTTTACTTTTATTTTTGCTATCGCAAATGCGTCCTTCCTTTTTGAAATAAAGAGACAGCTCTAATAAGTTTTACTAAACCAGTTATTTAAAAACAGAAGTAAAAAAGACATTTGTTTTGTTAAAAACTATTTTGGTTTGGTGTGAAATAATTTACAACGTTATTTCTGGTTCCCATCACTAAGCCACAATCAATGATTGAGAAATTGTTCCATTGCAATGTTTAAATTACCTTTTTTGTTGTGTTTTCTGTGGGGTTTTCTGTTGACTGGAGCAACTATAAACAGATACACGCCTCTTATTTACTGAATTCAATGCAGATCTTTTATTAGAGAATATCTAAGAGGAAATAACTTACCTTTTGCTTTTTTGATTGGCACTTCATCTTGGAAATTAGCATCTTCTGGTATTGGCGTGCAGGTTATGTCTGTGTCACCTGTTGTTTGGAAAGTAGACATGACAGACTTAACATTACTATATTTAAAGTGTGATATGTAAAGGTATTATAAAACAGTCACTTGTTCCCCTTCACCTTGTTAGATACAAGGACTGATTCTATTCAATGTATTATTATATATTATTTTACAGTCTTACCTGAGAAGTTATCAAGGACGGAGGGATCTGCCAAGACACAAGGAAAGTATTTATAAGCATACTGACAATTAGTCTACACAATGTTATGCAATAAATAGGGCAATGAGTGAAACTGACCGAAATCGTCTTCAATAGACTCAAGTGACTCGAGATATTTTAAGATGACAGCATCTGTTAAAAAATAGTAACAAAAGGTAAATCTTTCATTTGAAAACTTAAATGCGACATACAGAGCTGTTTGTTCACCATGTTAAAACAAGCACTGTGCATCACTCACCAGGTAAGAGTTCAGACATTGGGTCTGAGACGATATCTTGGGATTCAGCATCTGTTGTAACAGAGTGACACATTGCATTACAGTATTTTTTTTGGATACATAAATGTGCTTCAGGGAAAACTATTAGGTGTTGTTAATAACCGCATATAGCAATGACGCGCAAGATGCTTTGAATCGCGCGCTCACTTTCTTTGAGGGAAAAAGAAAATATAAAACAGCGCGAGGAGAAAAGACCGTTTCTGATATAGAAAAACGTATCTGACTATTCAAATTATAATGTTCTTTTGGACATTTTATATAAATGGTTTTATGCATCATCAAAGTAAAATAAGTTGGGTTATGACGCAAAACGCAAATAATACATTAAAATATAGATGCATATTACCTGTTTCACAGAGATATTCCATGTTTACTGAAGAATTGTTAATCCATTAAAGTAAAATTGTGCAGATTTATTTTATTTTTTATTCCGTAAAAAGCGATCGACGCATGTCCTCAGATTACACAGTCTCAGACATTGTTTGGCAAAGCCAACTGGCTACACCGCACTGCTTGCTTTTACTTTCAATATGAAAAGGGAGTTACCAAACCAAAATATAGGCTACCAACAGGTCTTGTCATTTAGCAAATCTGTTTTCTCAAAGAGGACGGGCATACTGCGTCGTGTTTATAATTTGATGATGGAGATAATCAACTGACACAGGCTACATATATTATAATTATATTAGTTGTATTTTATTTTATTATCTTATCTTTCTGTTCCAGCTCTTATTTAAACCCTTATTTAAATGCTAATATAAAGTATTTTACATTTTAAAGACAATACATGTATTTTACAGTAAATTATTGTAAAGAAAAATGTTTAAAGAAATACAAAATATTCATGTTACCTGAATGACCATGTAATTAAGGCATCATTTTACCAAGAGTTAATGTCAGTAGCATACATTTTAACTTTGCTGTTAGCATCTAATCTAACAGCAAAGGGTTGAAATGTTGAACTATTTTTTAGGAGTTTAGCACGCGGAAATGCTCTACCCAGGAGTGGCAGGTATTTTCCATTGTCTATTGTGCCCTTTTTTTCTTTCTTTTTTTTTTTTTAGACTGATTTTATATAATACACACATTTATGCTTTCGTAATGTCTTTTGTAATCACTTTTCCAAAAATCCCACCTCAAATCCAAGTTTCCAGCCTTAAAAAAAAAGAAAGAAAAAAAAGTCAGGTGCCACCCTTCTAAAATGAAACAAAAATGTAGTGCATGTATCACAGACTGGTAAAGCAAGTACTTTGTCTTGCCAACTGGCTTGACTTGCTGGTGACATAACATTTACCATAACCACACAATCACTCTCAGTCAAGTCATTTGTTATACCATGGGGTCTTCTGTTAGAAGTTTTAGTGGCACCTTTTGGGTTGCACCCAAACATTGTTCGGTGTCCTCTTGCTTTTTGATCAACAATCCCAATGGAAGAAAAACAAAACCTTCAGGACTATACCATGCAGCGTGCTTAGATAGCAACTCTAGTGTCAGCGAGAGATCTAATTACAGGTGCATCCTGTCAGCCATGTTATGGATTTGTGGTTTTGAGCTGCAAAACATAGCAGTAATATGTGGACAGTATTTACTTATCAGGGAGTTTCACTGCTGGCTTAGTAAGCTGCAGTGTTATGCTATTGCAGTGATGTCACAGAGGGTTAAAATGAACTGTTTACCTAAAAATTAAGCCCAAAGCCACCATCTACAACACTGCATCTCCAGTGAAAAAGCCATCTCATCTAAATCAGGAGAAAACCCTGCACAGTTTACAAGGTCCTAAACAAATATGAAGGTGGACTTTGGAGGAACCTTTCACATGAAGTGTTATTATGGATTCTGGGCTGGACTTTTGGGGAAAAAAGCGAGAGTTTAAACATCTTGGTAAATCTGTTTCTTATAAATACACAGTTTTTTATTTCACTGGAAGTTTATTGACGGACTCAAGTCACATGGATTACTGAATTTATCTCCAGGTTTCACAGACAGGGCTTAAGCCTAGTCCTAGACTAAAATGTAAATCGGAGTCATTTCAAATGAAAGAAACTTGTACAGACTGATCTTAAATGTGTATAAAGATTACTTTAATGTCCTAGTTGAACTATAATCCTGGTTTAAGCTGAGTGTACACTAATTGATTTAAAAAATCTTATAAGATCTGCAAAATGTGAGAGACCACAAACATGAGCACAAAAAGTCTTAATTTAACTGTTTTGCTCCTATAGTGTGTGGTGTGCCACAATATGACAAAATAAATAAATAAATAAAATAAATCACACCACACACAAACAGATTTTCAACCAGAGTCCGGGCTGTGAACACAGGAAATAAGACACGTTGTATAAACACAGACGAACTGATCCTCGATCTCTGCTGTGCTCTTTTGTGCTGCGCCGTGACTGCGTTTGTTATTATGCTTCGGTCTTCTGTCAGCTCGCTTTCTGATTGGAGATCGTTTCGATTCACTTGCTAATCTTCAGATCATATGCGTGTTTGTCCTCGGAGTTCCCCTCCACGTATCAGGATTTCAGATCGTAAAGATTCAACATGTCCGGATCAGAAATCCTGATGTGTGGATCGGGCCGCCTCCGACGTTCTTCTGAGCAGATTCAGTTAATCTTAACACACATAACACCACAGGAAAATCTCACAAGATAGTCTTTGAAAAACCACCAAAATAATCTGTATATAATAGAATAGAATTTTCGGAAGGGGAGAAATCTGCCTGATTATCTTGTGGTGTGTACCCAGCCTTAAGCTGTCTATGAAACCAGGCCATTGTGATGTTTTTATTAGTTATTTGAACTCTTGTTCTGACGGCACCCATTCACTGCTGAGGATCTATTGATCGGATGGCCTTTATACGTTTTAGTGAATTTTCATTTTTGGTTGAACTATTTCTTTAACTGAAATACTATTTTTATATATATATAGAAAAAAAAACAAGTATTTTCTTCCCAAGTTTTCATAACTGTAAGACATTTGATGCATTTTATCTAGTCTTTACATTGGCAGAACTGTGCTGAGACCGGGGTAAGATGTCAATGAAAGTATTGTGCGCTGTTTCTGTGTGGAGTGCTATGACAAACAGTGTCCTACAGTATAACTGTCTGTGAAAATAAACATCATGAATAATCTGCAGTTCTCTGCGACCGAGAAAGTCAACTGCATTTTAATAATTAAAAGATATTTTGAAGTCAATTTTAAATGGCAGCCTACCCAGATAACAACAGAGTGTGGGCTAAGTCTGGCTTAATTCTGGCTCTGGTTTTATCTAGTCTGGTGGGAAACAGCATTCGCCGAGCTTCTGGCCAACCCCACCAAAAAAATAAAAGCAAACTGTATCTATTTTACAGAGTTTGGTCTGGCAAAAAAAAAAAAAGAAATTATTCGGCTGAGATCTGGGTGGGTTTTGGTTAGCCAAAGAGTAAATAAAAGACCTCTGGTATAAATGTGACCGCTTTTACACTTCATAATATAATACACATGAAAAATACGTATACAGTACCTACAGTAAAAAAAGTACTGGAAATTTTCTGCCAGAAAGTTGACATTATTCATTCATTATACTGACATTTCTGTTAATGCTAAAACACAACTAAAAATAGACACTTATAAACACTTCAAAACAGTAAATTACTTAATATGAATATAGTACATTGTGCTCTATTTTTTAAAGTTATCTTTTGAGGATTTTTTAATTGCCTTAACCGGGACAGGATGGTAGAGAGGAGACAGGGAAGCACTGGATGGAAAAAGGACCACGAGACGAGATTCGAACTCGGGTCGCTGCGAGCAAAGATGTGCTCTCTGACAGCGCACTACTGTGCTCCGTTTTACAGATTTCTTTTTTTGTTTAGAGAAAATGATACAAAATTCGGAATTAATAAAGCCATTTAATTTTCCTGTCCTAATATTGGCCATTATTTATTAAATTAAGGTTTTTTTCTGGCAAACCGTGTCAAACACTTCGGTGTGAGCTGTGAATAATTTGCAGTAAAATACTTTTAAATGCATTAATAATACATTTTATTTTAATTGTTTTGAAAAGCTAAATGTTCATGTATTTCTCAATAATGCAGCATTGTCACATAACCACTTTATTATTATTATTATTAATTCACTCTATGGGCAACTCATAAAAGTGATACTCTACTTTTATTTGATACTTAACATATAAATATAATGAAATATAATTAGTCCCTTTCCTTTTTGACAAAAATGACATTTCCACAAGTGTATTTTTGCAGTGATGTCATGGGAGAGGTTTTTTTGATTCAGCAAAAAACCTTTCAGCAAACAGTTCCTAAAAAAGTTTTATTCGTTTTAATTACATTTTAACAGTCCCTTTTTCCACTATAAAGAAAATATTGTGAAATAAAAAGCCTCCACAGATTGACAGAACAATATACAGTATATATATATATATAAAACCTTTATTTACAAGTAAAATATTATACATACACAACAAGCAGACATGCAAATACAAATATTTCACTCACCATAAGGCACCAAATGCTCCTCTTTGCAGAGCGCCAAATCCAAGATGCTTTGGCTGATATCCCAGTTTTGCCAGATAGGCAAAGAGAGCCTTCTGGCCAGATCTTCTCCATTATTACAAAAGATTTCACTTAAACGCTGCTCCCCAATGTCCCCATCCTTGTAGAGAGACTGGTAATACTGGGTAGAGAAGACGTTGGCCTCGTGCAACTCTCTGAGAAGCTCGTGCAGTAGGACAGGGCTGACCTGTAAAGCTTTCCTCACCTGAAACAGTACCTCATCAAACGGAACCATGTCTGGACAGCAGCCGCGAGACAAGCTCATTTCAATGCTTCATTTCCTGCTTCTCACACCAAAGCCAATTATCTGCGCTTTTGTTCCTGGATAAAAAAAAACCCTCAGCTAATTCCATTTGTCTGTTTAATTCTACACTGTGTAAAGGCAACCAGTTTTACCCAGGTCAGGTGAGGACAGTTTCGCATCTACTTTTTCCAGAAGAAAACTAATGGCGCTAATGTGCTGTGCATGGACAAATCAAGAGACCACATCTCCATCTCACTTCTCCTTTGTTACTAGGAATTAATATGGAAGAGATTATATTTATACACACACACACACATGCCATTAACAGATCCCAACCACTACCACTAGTTTACCGGCTAGCAATGTGTTCTACTCTTCTAAAATGAAAGAAATATTTTGACATGCATTTTTTTATATTTCATTTCATTATATGAAGGCAGCACATGGTAGATTACCCACAATACTGTTTGTGCAGTCCTGAAGTTAGCGTAACAAGCATACAGTAAATGGTATTCGATTATTTTGTCCAAAATGGTAGCTGTGAGGAAACGTGTTGCTGATGCCAGTGGCAGGTCTTAAAGTGAAAGTAAGTTTTACAACCAGACAAAAGCCAAACATAACAACATTTTTTTTATAAGGCTGTTGGCTTTGGTTCTGGCTGGAGATCAAAAACATTTGATCCCATATGAAGACCCTTAAATACCTCACAATGACTCAAAATAAAGCATTGCTCTGGCAGACAACGCCTTCTTAAACTGAAAGTGGAAATCCCCCAAAATTTAGATAAAGAACTTACCGTTAACTAAACATGAATGTTTTATGAAGAGTAATATAAATACTCGTACAATATCACAAGGAACAATTAACAATGATTCAAATGTATGATTGTGGATGTGTATTAAAACAAGTGTTTTTTTCCAGTATGTTATTTATCAAAAAACAAAAAAAATGGGAATTTATTGCAGATTGGATTTAGACATTGTTATCTTAAGAAATTTATTAGCAAAATTAAACATTACAGCAATGACATCTCATTAATGAGGAAACCAATGTATGGTGCATTGTCTTTTCTGATAATAAACATAATTTCTCCTGCTGAAACATGCCAATTGCCATTATAGTAATAATTATATTTTGGTTCCACTTTCATCAAGTACAATTTACAAATTTAGATTTTTGAATTGGATTGTGATTTCTACGTCTGATGCACAACATGAATTTTTTTTATATATATTTTAACAAACAATTTATCAAATCTCAAATATATTTATATATAACATATGTTTTCAAAATATGATTTGAGTTTTACATTTGCCTAAAAATTAGTTTATAAAGTTGAGCAAGTGTGGTGAGCAGAAAGCACAATTCATCATGACCTTTCTTTTGTGACTGACTGATCACATGACAGGGCTGTCTGAAATCACTGGACATCCCAGCTGGCTGGATAAAGGCCTGTGTTAAGAAGGATCATCTGGTGTAGCATAGGAAGAACAGTAATCTCTGATTTCTGTGAAAAGAAAAAAAGTCGTCAGCACAAACGAAGGCCATTTTTGTGTCAAAATAGCAAGATATCTGGATTCTAAAGAATACTCGCTTCTGTTATCTGCTTCTAATTTAAAAAAAAAAAGAAGATGATGTGTGTGAAGGGGTTCCCTATTCTCTCAAGCTCCGGATTATTTCCTTGAGATTCTTTTTGTTTCTATTTCAGCAATCGTTCCCTTATATTATGAGATATAGTGGCTTGGTTGAAGGACGTGTTAAATATAGCTTCGAAGAAATCTGCAAGCACTTCAGCACACAAAAGGGGCAAAAGTGACAAAAAACATTATTACAAAAATAAGCAGCTAATTTTTTCCAAACAACGTTATCAAACATTGCGAAATTCCACGGGTGACAACTTACAGTTTTAAAAATTAATTTTCTGAAAAGCGCAAACACAAAAATTGTTAAGATTTCATTTAAATGTTAGATTTAATTTACAATTGTGCATAAAAAAAATCTTAGGGACACTCCAATCACTGATTTAGACAGAATTATTCTGATTGAATTTTTCCCACATTCTCATTTTTGATTTAAAGGGGTCGGTCTTTGTTTTTATTTTGTATTGTTCTCTTAGGTCCACAATGTTATCCAAAATTTTACATCAAATAACATAATTTAGAAGTAATAGGTTATATTCTGGCCTGTTTTTGACCGCCTCATCAGAACACTATGTTTAAATAAGCATAATGAATTGTAGACTTGGATGTAAACACCCGCTACTATGATGCAGAGTTGTGTATGTTTTATAGATGGATACTGCTGTGATTTAGCTTTAAATGCAATACATATCAAACAATCCTTAAGTAAAGACAAAGCTATAGTGATCACATAATGACAGTTACCAGTGGCGGTTTTAGGCATGGCCGAACGGGGCAGCATTTTTTCATGGCACGTGGCATTTAAATAGTTTCAGATCTAGCGCACATAAAAAACAAGACGTGCACCAGTATCCTGCTCTCGCGAGAATGGTGCTAGTGCTCGCTCGACCCCCTGCGCTCCCTCAACTGCTCAACCCCTGCTCGCTCGTCAAGTACACTGAGACTTTGGAGGCAAGGATCAAATGTCAGATCTCTCCGCTCTTGTGATTGGTCATTTTCAACACATACCGCTGGTCAAGACTTTAGGAATAGTGTGCATGTGGGTGTGTTTTTTATTTTGTTAATTAATAATTAGTCATGCAAGTCAAGATTAAATATCTTATGCCCAATGGGTTTCTTGATTTACTGAAAACTGGTCCACTGAAAAGAAGAACCACTGAAAACTGGTTCTTCATAAAAAGTCTTTAAACCAGCTGTTTCCCATAGTAAACTCTGCTACGAGTCCGGGATGTTAATCTGTCACTTATCTTAGTGCGTCTCAGAATGAAATTCGCATGCACTTTAACGTTTTATTGCTTGCTTGATAATCTGTTTGATCAGCGTCAGAATCTAAATTTAAAATTAAGTGGTGCAACACAACTAGATTTAAAATAAAACCCAGATCAACAATTCCTTAATTAGCTCTAAACTTTGTTTAATATAATCCTTGTTGGTGCAACCCATCCTTGGTCTGTTTCTACCAGTACTGGAGACTGTTTGGTAACAGACTAAAGCATTAATGGAATTACTAACGGAATGGTTAGTAATGGCAGTTTATTGACTTTTGTGTGAGGCAGGTTTGTTTTAGAGGTGCTTGCTGGGCTTTGGATGACTTACTTTGGACAATATTCTGATAGGCCACTGCAGCTGGAGAGTCTGGAACTTCAGTCAGGAAAGACCTCCCCTCGTCACAAAATTTCCCTTGAAAAGCAAAATACAGAAGTGCAATTAGAGAAGTAGAAACTGCTGGCTGCAGACTTTCCTTCAGGCGCTTTAAACAGTGGGGACGGAAAGTATTCAGACCCCACTCTTTGTTATATTGCAGCCATTTTCTAAAATTATTTAAGTTCTTTTTTTGTCCTCATTAATGAACACCCAGCACCCCATATTGACAGAAAAACACAGAATTGTTGACATTTTTGCAGATTTAGATTTTGCTCAGTATTCAGTAGAAGCTCTCTTTTGGGTCTTTTTGGGAAAGATACAACAAGTTTTTCACATCTGGATTTGGGGATCCTTTGCCATTCCTCCTTGAAAACCTCTCCAGTTCTGTCAGGTTGGATGGTAAATGTCAGTGGACAGCCATTTTTAGGTCTCTCCAGAGATGCTCAATTGGGTTTAAGTCAGG
>JAUCMS010000062.1:13914570-13927548 GCA_032357445.1 Enteromius radiatus | reverse complement strand
TCAGGTAGTTCCTTTGACCTCATGATTCTCATTTGCTCTGACATGCATTGTGAGCTGTAAGGTCTTATATAGACAGGCGTGTGGCTTTTCTAGTCAAGTCCAATCAGTATAATCAAACACAGCTGGACTCAAATGAAGATGTAGAACCTCAAGGATGATCATAAGAAATGGACCGCCCCTGAGTTAAATATATGAGCAAAGGGTCTGAAGTTAAATCATAGCAAAGGGTCTGAATACATTCCAGTTTTTCTTATTTAATAAATCTGCAAAAATGTCAACAATTCTGTGTTTTCCTGTCAACATGGGGTGCTGTGTGTACATTAATGAGGAATAAAATGAACTTAAATTATTTTAGCAAATGGCTGCATTATAACAAAGAGTGAAAAATTTAAGGGGGTTTGAATACTTCTCGTACCCACTGTAAGTAACACCATAGGGAGTTATTAGACACTCGATTCACTGAATACACGCTGTAAATATAAAAACAAGGAAACACTCTCACAAAATAAAGAAATGGACTGCACCGCAGTGCTACGATGTGAATTGTTAAACTTCCTCATGCCCTGGCCACTTAATGCGGAACACGTGTGGAATGATATTTTGCTGTTGTATTTAAACTGGTTTAAAACATTTGCTTCCTTGTGAATGGTGAAAGATTAAAGCTTTTTGTACCTATACGTGGATCCAAGGGGACTCTGCCCAAAAGAGGGAGATTTAGTTCTTCACACATTCTCTGTGCTCCTCCTGTGGTCGGAGGAAATATCTGTGATGTATTCTAGCAACAGAAGGAGAAGGGTTATCAAAAAAAACAACAACACATGATGTGGCAGGTCATTTCACAATGCAATATTTTATTTAGTCATCTTTGTATTGCTACAAACACTAATGCCTTTAGTTTATTTGAGAGACCATGTTGTTTAATCACTCTTTTCTATGAAAGTACAATGGAACTTACAAGTTTAAAAAAACTTATGCAAAGTGATCATCAAAATAGACCACACAACCCAAGTACAACAGCTTCATGTGACAAAGAGATAAACAGATTTAATTTAAGGATACTACAAAAATAATAGTTACTATAATATCTGTAAATAACAACTTGCTTATAAAAGGTCTACTAAAGTCTGTTTTCTAAATGTTCTAGAAAATAGTCTCTTATCCATTTGTTTGATCAAAAATACAGAATATAAGGTTTTGTGTTATTTATTTATTTTTATTTCAATTATTGACAACGCTGATAGCCTCTTGGGCAGAATGTTGACATACAGCGCTGCTGCTCTTTGGGCGTCCCTAGCAAATATAAGGCAAAAACAATGAAAATAAAAAGGGGGAAAATTCTGTTTTTCCTGGCAAACTGAAGTTTCAGCATAATTTTTCAAGTCTTCAGTGTCACATTATCCTTCAGATATTATTCTAATATGCTGATTTGGAGCTCAGGAAAAATTAGCATTAGCCATGTTTGGAAAAAAAGCCCTGCCACCTAATATTTCTGTAGAAACTGTATTCAACTGTGTTTTTTTTGTATTCTTTAAAGAATTGAAAGCTCAAAAGAAGAGCATTTATTTGAAACAGTGATCATTTTAAATGTCTTTCAACCAATTTAATGTATCCTTGATGAATGAAAGAACTGTTTTCCATAAAATACCTTACTACTAAATGTAATCACAAATCATCATATGATCAAATTGACTCCAACTGACTTCTAGCCTGATACTAAATGGTGCTTTCACATCCTCTTTGAAGCTTACAAGCTCTAGTCTCCATAGGTTGTAAATGTCTGGTTTAAAAAAAAAAAAAAAAAGTACAATCTCTAAAATTTGTCCATTTGTCTCAAATGAAAAAATGGAAGCCATACAGGTTGGAATAACACGAGAGTGAGTAAAGAATATCAATTAAAAAAATTTTTTTTTACACAAAAGCCATGCGCAACACCAATATCATGCAGAAAACAACAAGGGTGATGTGTTTTGCTGTGAGATACTGGGTGTAAACATGTATACTGTACCTTGCATTTAGGACAAACAAAGCCACTCATGTTTTCAATCACACCTATGATGGGTAATTTGACCTTTCTACAGAATCGGATCTCTTTTCTCACATCCTGCAGAGATACTTCCTATTTGAAAACGGAACAATAAAATAAAAAAAAGGATTATACAGCAGTCAAAACACATAGTTACATGTTAATAAGGATTGTTACAAGGTACTCCTATAAAAGCATTACAAAACAGCAAAATGATTTATGCTGGCTGATACTTTTCTTGTGTACAATGGTGGCAGCAAAGTATGGAAGAAAGTTTCCAAAAAAAGTTTTTTGCTGTGAGATTATATCAGGCAATTTTGACTTTTTTTCCTCATACTGTTGATTTCATATCTTTTTTTTCTCAGAATTGTGAGACAAAAAATTAGCAATAACCTTTTTTGATTTTTTATTCAGTGGTGGAACAGGCTTCCATAGCAAAGTACTACAACAAGGGTGATCCTAAGGCCTATAAAACATTTCATTTAAAGTGGATTGCTGCAACACAGTCTGGTATTGCAAAATACAATATTTTACCAAAGAAAATAAAAAAATCTCTTTGGCTATATAAGGAAGTGGAAGTCCATTTATGTGTCCTATCAGAGTTTCAGTGAAAGACTCTAAACATTAAACATCTCCACTTAAAAAAATAACTTCAAAGCTCAAATGCTTAGTTCTGAGAAATGTGTTGATGGCTTCTTTGAGCATGTGTACGATTAAGAAGTGCAACTTGTGTGAAGACGTAAATAACTTTTCTTTTTTATAAGTTATTCACACCACTGAGTTCCACTTCACTGTTAGTGTGCAGGAAATCAACAATTTTTTCAACATTCAGTTAAGTGTGAAACCTGTTTCTCATACGTCAAAACATCTAAACTCACAATTGGAACCTCAAAAAAATGTTTTATGCAAATCTCTTTATTTGAATCTTTTTTTAATATTTTATTTTTATAATGCAAATCGGATCACAAGATGTAAAAGCAGCTTCCTGGAACACGCACAGCGTTTCACATGTGTTGCTGTTCACCTGCGGGGTGGTGATGATGACGGCTCCGTCGATGCCAGCGCCGCTGAGATACTGCACGATAGACAAATGCTCATCAGACGTTCCTGGAGGCGTGTCAACAACCAGATAATCTACTTCTCCCCAGTCCACATCCCTCAGAAACTGTTTAATCATGCCTAAACATGAGAAAAAGATGCCTAAACATGCACCATATCAAACATGTCACTGAATTAAATTCAACTTTTCGAATGTGTTTGTATAGGCCTTTTCACAAGACATTTTGCTCATTTAATTTGCGTTGTTGGAAATGTAAATATGCTGCAAAAAAAACTGCACTGTCTAGCACTCCAGTCTTATCTTGTGCCAGATGCAATCTCTGTGAAAATCAAGCTTTGCTACTCAAGATGACTCTGAATTCAAAATCCTTCACACTTGCAGTGTTTTGATGCTATTGTTATTATCCCAATACTGTCTACATAACTAGGCTGTAATCATGCAGATATTCAGTACTACCACAGTGATTTACTTCCCCCTAAAAACTCCATCGGCTCTTAATGAAACATCTGGAGCCAAATTACATTTTGTTTACCCAATTCTCAAGTGTTTGACAAAGAGTCATTAAAAAGTGATTCAGTTTACAGAGTACATAGCGTGTTAATTTAGTTTTTAACAGCACTAACTGCTATGTTAATACATGGATAGCTTAATGTTTTGCTTGTGCCATATAAATGTCACTGCTTATTTAGGAGGGGACAAAAAGGTAAAATCCTGGTGGCTGGGTATGGTAAAAAATAAAAATCCCTTAACTTTCCCTTAAATTCAACAATATAAGCTAGTATGTAAGAACCGACATCTGACATTGAACAGACATCTGAACGTTTTTTAATACCATTAAATATAGCAATTAATAACTGACTCAATAAGCCAGATTAATTCCATTAACTCGCTAGGTGAGGCAGTTGTTGAAACTTTTGGCTGACATGTTAAAAAGAGTTCACAAGAGTCAGCTGTGAATCAGACATCACTGCTTACATCTTGTTTGTTGTATTATGCGTGACGATGCCATTTTTGGCATACATCACAGATCAGACACAAAGATATCAGACAGTGTTTAAAACAGAGTTCAAGGAAGTGAAACCCATCTGGTCTAAACTTAACTTCAGATAAACAGCACGACGTGCTCTTATCTGAAAGGTTTTCGTGGAACATGACACCCGTTTTTCTGTTCCTTTGCAGGTATTAAACACATGTAAACAGTAATACTTTAAAGCTATGGTGCAGAAAGAAAGGAGAATGTTGTACAATGCATTTTTGGTTGTTTATCATGAAATGTATTTGATCCAAGTTCCTCTAATAGTCATCTGTGCATTGTGTTGTACTGTCAGAACGGAACCCTTTTTTTAATTTTGAAAGCAGTACTTCTGCTTGGTAGATTTTTATTGTGGCAGGAAGTTAATGCTGCCCTTGTTTTAGCTACTGCTGGAACACAAATCATGTATTTAATTACACTAAAGTTAATCATAATGTGATCCAGTTATTGTACAACAGTAGGCAACAAACAGATTAACAAACCTGCTAATTGGAATAACTTTTAACAAAGATTAACCAGACTAACAAAACGGAAACATGTCAGGTAAAAACAGCTGCATGAAACCAAACATGCATCACCACGATATACTTAACCATCAAATCACATGATTGATACC
Source organism: Enteromius radiatus (assembly GCA_032357445.1). Lineage (NCBI taxonomy): Eukaryota > Metazoa > Chordata > Actinopteri > Cypriniformes > Cyprinidae > Enteromius > Enteromius radiatus. Next base: position 13,922,816 of record JAUCMS010000062.1, on the reverse strand, counting down.
CACAGGACATACACCCACTATCTAGTGTCTTTCACACTGAGGAAATGATTAGACCTGATCTGAAAAATAGGCCATTTTTATTTATTAATGACTAATAGTTTATTAATTAATTAGGAGAATATATATTTAGTAGGTTATTTTCTGTAGTAGGTTATATTTCAGATCAATGGTCATAATCACGTGAGGGCAGTAAGTTATGACACTACATAAAAAATATGAAGAAAAAAAAAGAAAGTAGTTCATAGCATGGACAATGTTAGCTTTTCCCACTTAAAATGTAATGATCAGTAACACTGTGAATCTCTCACCCATCTAACTCAATAATTAACAAATTCTACTTCGTTCTTGGTTTGGACAGAAATTCAAGCAAAGTTTTATGACCTTTTCGGTGGTTTAGATCATCAAGGCTGTTTAATGCGTTTTTTAACAAGTGCCTACTAATCAATCGCATGAATTCCCCTAGAACTCTGAAGTAGAGGATTCTGGGTAGAATTCAAATTGGTCACATGTTTTTGTAAACTTTTGCAGGCTCCCCCTGCTTGTTTTGACCTTCACTATCATGGGTGCAAATAAACAGATTCCTAGATCTAATGACTTCTCTGTCTGTTCTCAGTCAGGTAACACATACAGTCACACTTTGGCGATGTTGGACTTCTGATACAACTCACAGCTAAATGACTTTGAGGAAGGTCATTTAAACTACTTAATAAAATGTTATTATTCCTGATGTGTACAAGTACCAACCATTCTTTTTGGGGCCTCTCCAGATAACAGCATCATCTGGACTACTGAGCAGGAAGCCGATGGACATAACGGCCAAGTTGTCCTCTACATACTAGACAGAAATAATATATGCTTACGTAAGAATGACAAACGCTTAATACAAATTTAAAAAAAAAAAAAAGAGTTAAAAGATCTCACCACTGGAGACCAGCCTGAACCGCTCTGATGTACCTAAAGAAGCAAACAATGAGATACTTCAACTGTCTAACACAAGCAAAAAGCCCAATGAAACCAGAAATGTATGACATACCTGCTCCCCCTCTAACCCCATTATTTTGGGTATAGATGGCCCACAGATGTCCACATCTAGCAATGCAACCTGGGAGAGAAAAAAAAAATAAAAATCAAGCAGAAAAACTGGCACAAAGATGTTTAATAAGAATATGGGTTAATAAGGATGTGCCTGGAAGTCTGTGTAAAGCAATATTAAATGTGTTTAGAGTTGTAACACCACCACAAATGTGTTATTAACAACCCAGTCAAATTTGAATAAAGAAAAAGGCAATAAAATACATGATCAAAATCACTGAAACCACACCCACTTCTGAGAAAGCTACCTCTCTCAAACTGTCAAAGACTGCTATAACCTAAATGGATGCTCCCTCTAGCAGCTTTATTGGATTTACACAACCTTACAATGAAATACGCATTTAGGTAATTAAGAGGCATAGCTAGCTAAAAAACAGAAGGCTGACAGCAAACTGCGCTTGAGCGGGTAAACCACCGATGCTAATGCACTCTCTAGTTATTATAGTGTAAGGGAAAGGCCCATGCTCAGTGGCTCCAGTGTATAAACCAAGACACGATTACAGGTATGCCCAAAAAACTCCCGAACACCAAAATGGTGAACAGTGGTTTAACTGTAAACTACAAAATACAGTACAATGGAGTTTACAGTCTTTGTAATGAGTATCCAGAGATAAAATATTTCTAGCTCAAAAGTGAGTTCATATATGCACCTCTCTCATATTATTTACTGTATTAAACACAGCAATTAACCAAACGATTGAACCCACTTTCCATTTCCTGCAGACAAAAGAAAATTGCACCATTGCAATAAAATGAAGTTAACACAAGATGTCAGCATGGCATAGCTTAGTGAGTCAGCAGCTCGCACAGACACAGCTTCAGTCTGACCGGCACTGGCTCAGTCATTACATAAGGCAATAGTTTCTATACACACAGATCACAACCCCCTCCAACACACATTTGGGCTATTTAAAGTCATCTCTGAATGTCACTTCTCACTTCTGAACGGGGAAACATAACCTTTCCATCGCCTATGGCTGAAAACATCATGTCTGTGGTCTCATTTCTGAGTGGACAGCCTTGATTTGGTGTGTGTGTGTGGTTGCGGTTGCATACAAGACCTAACAGTTATATATATATATATATAGGAACTCTGGGTCAGATGTGAATGGCATAAGAACAGGTGCTCAATGTGAGTCAGCAAGTGTGACAACAGATCTAGAACACTTCAACAAACACTGCCAAAACTAGATAAGACGGGGGAATTCAATGTATTTGAATGAACATTGTACTAATATTGATAATAATTAGAAATGTAAAAAATAACCATATATCTATATCTATCTACCTATCTATCCACCCAACCACCTACCTACCACTGCAACCACCTCAACAGGGCCTCACAGCAAACAGATGCAAATGTCATTAAGGAACCTGGGAATCTTTTAGAGGGCTGACATTCCTGGCTTTTGTATAGAAAACTTTTTCTTCTCTTACAATAGACCCCCGAGAGCTGCTGCATGCTCACTGGATTATACTGCAGCATATGTTTAGATAATCACACCAGAGTAAAAGTCTGTTTGTGTGACTGATCTGTGGACATGATAGAAGCTCATAAAAATTCCAGATGTGCTGATGTTTTGACTTTTTGGCTCCATGAAAGCCCTTTCTTTTGATGCAACAAAGACATGACATGCACATAAATGTATCAGAAATATGAACAATGATGTCATTACAAGCGCTTTTACTTAAAAAGTAAAATTCATTAGGTTTTAAAAAAAATCTAGAGTCTAATTAAATGTATGACCTTCTTGCCCCTGGCTTGAGTTAAATGTTATTTGTCGACAGCTGAATTATGCAGCACGCCCTTAAAACACACCCTCTGTAGGGTCACACTATGTTTATTCTTCCCTCCCCGTCCTTCCGCTTCCTGAAGGAAATTTACTAAAAGCAAACTTTGGTGTAAAAGCAGCAAATAAGGAGAAGCAAAGAACGGCGCTTAATAGTCCCGCAGGAATCAAGCAGGTTCCCTCGCTCTCCCTTGCAGGCTCTCGCAGGAAATAGATGCAGGGAGCAGGGTTGTAGGGAGGCTAGAGGCAAAAGTCAGGGACTATTCCACCGAGCTAAAGGGGAAGTCACACCACTTCCTTCCAGAGTCTGAATACTTTTCTTCTGGCAACCGCTCTTTTTTTTCCCCCCCAGTACTTCCCTGTTTCTTTCTTGTGTTTAGAAACACAAATGTTCGTGCTCCTGTGTCTTATTTGGCCTTCTTAAATCAATGTCTGAAACCCTCAGGGCTCAACAAATATATGATGAGTGAGGAGTGGAAAAGCACATCTTTAACCTTATAAAAATGGAAGGAATCCCACAGACCTCTTGAGATCAGATGGACCATCAACAAATAGGCCTGTTTGGGAATATATGTGTATGTGAGTATTGTTTACATCCCATGTTTTAAAAAGAAAAAGTTCACTTCTGGGAAAATTGGTGCAAAACATAAATGTTTATGTTAACATTTTTATTAATACATTTTTGCTAGTTTATGCCTTGCAATTTATATGTAACAACTGATAATTAATATTTTAAAAAATTAGCAGGTGTATGAATTACGACATATTTTTCTTCAGTAAAGATGACAATTTTTTATACATTTCATATAAATTTCTATGAGCACAGGTACATAAATTTAAAGAGGACTATGGCATGATTGGCACATCACCATAAATGAACGTCTAAAGATGTTCAAATGCTATTAATGTGCAAGAAAAAATTCAAAACAACAACAACAAGACTACTGTTGAAGAACTGGCTTTTAAACTACCCAGCTGCAGGCAATTATTCTCAAACATCAAAACAAGTGGCTGCTAGATACATCAGGATTCTGCAGACAGCTACAAAACCACTAGAATTTCCTTAGAAAGCAGCTAGGGACATACAAGAAAAAGAAAAATGAGAAAAAGTTTAAGATATAGGCACAGTTCTCTCATAAAGGGTATTTATCCTCTGTTAAAGAAAAGGAGGAGGAGGAGGAGGAGGAGGAGGACAGAGTTCAACCGAAGGGAAATTCTTTCTTAAAATTTTATTTGTATAGGAAAATATGTCACCGTATCTCTACAGACTAACAGAAAGAGATTTAACAGAAATGTCTAAGGAAAAAAAAAATCTAAATCAAAACAGCCAGAGATTTAAAAAAAAAAAAAAAAAAAAAAGTGTGGCTTCTGCTCTGAGAACCAAAAAAGGGTGTTTGCAACTGCCTACAGCACTTAAAATGGCAGAAGAACAAGACATTCTTGGGTCAAACACAAGACTCTTCCCAGTTTCAGCTGGGTGTAGTATTCCCCTGTAATCAAAACTATGTGACAGACTCCAAATGGAAACAAAAAACCTCACCATTGTTCAAAAACACGTGTTACAAGCAGCCTTTGTTTTTTGTGGTACAAACATGTGTAATATATATATATATATATATATAAATAATAATTTGACAATAAAATGATGCTACATCACAATTAAGGCAGTTTCACCATAAAGTACACTAAATGTAAAACTCAACGTTGTGCATTTCAGCAACTTGTGTGAACCGCATCTGATTACACTAGAGCAGGTTCATCCAGTTATCACCATTAACACACAAACTTTCTCATTAACAGCTACATAATGCTTGTCATTATGCTGTAGTGATGATCTCATCCTCTTACTGCTCCAGTTACTGTGAGTGAATGCCGCACCTGGAAATTACTCTACTTTTGCAGCTTGCATGCACCTTCAGTCAAAGCCTGCAGCACTTAACCTACATTAAAATATAAATTGAGTAAATTCATTACACAGATGCTTATTAGCAAGAAACAGGTCTGAGGGCAAACAATATGTTTACCATGATAATCAACACTGGGAAGCATTTGTGTAATTCATGATGAAAGTTTAGCTGTATGACCTTTAGCATTTACTATAGAAAACCAATATGACAAGAGGAGGTGGATGGGTCTGCTGAAGTACTCACTCCAGAGGACATGCTGAAATAACAGTGGGGATAAACATAGTTAGCGTAAATATACAGAATCTAGCTTTATTGAATGCTGCCACTGAACATGGAACCAACAAATATAGAAAACAGTTTCTTGGGAATACAGAGATGCTTCTACAAACAGGTCAGGTGCCACTTGATTTGTATGCTTCCTGCTTATAGCTGGCTTGTATATCTGGTACCAATTCTTTTAATCTTAACCGACGCAGTGTTTAGTTTTTATTTTTTTTTATAATTAAGCTATTTTCTGAACAGCATAAATCCATGAATAAATGTTCAGAAGCAAACTTAAGTAACGAAGTAACAGATTTCCCCTGCTCAGGGAGTAGGAAGCAATGATAACTGTGTAGAAAACATATCAATCGGAACACAGTCTAGGCATGGAGCTCTAACGAGCTTGTGATCTGAATCAGGTGTGTTAACTAAGAGAGACATGCAAAATATGTAGAGTGGATAGCAAGGACTGGGATTGGGAACAACTGGGCTTATAGATGTGCATGTTTGACAATACTGTTAATACCTACTGTTTTAACGATCGGGTAGTACGTTCAATTTTAAATGTAGTACCTACATAAGCAGTATGCCATTTCGGACACAGCATCAGTCTCTCTCGTTATTTACATTACATGTGTGAATCAGTGGGCTGGGCTAGACAGACAGTGATATAGAAGCAGGCGCTTATCTTCTGCGGAGGCAGGGTTTATCCACACTATTACATCACAGCACGATATATTCCACAAACTGTCATTGTCGTGGCAGATTGGCTTCAATATAAGGTGCTTTTAGACTAACAAAAAAGTTATGAGATCTGAAATGATCTCTTACATGTCAAAAGGGAACTTTATTGGAAGCTCAAGAGAATGTTGATTTCTCAGCTCATGACCCCTTTAACCCCACTGAATATGCCGGAATGAACTTAAGATGTCTGCCAAAAATGAACTCTTGCTGGAAATACATCTTCAGATGGTGCATTATGTTGTTGAAACAATGCCACAATGAAAGCACAACATCTTTAAAGCTAAAGGCGATCCAACAAAATGTTATGAGTTTGTGAGTTTTTTTTGGACAGGCAGTGTAAAATCCTAAAGTCTCTCAATAAAGTTGGCCAGTTTAATCACAGTTTGAGCCTAATGAATCTAGGCACCGTCATCTTGGAATAAGGACTTGGGAACTACTTAAATGTCTTTTTGAGAAATAAAAAGCTAAAATAATGCATCAGCTAGGTTTAAAATAATTGTTACTAAACATGCAACATGCCAGAAACATATTAATCACTGCAATAAAGTAGCATCTTTTTTTCGTATTTACATTTTTAAATCCAAACTGCTTTTTTTTTTGGCCAGGTAGTATTTCTCTTTCTGTTCCATATCGAGTTACCTCCATGTGAAATAAGCTCCTTTTGACTGATCGTGCGTGTGCGTTGGAGTGGATGCCTCTCTTATCTGAACTGAAGGTCACACTAGAGGAGCCTCTCAATGCTTTCCTCACGCTTTCAGTTCTCAGGATGTGTGCACACAGCCCAAGTCATACAACAGGATGTTCTCGCAGCACTTCCGGAATCAGAAGAGGGCAGATAAGAGGGAGCTATCAGCACACAGGCCTGACTGGAAGGTGCTGTTTGGAGATCATACAGACACACACACACACACACACACTCACACACACACACACACACACAGGGTTTCAACTGTCAACAGCCAGGGTGACCATAATCTCACTCTCACCAAAGAGACCACTTCAATTTTTTTCTGCAAGCTACAGCATCCCATTACTATATTTACCGTGTGCTTGAAAAATAATACCAGTCCCTAGGGGAAAAAGAAAAAAAAAAAAAAATCAATAAAGAGAAAAATACACAATTGCACAAACTGCCATCTTACAATGGAAAGAGAGTGAGATGTCAGAGAAAAAAAAAAGAAGACATGACCCATAATTCCACAGCGAGACCTTTTAAAGTCACTTCTGAATACTGGAAGCGGAGAGCGTGGGACTATTCCTCTCGGCTTTTTAGATGTCTGCCAACAATGGAGCGCTTCACATTGTGGAAGTCCCCAAGCTGTGCGATTTAAATTGTTTGAGGGATTGAAGATTATTTCAGTCAGTGAGCTGCCAAAGGGTAAACAGTGGCTGCAGTCTGCACGCTGACTGCACTATTGTGGCCGCAGTTTGTTGAGACGAGATCAATACAGCTCTCCCCAGTGCACTGGCTCAGAAAGAGTCCCAGTCAGAGCCGTGCTCTTCTCAATGAACCGGGTAAACACAGCTCTTTCTGCCACAGAGCTAAAAATAGCCAGCAGTCTCAGATGGAGAAAAATTATTGTGAAGCGCTTTGCTCGGATGCTAATGTACAAACAGAAGCTTTTCCTGTTCACTGCCCTCTCGTAGAGATTCATCCAAGTTCGAAAGAATAAGTGTTGCCTTTTCCTCTGAGGTTGGTTGGTTTTTCTATTCTGATTAATACAATGCTTTGCTAAAGGCACAGCACTTAAAACGTCTGATATGATTCCAAGATTGTTTCTGAGTGAGTTCGGAAACATGATTTAACATTTATAGTGCTGTAAGGCAAAAACAATCCACTTGAACAAAAGCTATGATGAAAAATAATCAAAATGAAGCACTTTGTTTAAAAGAAAAAAATAATAATAATGTGAGCCAGGCTCGCAGCACATCTAAATTAGTTGTGGCATTTCATATTCCAATGAGTGCAAAAAATATTTTTAATAAATAAAGGCCAGGTCATAACTGAGTCTTGACAGAAAAAACACTGTATTGGTATCACATTAATAATGAGACAAACATTGACTGTGTCTGATATCTAAACTGATGCTAACTTTTCTGGCAGAGGAAGGAAGACAAAAGATGTCAACAAACTCATCTGCTACAAGACAGTCCAAACAAAGTAATCCAATCATATTTGTATTTCTGTTTTAACAATGTTAATTATAAAAATGAAACACTTACAGTTGTGTACACCTCCAACAATAAATTCTTTATCAGCTAAATTAGTGATGCACTGAAATCTTTAAAGAAGAAAATATACTCTGCTTCGTTTCAGGTGGTGTCCTCGTACAATTATTTAATGCAGAGCTAGTCATGCATAATCCCCTATATATATATATATATATATATATATATTAGGGATGCACCGATCCGACTTTTTCAGTCCCGATACCGATATCGATACCTGGCC
>JAUCMS010000062.1:13893789-13905684 GCA_032357445.1 Enteromius radiatus | reverse complement strand
GTCAAATTCTAGGGTTGTAAATGGACCTGTAAAACCCTTACCTAAGCTACATACCTTCTATGTACATATCAGACAACTATTTAAAATATTCTCTCAATGCATTATGGCACCTTTAAAGCTCTTGGTTCTACTTTATACTTGATTTTATGAAAGTGCACCTAGTTCTTGTAGTTGTCTAACTATAGCATTTGTTACAGTTGTTCATTAAGTTCCGTTAATGATTTACGTCATACCATGGGATACTCAAAGCCAGGTTTTTTTTAATATCAGGTCCTCACATTAGACATGGGCAAAAATGATTGGATTGTCATTAATTAATGAAGTTACGAACTTTAAAGCTCTTGATTTTGTGTTTCACTTTACCTCATGACAATATTCTGTAGTTCTTGTAATTGTTGCATTGTTACAGTAGGGCTAAATACAGGTAACACCACTGATAGCTTAATTACCACGCTTGGTCTAATGTAGACATTTTCGTTAACTATAGCATAATGAAAATTAGCAGCTTATACATTTAGAATTTTTTCCACATAGTGTTTTGAAGTAATTTTCTCAATAGAATTCCATTGTGAAAGTGCTATAAATATTCTGGGGATTGTAGTTGTAGACTTCTTTTTCTATTATGTGCAAAGTTGGCTCAAATGTACAGTTCTTCCAAAATTGTCATTCTTTACTCGTCTCCATCCCCATCTTGTGCAGAACACAAATTAGGATATTTTGCAAATAGTTTTTAGTTGTTTGCATAAAATAAAAATGTTTTACGCTGAGGATATTTTAGCAAAGTCTGTCTAAGCTCGCTGTACATCTGGATCAGTTATTCTCCACAACTGTTAGGATGTCTCAGCCAGTTTCAAGTCAAGTCGTGTCATGATTATTTATATAGTGCTCTTTACAATACAGATCAAAGCAGCTTTATGGTATGAAACAGGAAAATAATGTGTCGAAGGAACCAAAACTCCATCGTTCTTCTCTGACCAGATGAAACCTGCAGTTTCCTCTTTATTAAGGTGATAGAATTGTTTTCAAACAATGATGCATGACCCGTTTCCAACGGCAAAACAAAGCAGCACATGCGTGACATGCAAACCACCACTAAAGAGTGCCAGCATTTCACAACCATTTCACATCTCATGCATGCAAATTCTGCCCTGCTTTGGAGCATCAAAGGCACTTCTTTCCATTTAGTATCCTGTCTTTGCCTTGGAGCAACATTTGTTATTGGGTAGATTTATAGTCAACGGCACTCAGCTTGTCTTGCCCTCACACTCCTTTCAATGCAAAGTTGTCATGAGTGATTGGAGTCTAGTCCTTTGATTAAAGCCAATGTGAACACACTGCAACTGTTACGGCCCACTTTCCCAGCGCAGCAGCGTTGGTATTTTCCTTTGCATTTTCTCCATAGAAATTTGAAGGAATTCTTTAATAAATATGTCATATTTTAGGCAATATAGAAGGAAGAAAGTGAGTAAGATATAATGTAAGACTGTGCAGAATTGGAAAATGAATAGGATTTTTATGGAAATTCAGTGAGTGAAAATAAAAGATTTTATTCATCTGGAATTGATTAGATCTTGGAAAATGGGAGTTACTTACGGAGTGAATTTGAGATTAATACAGTGTCAAAATATTTTTTAGACTTAGTAGGTTAACACTATCTAATAGTCTACACAGCCTAAGTGACATCAGTGGAAAAATTGTTTCAGAGGAAGAGATTTTGATTAAAGAATACAAATACTTATTTTTTTTTCTTTGGAATATAACGCACCAGTGAATTGTCCAGAGTAAGACCAGGAACATGCAAGATGCCGATTTAAGAAACTATTTTACTGAACTGATCACTGTTTTGTTATGGCTTGTGTTTTTTTTGTCAGCATATACTTGAGGCTAAAGCTAGTGTCTGTTCGGTAAAGATAAATGTGTTTTCATCCAGTTTGTTTGCACAGTAGTTCTGACACATAGCGCCTGTTGTCCCAGCAGGGAGCCGTTCACTGAACCTTGTCCAAGATCCTGTACATAAGCTCCATCATTAGCAAGGTGACATTTAATCTTGGTTTTAGAAAGAAAACTGCACCCATTTGACCCGTTCTGGTACATCACGGCTTCGAGTTTGATTTGGCTTTGAATAATGTTACAAAAAGAGTAGCTCAATTCTAAATCTTGTTAGCTTGGTTTATTCTCAGTTGGTGAAATTCATAAAATTCCAGGATGTATTATGAGGCTAAACCAAACTTGGCATGTAGGAATGTGTGAGTGCCAAGATGGAAACGCTACGTATGTGATCCCCAACACTTTAGTCCCTCCCGTATATGTAAATCGCATGGTTAGACCAAATTAAACCATACAGGTCAGATGTCTGAGGTCAAACAAGCTATGTATGGCAGCCTTGTGACATCGCAACCACCATTTATGACACAGTTGCTCTGGGAAAACACTCCAGGAAGGAAAAGAGCTTTCTATTTTGGTTGTACTCGGACCAGTATAAATTGATTCCATTTCTAAGGAAAGATCCAGGCATGCATTTCCATACAATACCAGCTACAAGCGTTTTCCCTCTGTGAACATCGCAGGACTACAGGAAGTCTTGTAGGATGTCAGGGTGTGGATCCCGAGCTACTAGATCATTAGTCACATTGAAGGAGGCAGCGGTAGATGTTCGTCTCGGGGGAGGATTGCCTGCAATGACCTCAAACAGCTGTGCAAACACACTCCCATCTTGCAAATCACATCTGCAACCATAGTCCTCTGCTGATTGGTTTTTATTGTGACACTTGAAGAGCGTGAAAGACATTCTTCAAAGAGTCAATGGTAGCTGTAGGGATTAAATGAAGGTGTGATAGAAGTTTGCTGGCAATGCGAACGGTTCATGCATATTGTGAAAGTTTGCTCTGACAAATAGCACACATTTGGACCTACATTCGCAACAATGAAGAAAATAGATTTAGCCAAATGTCATGTTGTCAGTTAATATACCTTAACATTAGACAGGATCAATGATGATTTACCTTTATTACATAAGTGAATGTTGTCTAACTGCGTATCGTTGTGGATTTCTTGTGTTAAATAGCTACAGAAAACACAGCTAGCAGGATTACAGAAGAATAGAAGTTCTTGCCTAATTATTTGTTATGCTGGACTATTGAAATCCCCCCATTGTGTGACTGTTTAATTTGTCTGAACTGCAATTCAAAAAACTTCTCTGTCTCTTCCTGTGAATTTGCAACTTGTGAAGAAAGTTCTGTTCAATTTTTAAATGTTGCTGAACTGGTCATCCATCTAAGATAGGACTAATTTACTGCAATTCACTGTAGGTTCATTGACCTACATTATATTTCATTATTTATCCAGGTTATTGAGGTCTGTTGATTCAGAAGGTGTGGTCTTGCGTCAATGGCCAGAAGCCCACATCATCAGAAAACCTGCTCCAACAACAGACAGGAACTAGACTCTGTCGAGAAGCTTGGGCACAATTAGAGATCTTTTATAAACCTTTCATTCATATTCATTGGAAAGGCCACTTTTGTCTTAATTTCCTTCCACTTCTGCAGCGCTCCGAGAGCACTTGAGATTAATCAGAACAGGGAGAAAGCAATTCAATCTGCTTTTGTGAGTGTGAAAGAGAAGCTTCTGTCATGAGGTTGGAGAGCTCTTGACTCCTCTGCTCAAATGCTCTCCTGTGGGTCACACATTTTAAACAAATGAACGAAAGATGAAATGCAAATTGTATGGAAAGCGTGTGCTGGAAAATAAATGTTGTGCTGTTCACAGCTATTGATGGGATTGGGAAGTGTGAAGGAGTGCTAGAATTGGTTTTACTTTTTACCCCCCCCCCCCATCCATTTCCCCCCGAGCAAATGGGCGGTGTCTCCATGTTTGGAGCTGAAGACCAGCTCAAGTTCTAAGCCATAATAATAATTTATCATTTTAATTCCTTTAAGAAGTTGATTTTACAACTTTTGTTTGTATATACATATATATTTTTTTAGCTGGAAGACAAATATGCATATATTTTCTCTTCCAAAATTAACAGTAAATATTTATTATTTAATATATGCTGTTTTGAATTCATATGGAAGTTATGTATATTGTTTTTTCTCCTTTTAAAATGCAGAACTTGAATGTTTTTTTCTGGTTGGTTATGATATGGAGTTTTGCATATATGGTAAATTTATCTGCACATAAGGAAACGAGCTCTTTATCATGAAAGCAAATGGACTCGTCACATGTAAAAAGTTCACCTCAGCCCCCCAGGGTTTTACTGCTATACTTCTCCACCTGTGATCTGGTCATCACCCACAGCATTCTTTCCAAAACAGCCTGCAGCTTCTGACCTTCCTCCTCTGCACCTTTTAACCCCGGCTGTGCAAGAATCCTGATTATTCAGGCTGTTTCGTTTATTCACGCTCAAACTGAAGTACGCATTCTGACAGTCTTTGTTAGAGCTGTGCGAAATGTGAATGATCACTTAAATTTTAGGAAATAAATTTTATGGGCTGATTTCCCCAGACATTTTAATGCATTGTGTTATTTATCAAAAATTGCTCTGTTTGAACATTACAACCAGTCCAGCATAGCAACACTGGTTTAACCAATGGTGTCACACTGGGGACTATCTGAAAAATGAGAGATGTTCTGGGAACTTTGCAGTTTGACACATTACAATTTCAGCCTTCACTTGGAGGCAATTTGTTGTTTCTCTGAATCAGCAAAAATTATAATTGAGAATAGTGCTAAGATGGGAGGAGTCTATGGCCTGGAAGTACAGTGTATTATTGGTAGGCTATAAACAAAAATGATCCCACATACTGCATAAATGCACGTGGCATTCCCAGTGCATGACATGGAATACTTGTTCCATTTTCCCTATCTCATTAGGCAGAGATCTGAAGCACAATGTTAGACTGGTGCAGAGGGTTTAGTGAGGCCACGGTGGGGCCTCCCCAGTCTTTGGCTCCACCTTATTCTGTGCTGTTTGGCAGTCTGCCTGTTGTTTCGCAGCTGTCTGGATCTCCAGAATTTCCACATCACTGCACCGACTGAGCCAGAAGCATCCAGGCATCCAGCACAAAGTCTGAGCACATAAACCTGCCATGTCTGATCCAAACCAGAATCTCTTTTTTTAATGTAAGTTAAGCGTAGATGTGTTGGGTGTAACTTTTAGATAAACCATCAATAGGTTGATTTACCAAAAGGTTTATCTGACCTGCCCAAAACAGCAACATTTGTTTGGCTTGGATTTAGTGTTTCTACTAGTGCAGAAATTACACATTTAACTTTTAATTTGCTTATTATTCAAGTATTTTATTATGATATTTATGGCACCTAGCAATGTCGTAGCAGGAGTTGCAATGTCCAATACACATTTTACTGCATTAAATTGTGTTTTACCCCCTCTGCGCTCAAAACATTACATCACACATCTTAAATGTGCAAGGCAGGCAAAAAAGAACCAGTTTTCATCTGCGTCATATGATCAAATAGGGATTGTTTGTTTTTGTGTGCGTTTTGCAGACTAAATGTGGGCTGTGGGTATATGCGGCTCATAAGGATTTCTCTTGGCAACGCTTTCAGAAGGTTATTAGTTGCATTTCTGCTGTCTTCAACTGAACAATGGCTCTTCATAAGCCATCGTGGATGTAAATATAGCATGAGCAAAGTTTGCCTGCTCTGTAATCACTGCAGAATACACCAAATGACAGCTGAGCGACAATAGAGGAATGCGACGACTCAAGTGGAGTTTGCAGGCTTGGAGGCTTTGGAGTTTTGCATTGTTACCGATTCCATTATAAGAATTTTAAGCATAAGAAATATAAGCCTGATGCTTTAAGTTGTAAATGAGCAGAATCATTGATTGAGACTGTGACAGGATTTTTTTTCCAGTCACAAATCCTATACAGTCATCCAAGGAATTTTCTGACACCCCCCATGGATGATAAAGGCATGTCAGGGGTGGCTATAAATGTTAACTGTAGTTGTTAGAATGTATCTTGAATACTTTTATTTTAAAAATAGAAATCTAGAAAGTGTTACGATTAGTGTTGCAAATATGTGTAAAAATCAAGGAACGAAAAGTGCAGAATCTTGAACTTTCGTTTTTTAAAAATGTTCAGAATTCCAAAAACTTTTACATTTCTTACATGGAATTCTATTGTCTATTCTATTGTTCTATTGCTTTCAGGACTTAGTGTTTGTGATGTAATTTTCTTAAATTAACATTAATTAGTCAAATTTTGCTTACAGGCTGTACTGTAAAATGGTTTCTGTATGTTAATATACGTTTGAAAAAAAAAACTAAAATATAGAAGCTGAATGTCCTGTAACAGCAACAAGTGTTTACTGAAAGGAAAGAGTGACAGCTTATTTTTAAGCACTGTCAGTCAGCCCTAAAGTCAACTAGCTTAGATCTCATACACACAAACTCAGGAAACCCAGGAAGCCAGAATCTTGGGGATGTAATGCAAAAGGGAGGAGCACACAGGAAATTAATAGACAAATATTTGCAGATGGCATAAAACAATGGTGAATATCAATATAGCTCAATTACATAATAAATATGCACAGTGGAGCTACAAATATACATAGCTACATAGTGCTTATCAGTGTTTACATACAAGTAACGTGAGTTATGTAATAATATTACTTTTTCCAAGTAACTAGTAAAGTAACGCATTACTTTTAATTTTGGAGTAAAATATGTTAATTTTTCAAAAAAAGTAATGCCAGTTTTCTTATTTATTGACTGACAAGTCTCCTGACTCCATGTTGGGAGAAATCAGAAATACAGAGCATTGCGTGCGGTGTGTGAATACAGTGTAGCTCTAGACTAATGTGAATGTGCATTAATTCATCTCACTCTCAAAATTTCATCAAAACGAATGAATAAACTCAGAATATGATGCAAACCTGCAATAGTTAAATTACACAAATGTCTCTAATCCCATTTTATTAACCAATGTCTTTGCTGCTGACCTTTAATGATCAGTTCAACCACACTTACAAGCAAAAAGGACTTCAAAAACTTACTACTGTGCTTAATTTTTTTATTACTGAAGAGTATTGAACTTTCTTCTCCTGTATTCTACTTTACAGTTGTGAATTAACTTATTATTCTATTCTATTTTTATTCTAACTATTCAGTAGTTCGCGCTTCCATATAATCGCATAGAAATAATAGCGTGTTTGGCGTGCTGTCCTGGGGGCGGACTCTGAGCCCTGGAAGTGTGATAGTGTGAACGAGGCGGAGAAGGGGCGGAGGAGGGATGCTTGTAACGAGATACGGAAAGGGAAGGAAACTGGCTTATTTATAGTGGATAGTTTGGGATTGGATTGGCTGACGAGATGATGGGTAGTGATTGGTAATACGGCGTCGGCTGTGTCTGATTAATCGTTCACGCTCCTCCTGAAACTAGTTTGGCAACGTCACCTTGTGTGAAAGGGCTTTTACATTTACTATAAATAAAACATCTTATATTAAAAACAAACAAGCTCTGCACATATTTTAAAAGTAATGCAAAAGTAACGTAAAAGTAACATATCCATTACTTCCCATAAAAAGTAACTAGTTACTTTCGCGTTACTTTTAAAATATGGGCAGAGCTTGAGTGTTTGTTTTAAATATAAGAAACATTTCATTTCTTTTTTTTTTTGTATTGGGTAGCTATCTAGAGGTTCACAGAAGCAGCTGTTTAAAAGAACAAGGGAGAAGTAGCTGAGCATTCAGTGGCTGAATTTAGGGGGCGAAGTCGTTTCCTTTGTAAGTAAATCTCCTTGCTCCACTCTTCCTGCCGCTGGCCTCATTTTCAGTTCCCGCCAGGAACAGGCTAAGACTTTCCCTGCACTCTTGGTCTTCTTTAACACCACAGAGAACCACATATAGACACACACAAACCACCAACCAGAACTGTCACACTCTCCTTTAAAATCACGTGAGAATGAGCGGAAAACATAAACGTGCCAGACGTTCAGAGTAGGCTGTTTTGGGACAAATGACATGCGATGTTGACTTACAAAGTCTTAAAACTTGTCGAAAGGAAGCATTTCACAATGCATTCTGTACATACTGTCAACACCTAATGCTTCCAGAAAGCTTGCCCTCCCTCCCTTTCTCAGCACAGCACAGCACAGCATGTATTGAGTTCCAGACCACACCCAACCAGAGTTCTGGGCTGTTCAGGATTTTGGAGAGGAGGAGCGCGCACTTTTTCCTCATTTCACTACTACTACGTTTACCCTGCAGTCACGTTCACGCTTACATCACTTCGTCTCCACGTCTGCCTGCCCTCTCCAAACTGTACAATATCTGACCCTTCAGGCTTTGACTTCAGCGGTGAGTGTGAATTATAAGTAACTTTTTCTACATGCATGCAGACTGTTTTCAAGTGAGTCATAAAACACTTTGAGAGGATGACAGCATCTCTGATGTCTAGAAAATAATGGCTGGAGTAAGTAGGCAGCTGATTTATTTATGTGTTTGAGACTTTATTGCCTAAGAAAAATGTAAACTGACGAGAGTTTGAGAGAAAAGGGGCGTTGGCGGTGATGCTTCACTGATGAATCACCAGCTTATACTTATTACTAGACTTAACTTCATATTCTTAGACGTTTTGTTTACTTAGAATCTTTTTAATTCTACTTCAAAGCAAGCAGGAGAATCTAGTTTGACTTTAGTTTTTAGAATGGAAAAGAATGAGAAGTTTTGTAAGAACACAATAGACCTGTACTTAAATCTCTTCAGTATTTGTTCTTGTGTTTGGCGGTTGTGCGTTTTAAAATCATTTAGAGTGAAGTGCCACAAACAGTTTCCCATATCGCCCCCTGGTGAAAGTATTTTAAATGTCAGTACATGCAACAGTGTTTTTCAGATGTTTTCATAAGTCTTAACTTTTTAAATAAAAAATATAATATGTATTTTTTAATATAAACATTACGAGGAAAATTAGAATATAGTTACATAAAATGTATCCTATGTATATGTAATATATTTAACTATGTGTGTATGTGTGTGTGTGTGTATATATATATATATATATATATATATGTGTGTGTGTGTTTAATTTATTATTTATCATGTTGCAGTCAGAAGTGTTGTAGATTTAAAAAAAAAAAATAGGATGTCGAAAAACAAAAACATGTAGACTATATGAGGGTGTGATGTTTTGTGCCTTACAAGGCCAAGCATTGTTCCTAACATGCTACTACAACTTGTTTTCCACATTTGATTAATTTTGCATGTGTGGCATTTCATCTGTCTTAATTGAGTGTGTGTGAATGTCACAGTGCTTTCTCGGTGGCACATTCCAGTGTGTTGCTCGTGGGACAGTTTTAAGGGGCGGGGAGTGTGAAGTGTGTTCATGAGGTGCAGCCGTTTTCACTGCACTGGGTTTCCGGACGCCCGTCTTTTCTGCTATTACAACACAAACACAGCCGCAGTGAGTGCCATAACTCAAACCCACCTATCAAAAGCCAATCCGCTTTATCATCCTACTCACAATTGTGCAGTAGTTCAACCTATCCATACATCACCCACGGTGCAGCTTTGTTGTGTTGGCCGTTTCGCATCAACTCCCCTGTGTTGAGAGTCTGTGCTAGATGATTTGGACAAAGTGATGGTTTCTTTTCCATGTATTAATTTTCCATGCTGCAAAAGTGAGAGGTTTTTCCCAGTTGCTTATTGACCAAGTTGTTTCCAACCTCAGTTGCTCTCTCTCTCTCTCTTTTGTTTTGGGTCACTGATTGATCTAGCAGAACTGATGCCACTCAGAAATGTGCTGCTTGCAGGGATTTCCAAAGAATAGGTGGCGGGTTTTGTTTGCGGATGGGTTGTTTCATTAGAATCTATGCTGTCAACGTTTAATCAGGAAATGCCTCTCCCTTTGGCTGAGCCAAATCTCTGGACACTTTTTAACCCTCAGACTGACCAAGCTGCAGGAGGGGGCGTGTGTCCTTCAGTGTTTGGTAGAGACTGAAAACCCAAATCATGCATCTCTTTTATTGATTAGTTTATTTTAGTTCTTTTTTATATATATAAAAAAGGCCAGTGTGAAATGAATCAGTAACTAAATGACTCAGAACAGCATGTGAAACTATTGGACTGATCGGCCATGCGTATATTTCTGATTTGATTAAGTTTGCATCCCATTTATTTTGATTCTAAATCATTTGGGTGTATTTTATTTCGAATTTTAATTTAGCTTGTATATGAAATACATCCATGTTGCTGTAAATGATATTTAAAAAATTCTGTATCGAGTCAAATTGATAATTTTGTAAATTCATTGTTTAAAAGTTCTGCAGTCATTCACTTTGGGAACTATGTTACATTGGTCACAGTGTTTTTTTTTAATGTTTACTGAAAAGCACTGTCTCATAGGAGTCATTTGTTGATGAATCATGCAAAATTGGTCGCTTTGTGTAGTTTTGACTCACTTTAAAGATTTGTAGACAGTCCACGTGCAATATGGTACATGAAGCTGAAAATGTAGCGCTGCTCCTGTTTAAGAAACTCACTGGATTCTGAACTTTAGATAAAGGGTGACTGTAAAGGACAGGGAGCTGTTTCCTAACTCTATTGCTATTGCTTCAGCAAAACTAGCTGCGACAAAGAATTCTAGATACTTTAATCTCACCATGAACTGCTAATGTGAGGATTCGGAAGATATTATTAGATTATTGGAGTGTTTTCAGCAACATAATGCTGTGATAAAAGAGAGAAAAATGAAGCAGCCCTCTAAAGATGTTTCCATTGACTTAAGGCTTGGTAAATTCTTCTTTGTTTTTACCAATTACAGAAAGAATAGCGCTGAAAGTCATTCTTCTCCAGTGGTAAGTGGAATCCAGGGTCACTGTTGTGTCACAGACATAGTGGCTTGGAAAATGTGTGAATTGTAAAACCAGTCTGGGTCTTTGAGTCTGGGACGCTGTGATGTGTTTGTGTGTTTTTTGGATTGAGACAATGAATTGCACATGTGTTTCTGTTGATTTTTGTAGCCAAGTGTGCATAAGGGTGACACTGCTGAATCTTAAAGCCCTGTCAGCTTATGAAAAAGTCTTACCAGAGATCCACACCAGCTATAAACACAAGAACAATGCCATGTTTAGCAATAAACATCCATACTTCACCCATTTCGTGTTAATATAAGAGAGGGGAAGAAAACGACTGGGTCTCCTTGACAGACATACACTTAGAGGCAAGAGGGGATGTGTTCATGTGTCTGTATTGTCATGCCTTAAGGTGATGTCTAAAGAGTACGTTTTCAGTCATAAATTACATTTTGAATTTAAGTACTAATAAGCATGATGTAAATGATTGATTACTATGAACTGTAAAAAAACTTCAAATATGAAAAGCGGCGACCTAGAAGTAGTGTAGAATCGTATATAATTTTTAAACCATTAATGCTGTGAAGTTGCATTATTTTAAATATTTTTAAACCCTTAGATGTTTTCCTTGAAGATTTTTGAAAGAAATTAATATTCTTAGTTGGCAACAATGCATTTTCAAAAAATGGTGGATTGATCAAAAGTGACAGTAAAGACATTTATAATATTACATTTATTTTAAATGAATGCTTTGAAAAAAGAGTGCAGCTTAGCCAATAAATAAAAAATGTAACTGTAAAAAGCATTTATTTGAAATTGTAATAATATTTTAGAATAGGACAGTTTTTCGGCATTTGTATTGCAGGTTTATGACTTAGACAGGCAGATTTTACTGTTTGAGAGTCTTTATATTCTTCTCTTGTCTGTGGCTTTAGTGCCCTTAAGATTTAGAACTTGCTGCTAAGTGCACTGGACGCAACAAGAAACTCCTTGGGAGTAACTACCCAATAAACACATCTACGTTGTGGCGACGTCGCTGCTACGTTCCATTTCTACTCTGGCAACGTTGTTGTCTACGTC
>JAUCMS010000062.1:13876858-13893689 GCA_032357445.1 Enteromius radiatus | reverse complement strand
CGTGATAATACCGTATACCGTGATAAAAGCTCAATCAATTAATCGCAGCATGAAAATGTGATACCGGCACATGCCTAGGAGTAACAAGAGTTCTCTCTTCATCCCTGCTGAAAGATCAAAGGAGCTACTGAGAATCCGGACAGTGTGTGAATGCATTAAACGCAGCCGTCCTGATTCTCAGTGAGCGGGGTTGTGGCCGCGGGGGTTCAGCAGCGTGTCTTTTGACAGATGCATGTGGGAGCCGTTACTCATGCTGGCGGCGTGTCATCAGTGGAATGTGATGTGAAAACAGGGCCTGAGGCACCTGAGCACAGTTGCTCTGCGGTAGAGCCATAGCAATGGGATGAAAGCCTATCAGCACCAGGCCACGCTGAGAGCCGAGCAGGGTCCTACCGTGTGTGAATGAGGCTCCTCCTGAGATCAGCTGCAGCAGAAACACATGTGCCTTGCCAAAATACACTCCTTTTACAAAATGAGGAGTCCCTTGTGCCAAAACTGCCCAGAACGGTGTTGAAATATCTCAGGGTTTTGTAATAGGAACCTTAAGGTTTTGTACAAGTATAGTGTTTACACTGTACACGTCATTCTCGCTGCGAGTTTTCTTGCTTTTTCCTTTCCTATTTTTGTGTGCAAGAGTACCTTTTACTGGGTGGGGCTTATAGATGATACCCAAAAGCAAGCTTTGTTTGTTCTGTACATCAAACTTTATTTCAGGCAGCTTGCCAAAAGCAGCAACTCTTCTCCAAAAATAAGTCTTGTGTTTCCATTCTAGTTCACAAGCAGCAGTGGTTCTGCATGGGCTGAACAGTGGGGAAAAGATAATCGGAAACGTCAGTAACAGGTCTGATTGTCAGCGTGTGTTCGGAGCTCTATAATTTCACTTCCTGCGACACTGTAAATGTGAAGTGCAGTTGGTAATTTGAGGAGCTATTCCTGTCAGACTCAAAAATGATTTGCTGGTGTAAGGGTAGATTTGTAGAAGTAAGCTTGATTCAGGCATACTAAATAATATTCTTATTCATTCTTTTTCATCAAATTTTCATAACTGGATCTTCCAGGGAAATGACTTCTCTCTGGTGATGTATGCTGGACTTCTCCAAACATTTAGTCTGTATAAACTCAGTCCCTTTCTTAACATTGACTGTAAGCTCTCATTCAAATCTGCCTGTATCCATATCAGCAACTGATACATATAACCAAGGCTCTTTATTTATTTATTTTTAATAATCCCTCTTGGATGTGTGTCCATTTCGGTTTGACGTTAAGAAATTGCATTGACTGACAAATTGTATATTAAAATAAAAATAGTTTCAAATTCTGCCATAATTTACGTATTGTTCCAAACCTGTATATCTTATAAGTGTGTGACATAAAATATTATACTTTGAAAAAACTAAAGAAAAAAGTATTGTGTTTTGAATGTTGTGGGCAAAGAAAACAAAAGGCGACAGTATTCTAATCACAAGACTGAAGTAAAAAGTGTGTGGCAGAGGTATGCACGTGTTTATTTGACTTTAAAATGATCCTTGTAGCAATTTGCAACACATACCCCAGATCACAGATCTTAGCTACAGATTACCCAAGATGGCCCTGACAAATATTCTGTAAGGCAATATGTGAGAAAATGCTTATCTTGATGTCTTTGTGTAAACTGCGGCCATCAAACCTTACAAGAGGCCTGTTAGGAAATCAGTTGAATGGGACCCAGCAGGCACATTTCAGTGCTTAATTTTAACTTTATTGAGCAAGAACGGGGCTGTGTTTAATTTATGACTGCATTTTAGAACAAACGCCCCTGTCCCTGATATGATAAACATGAGTGCTTCAGTGGAAATGAGTCTGGGAGAATGCATTGATCTTAATTAGATTATTGTTTATAGCTTTCAGAACGCCTAGGACTTGCTGAGAAATGAAGATGTCCATGGCTGTTAACCTTCACGGCTTCACAACTGTTTCAGAGCACTGTTCTTTTTAGCACATTTCCTTTTATCCTGTCAGTGAAGGTCATCTGCAAGGATTCAATCCACACTAAACTCTGCATCATCGTTTCTTCCCGTTTCTGATCCATTGCATGATTTTCTTCCCTTTTATCTGCATTCTCTGAGCGCGAGTTGGTCTCTGGACTGCAAAACAACCCATGAACGGTTTGTTACCTTTGGGCTGACATTTGAAACCGCAGGCCATGTCAAACGTCCACACTAAATTCCCCCGTCATATCCCTCGTTTACTTTGAGGTTTTCCTTTTAGCTCAGGCATTGCTAGTTAGGGTCAGGTCAGGTCAAACCGGGCGGTAACATTTTCTGCAGTTTCCATTTGCATGTTTTTGTCATCATTTATTGATTTATGTAACAACTGTTGTGTTATCTGGACTTCATGAGCAAAATATTTGCACCAGACATTATTCATAAAACACTTTATCCTTTGGATTTCGCTCAATGATCTGTTTCCTGAGCGGAGTTATGGATGTCTGACTGCGTCATGTTACCGAGGAACATTCCTTTCTGTGAGTTCATGCTGCTTCTGTTTAAAAGCTGCAGGAGAAACAACGATGCACAATCCAATGGGAATAACTGTCGGGCTGTCTGTGTGTTATCTGCTGCCTTTGATGTCACAGCTCAGGATAGTCATAGTGAAGCAATTTGTGATTGTTTTTGACCACAGTGGCGGTTTGGGACAAAATGTTTAAAAATGAAACGAACAAATGTTACAAAGGTAACCTTTGTTTTTGTCTATGCTTTTCATTTATTAAACGCAACGTTTTTTTTTTCTTACTTGTGTTTATAATTATTTTTTTCTCCTTTTTTCGTAATGCATCATTAAATTGAATCAGACGCATTTAATTGAATCAGAATGTAGACAAATCTGCTAATCAGTTCAGATATCCAGCCCTGGTCATAAATGCCGTACCCTGGATTAAAGCTGCAAAGCTTTGCTGGGTGGTATTGAAGCTTTCCTTCTCATTTCAATCATTTGTTCCATGACAGCAGTTTCTGTTTTCACCAGTGGCCGACTTGGAAGTCTGCTGGAGACTGCGGCTTTCATGAAAAAATGACATTAAAAGTGAAACTCAAGTCAGCGTTTTTCACCAAGCTTAGGGGAAATGAACAGGGGCTCCATAGCGTATACAAACACACACCCACACACTCATATGCAGACACTTGTGCAGAAATAAGTCGACATGGCTTATCTGCTACTTTTTTAAAGCACCGACTCCAATTAATTTACTAATAATGGTTTGTAAATTCTCTGGAAACCTCTAGGCTTGGGAGGTATGGCTGTCATTATCATCCCGCAGGATTGCACATAGCAAACTGAAACGCCACAGCCAGTTTCCAAGACAAACGCTCATAGGTTTCATGTCTCAGCCTATATAAACTTTAACAGGGCCTCAGCCCCCAGCTCTGTAAGACTGAGCTAAATGTTGGATTTCTTTTTTTCTTTTTGTCTTGTGCAGCTGTAGTACAGATGTCTGATTTGTGATATGACTTATATTATAGCTTTTATTTTATATTTTCAGTTTAATTTTAAATTATAGCAGATTCAGTTGTACTTGCTATTTAGGTTACATTTATTGTTATTTTAGTTTAGTTCAGTTTTACTTTTTATTAATGAGGTATCATTTCAAATTTTCACCTAATATAGTTTTATTATATTAAATTACATTTAATTTCATAACAGAAATATTTTCATATTTTTAAAATTAAGTTTTTTGTTAACAATAGTAACTCCGGGCCAATTTTGAAGGATTTGAAAGCAGATATGTGAAACTATAAACTATATATTTTTATAAAAGCACTTTTATTTTTATAAAAACATACATTTGACCTTTTAACGTTTTAGGCTTTATGTTGTGATGGTAATGTAAAATAAAAAATGGACTATAGCTTACACAGAAAAGGCTGGGAAGCAAATTAAATGACCTACATATTATTTTTCAAAATGTATTGTAATCAACATGCTGCCGATTGTACTGAAGCTCTAAGACCCGTGTGGTATCGCCTCTTTTGCCAGTTACAGGTACACGGCTCCTGTGAAGGCTGAAGTGAATCACCCGTGAAGCTGATTCCACGCTTGCCGTTGGCCTCAGTGAACCTCTACAGTAGATCTTTTGTTCCTGAAAGGCCTGAGGGGACTGTGCACAGCAGATTATCCCTCTGTGTAGCCAACACACAATTTTCAGTATGTTCTTCCGTGTGTATTCTGTGTTTGGTGCGCCTCTGTCTAGTCAAAGGGTTTCATTTTCCTCACTTCTAAACCGTCTACAGGAATTTTCTTCCTCAGTTTCCCACCATTCACAGAGCCGTGACATAAACAACAAAACACTGGTCCTCTATGCATTAAATGCCACATTTGCACCATTATGGATTTCAGCAAATTACCAGGCTCCTCCCAGCAGCTCTGGGAAATGCAGTGATCCTAACAGACTGCTACTGTCTCACATGAAAAATCCATAAAGGAGTAACTTTAAGACCTTAATTAAAAAAGTTAATTAATCTGGTGGCTTCTTTATAACTTTTTCTTACATCCTTTTTGAAGCTTACAAGCTTTAATCTACTCTCATTGTAAATGCAAGGATTCAAATATTGAAAGTTTACACTTTTTTTTTTTTTTTTTTAAATCTCTGAATCATCTGCTCAACACATTTCCTACTTCAGATCACAGATTTTTGGACAGCATCTTTTGAGTTTTTGGTCTCACGTTCTTCCTCCCCTGGCTCCTCCCCTTTCCAGCCCTCTACGCCCCTCAGTACAACACAGGAAGGCAGCTGAAGAGAAAATTAAGACCATGTGTGGAACGAGTACATGATACGCTACGATTTAATGAGACCAGCATCCCACTTTACACTCTACAGAGACAGACAGCTAATGTACAGCCTGAGGGGACGAAAGTCTCCGGAGGATTTCCACTACAGGCTCTGAATAAATGACCAACATTCTCAGTCTTTATTAATGCCTACACTTCATTTTGTTCCCAGTACCTTCCCTGACCTTAGAAGAAACTGTGAAGGTCAAATAAAGAGAGGATTGAAAAGCTTCTGCTAGACAAGTATCATCCTGTACCCTCCCACAACTGTGCCTCCCTTGTGTAAGGCTGACTTCCTATTCCGATTCGTGTTGGCTTCTTTTGCTTTCGTTAATATAGGCTCAAACAGAAAGGCTCCATTCTAGTACCATTTTCCCGCCTAAACTCTGCATTGCTCAAATGCCACGCCCTGTTTCCCACATCCCATCCTAAAGAGACAGTGTACCCACAAAGTAAACTCTGCCATTATATATGCCTCCATTTGTTGTTCCAAACCTGTATGACTTCCTGTCTTTGACACCGAAGGAGAAGTTAAACAGGATGTTCAGGGTCTATTCTCAAAGCTGTGAACGGGGATATTCCCCACTTGATGCTTCTTGATAATTGTGGAGAGTTTTCACATCTTGGCTCAATGGCGCCACCTCAGGTTAGATTCATACCCCTAGAGCAAAACAGCTTCATCTTAATTAAGATGAGAGTTATTGATGGTTGTGTTTAAGCTGTGTAATAAGGAAACAGATTAAATGAAAAAGACATTTAAAGGGAAAAACATGATGATTACATCATTGTTTTCTTTCACTATGTTCATTTACCTCCTTTTTTATTATCAAAAAACCCCCCAGAGTTATATTTTATGGACACTAACCTACACCTACATGTTAAATCCTTCAGTTATACATAATTTCCTGCTGTAGTCAGCCTTGTGTAAACTAGTCTTGTATCTCAGAGTTTACAGTTCTGTTTGTGTCTATGTGTCTCAAGTAAAATCATGTACATGCAAAGAATTTTGTATCCTAGCAAATAGATAAAACCCACAGTTCACCACATAGTTATTGCGACATGAATTTTACAGAAATACTGCTGAGGTGATACTGTCCTTAGGGGTGTCTTTTAAAAATAAATTATCGTATCCTCAAGTACTGAGTATTAAAGCACTTCAGAGCAAAAAAATGTGTGTTTCTCACCTCCAGTATAAACTTACACCCACAATACAAGATGAAGGAGGGAAAAAAGCCATTCATAAATGGCTCGGAGCGGCTGTGGTGCAGGCTGAGATGTATAGGCTGTCCGTGTGTGGCTGTAGTGCAGTGAATCATGGGAAGCTAAATTAGCATCTGACTCTGAAGCTCACGTGTGTGACGTAAGCAGAAGCTGACTGCGTTTTTCAGGGTTAACACTTGGCTCCTATTTACTTGAATGGTCAATAAAATCTGACAAAATCATAAATGTAGCTGCTTAAACTGGAATCACTCTAAAAATATTTTATTAAATAATATCAAATGGTTTGTATTGTTTGGCATGGCATCTAACCCTAACCATCTGTGTAATATTTGTTGGACTTTAATTTGCTGGGTTAAACATTGCTTGAGCACAGTCTATCAAAAAAGGTAACTAGTAATATAATTAATTGCTATCCCATTAGTATTAAAAATGATCAATGCATATTCATTCATCTTTGTTAACATAAAAACAAAATACATCTGTTCATTGTTAACTTGGGTCCATTACATAATATTAATAGATTCTGGTAGTATTGGTAATTTACATTAAGATTGTTGCATGCTTTGGGGGTATTTGTCATTGTTAACTCATGTGATGTACTTAACTAAGTTAACAGGAACCTTATTATAAAGTGTTAACAAATCATATCAAATAATGTTTATCTATGAATTTTTTTGTCATTGATGTTTAAAAAAAAAAGAAAAAAAAAACAACAACAAATATTTGCGGTCAATTACTTCCAAGGTCAAAGTGCAGAATAAGATGGGCACATGGTGATTTTCCCACCAACAGAAGCAGAAAACAGCAGTTCCCGTTCTCAGTATTAGCTTTGGATTCATTTAACAGGATTTTGTTCTTTTCCTTTTTTCCTCCAGATTCTCCTGCTTTTGGTTTTCTGTTCCACCATCAGCCATGTTGATTATTTTGGCCTTGATCATCATCTTCCACATCACCTCAGCAATACTGCTCTTCGTATCTACCATCAAAAATGTGAGTTGACCTTCTTTAGTCTTTTTTTAGTAGGTCTGCTTTAAGCACGATTACTGTTCAGTGTTATTGTTCAGCACAAAAACTCATGAAGCAACATTTCTGCTAAGTTTACCACAAATAATCTAAACAAGCCATACTGTAAAATGTACTGCTATAATGCATTATATTTAAGAAATACACTTTATATATATATATATATATATATGTAGGTATATTATATGCTTTCTGATACCGGAAAAAGGGACTTTTTTTATAGTTTTAGTTTATATTCTGTCAATATATATTCTCAATCTTTTTCAAGGAATGGTGGGTTTCAGATGGTTACAGCTTTGACCTCTGGTATCAGTGCAATCAGACAGACTGTTATGATATACCGAACAGTGCATCCTCTAAAGCAGGTAAGCCTCGATTATTATAACATCTAAATGAAATGTAAACATCATGAATGATTAAATAAATGATTGAGTTAATGACATTGTTTAAAGTTGACCAGAAGAAGACACTTATTTCCTCTCGGTTCTCGTTTTCTTTATCAGCCTATCTTCAGATGGTACAAGCCACCATGATACTGGCCACAATCTTGTGCTGTGTGGGTTTCTTCGTCTTCATCCTTCAGCTCTTCCGTCTGAAGCAGGGCGAGAGATTTGTCTTCACGGCCATCATCCAGCTCTTGTCCGGTGAGGTCATGCCCACAGTGTATATTTCTGATCAATGTTCCCTCTCTTGGAATTTGTTCCCCTCTGGGTCCTTTGATTTCGCCAATGTTGAGACCATACAACGAAATTACTTTAATAAGAATCAGAATAATTGAGCTGAGCTCAGGTTCCAGAACTGACACAAACAACTGGCATCTGGGCAGTCCGGGAATGCCTCACAAAGCAAATACACATGATTTTTATCCCTCCCTAGTATCTGTCCACCAGTGCAGGTGCTTTCCATGACACTTGGCAGTTTCTGGCCCTGGTACAGACAATTCGTCCTTGGGCCTATCTGTTGCAATTTCTGTAGAAATGAAAGTGTCCAGAGAGAAAAGAAACACAGAAAAAGCATACACACACACAGAAGGCACTACAGTTGTTGATTTTTTAACTAAATTAATCCTTAGAACTGAATATTGTGATTGAACAGAATTAATACATCATAGTATTAATACAAATTAATACAAATATCATTGCTGAATATATTGATTAAGCAGATTTGACAAAAATATAATTCCACATTAGCAACACAATTGTCGATGTACAATATAAAGAAAACTAAGCTAATCTTTTTCATGCTATCTTTCTAGTCTGTACTGTCAATTGCCGCAGCTTTGAAGGACTTATTTTGGACAAACCAAGATTTGTCCATTATGTTAGTTGCTCACTAATGGAACCACGAATGGAGGTGAATGAGTCTCCAAAAAATTATCCACAAGCCATTAATGTCTTGTAAAGGCAAAAAACTGCATGTTTGTAAGAAACAAATCTATTATTTTAGTTGTTTTTCCACTTAAAACTATTTCTTACAGCTAAAACGTGAGCCATGTGTTAATAACAAAAACAGTAAAAAACGATCAGATAAACTGATGTTCGAGAACAACAGGTGACAGGCTTTTTCACAAAACAGATAAACACCTTGGCGATTGTGTTTCAACGCAAACAGATTTTCATTTCACAAGCTGTTAATTGATGAACTGGATTGTGTGGATTATTGTGAGGCTTTTATGAAGCAGTTTGAACTCTCATTGTGACGGCACCCATTCACTACAGTGTATCCATTGGTGAGCAACTGATGTAATGTTACATTTCTGCAAATCTGCAAACAAACTCTTGATGAGCTCATTTGTTATTTTCTGTATACACATCTTTTGTTTATTGTTTGTGTTTATTTATTGTCTATTGAATATTCAAAGCCAGTATCTGTGAATCTTAAAGGAGTAGTTCACCTTAGAATGAAAATTTGGCAATTAATTACTCAAGTTATTTCGAAAGTCCTTCACTCATCTTCATAACACAAATTAAGAGATTTTGGATTAAATCCAACAGCTTTCTGACACTCTATAGACAGCAAGGGCTCTACCACGTTCAAGACACAGAAAAGTAGTAAAGAAGTAGTGGACATGGACTATTTTACCCCCTTAAACATGTGAGTTGTGCTGCTGTCTATGGAGGGTCAGATTTCATCAAATAAATCTTCAGAACAACAACAACGAGAATGAATTTTTATTCATGGGTAAGCTATGCCTTCAAATACTGCCAACTAACTGTAAATTGTCTCTTTTTTTTCTTTCCACAGCTTTCTGTTTGATGACCGGGGCATCTATCTACACAGCACAGCACTTCACCTTCAAAGATGAGCGTTTTAAAAACGGAGATTACGGATACTCCTTCGTCTTGGCCTGGGTGGTGTTCCCCATGACGCTGCTCAGCGGCTTGATGTATCTAGTGCTACGAAAACGCAAATAAAGCACAACACACCACCTCACTAGCTGCCACCAGCTACAGCCTTAGCCAAGAGACTTTATTTGTAATGATACGTGTTTTTCTATGTAGATTAAATACTTGCCAAAGTTAGAATGAAGTAGATGATCTTATATTATTAATCACTGCATACTGGAAACTTAATTCGATTTTTTTTCCATAGTATGTCACATTTTTAACCTTGTTGTGTATAATTTAGTTATACCTGCCCAGTAAAAGAAGTGCTGTGACTTTTTAAAATAGGGCGTGGAAAAAAAAAAAGACAAGAGTGGGGGATATAATAGGACATATTTATAATGTGGAACCACTATGGGCTCAACATGTATTCGTACACAATGCATGATGTGAAATTGGCCTTATATGTAACACTTGGCGTGTAGTAAATCACATGCTAGTGGGATGTTTCCTGATCGTTATATGTGCCTGGGGAAAAAGTCATTAAAAGTAAATCTGAATGAAATATTGTGCTGCCAGTTTGCTGAGCACTATATCATACTTGAAGCTGAACAAATTTTCAATATTAGTGGCACGATGTGTTCTCGTGTATAGTTTTTTTCTTTTTTTGTAAAATAGTCTTTTAGTGTTGGCTAATTATATTGCATGTTTTTGTATTTGTTTGCAGAATTTAATTTGAAATCACTAACATAAGTACAAATCTATAGTTCTTTTAGGCATTGTTTGATTAGGGCACTTGGGATTTTTTTTTTGTCATATTAATGCAAATTACCTTAAGATGATGGTGTTGGTGAAGCACACCGATGGGTTCAGTTTTCCTTTCTTATGTAATCATTTCGTCCTCAAGTCTGCTATGGAATAAGAAGAAATTTGCTAATATTTAGGCAAAAGTGAAGTTAAGCTGTATTTATTAAGACTAACTGCATTGTTGCTGTTAATATTTTTTTGTAATGAAGTATTATATCAACAGGCCTGAACATGTTTGTTTAATGCTTAATTTTCAGAAGGTTTTAATGAATATTAGTGAAGGCTTTTGTAATTGGAATGAAATCACAATGGCAGCTTTGTTTTTAAATGTCTGCTGAGTTGTTCAGGTCAGGTTTGTTTCTGGAGACTGATCCCCACCAAGGGCTCAATATTGTTCTTTTTTTTTTAATCAAATAAATGTATTTTACATTAACAAACGCTTTGGGACTCTTTCTGTTTTTACAGCAAACACTGCTGGATCAGTCTCAAAATACAGCAGTAAATTGAAAAAATTCAAATGTTAAAAACATGCAAAATATTACATATGTACACAACATTTTATGTCAAAGCAATTGTTTGACTTTGATACACACACCCACAGAGACAGAGAGAAAGAAGTGAAAGTCACGAATAATAATAATAATCTAGTGGAACATTTTAATGTCATTCAATGTTAAAAATAAGTGTTCTCAAAAAGAAATTGTTGTGGAACAGTATTTTAAAGCTTAACGTTCAAAAGAAGGTAAGGCTGTTAGATCATTCCCGATTTTAAAATATTATGAATGTATTTTTGTGCCCAAAATTCATTTACACTATCGGTGTAACCTTGTTTTTGTGTTTGGATAAACAACTGTGTGCATAATTGGAAAAAACATAAATATATATAGGTCTGCTATTGACACTATTCATAACGGTTACAAATCTTGCTTCATATGTGTAATGAAAAACAGGACGTGAAGTAAAAAAAAATTAGATATTAATACCTACCATCATCTTTCATGGCAGAAAATAGTACTGAACTGCATTCAGCTTTAACATGTATTAAAGTTAACATTTTTGAGAATGACTTCCATTTGAGTTGAGTGTCATTTCTGCAGCAGCATGAAGTAGAATCCTCAAACGTAGTCGTTACAGGAAACAAATCACTCGGAAATGTTTTCTGCCGCTTATATTAGATGTTAACAATCATCCATTATGGCTAGCAATTCTTGACTCATACCACTGAAGACCAGAGGCAAATCAAATCAAATCAGTTTGTAACTTTAGAACCAATAAAATAATAATAATAATAAAATAAAAAAAAAAACACAAGACAGCAGCTTCTTTCTTAATACTTTCGTGTTGGTGAGATTCATATTAGTGGAATGACTTTCTGGACTCTCTGATACTTACAAACAAAACATTTTACTAGAAATACAAAAATGGAGAAAAACAAAATAGCAGCTTTAACTTTATTTGCACCCAACGTAACATTTTGTATAAAAGAGTCCCATTCATACACCTTCAAACCATTGAAATTTCAACACACTAGTGAAATCATATTTGTCCTGATGCAACAGTGCGTATGTCACTGTACGGCCCGTAACGGCCAAATATATCCTTTCCCACAACGATAAAGCACAGTCGTTTATCTCCTTTGCAGTCTGACACCTTGCAGGCCATAGGAAGAGGCATGGCTTTGATCTCTCCGAGGCACTTCCATTCTGAAAAAGTGCCGTTTTTGTGTTCGTGGGAAACGTAAATGTAGTAGCAATCCATCTCTGCTAGATGGGGATCTTTTTGATCCACGGTCCACGCAATGCCTAGTTCTTGAGCGTTTCCTATCCGAGCTAGTTTTAGCACTGGCTTCTGGGGCAAGTTGTAAGAGGCGGCTACAACCGGAAGCTCTTTGGGAAACGGCGTTTCTGGGAATGGATGGAGTTTGCAGTGCCAGCCCTCCTATGAGAAAACAAAAAGAAAAAAGGTGGAAATCTTATGGCCGTTTAGTTACAAATGTATCGATCTAGTAGCACAAACAAAACTTAGCATACCTCTTCCAACTGCACTGAAGAACTAACCCTGTCCTCCTCCGTAACACTTTGTTTTTCTTCTGTTCATTAAATAAAAGCACAAGAAAACAAGACTTAAAGAACTGTGTCCTGCATTAACCATCATTTTGAAAAGAGAGAAAACAACAAAAATTCAATAGCATGGTACCTTTAATGGCTACAGATGGTGTGCTTGAGGGTTTTGACGGTTCCTGTTTTGAAGGCTCTGATTTCTGTAGGACACAAACGTGCAAACAAAACTGCTATGAGACGGTCTGAAAATGCACATCTATAATAAGAGACAGCTGAGTGAGAGAATGATGGTTTGCCTGATTTAATGGCTGGGTAACCAGGCTCTCTTCATTCAGTCTGGCTGCTGGACCTGAACAAAAAGACATCATGCCCACCAGTACATACAGTCTATACAATAGCACATTGTTTGTAACATTTTTACTCAAGCTCAAATACCTGTGTTTTCTGTAAGATCAACAACCTGATTCGTAGGCCGCTGAAACAAAGAGACAACAGATTATTTTGTTTTGAGGTAGATATATGAACAATGGTGAGTCCCC
Source organism: Enteromius radiatus (assembly GCA_032357445.1). Lineage (NCBI taxonomy): Eukaryota > Metazoa > Chordata > Actinopteri > Cypriniformes > Cyprinidae > Enteromius > Enteromius radiatus. The sequence goes on along the minus strand of JAUCMS010000062.1, from coordinate 13,880,912 downwards.
AGCACAGTCTTTGTGTTACTAAATGAGCCACAATATAAAAATACTCCAAGAACAAACAAAAGCCAAGTGATGATCGATAAAAAAAAACTTTTACCAAACTCTGCCAGAACCCTTTCTTCGGTCTCCTCAGTGTGGTCATCTCACTATCATTGTCTGGAAGTACAAAAACAATCCTTTTAATGTCACAATATAAAACTCTGACATTGAAATTAGAATAAATAATGAAAACAACAAGCAAGAATACCTGCTGATGACACAGAAGCGTTGTCACTGAAACACCCTCCATTGACTGAACTTCTGGTCAAAAAAAAATTATATATATATATAAATGGAGGGAGTTCAGAAAGAGTGCTTACTGATATAGAGAATAACTCTTTATAAGTGAACATTACACTAGTAAAGAAAGTAAAAAGATCATAATGGGAGTATGTTAATATTGCTGCATCTTTAGCAGATCAACAGAGCAATGTTTGGGCTGACTTTATTATTTAAAATTAAAACCTCTCTATTATCACCACATTTAAATCACTGTAAATCAACGCCCCTGTTTTAAGAATTTCACAACTCAAGGTAAGTTTGGGGACAGAGCCCATCACATTGGAGTTCTTACAGTGAAACGTGATTGCGGTAATTCAACAATTAGGCAGATGGCTAGGATAACAAATAGCTGTAATCATTGGTCTGAATGAGTATGCTTTGTTGGCCTTGGAACACAAACATTAAGCAGCAATGAACGCCTCTTCGGTGAAGCACACTAGTTTATAAAGCTACAACAACCACGCATGAAAGTGAAGAAATGTCACTTGGCATACAGAACCTCAAGGAAAGAAAAGAAATGGAAAGGTGCCAAGACTGCAGCTTTGAATCGTTACTGAATTAAAAACAGCCCACCGAAAAGACAAAGGACCACAGGGGACCACTGAGATGATTTCACTTTGATCATTCTATTATAATATCTTCTGATTAAGGGAATATTTTAGGGATTGCCATTCAAACAGCTGGCTCGCTGCTTCTGCATCATCTTTTTCAAGTTGAAAGGCTTCAGTCTGCAGCATTAAAGCGTATACAGATCCACAACTTAAGACTGAAATCCCCTTCAAAGGCAATATTTTACTTTATTTGTGCCAGTGATGTATTATGAATGAAGTTTGTTATATGTCTAAAATACCTGGATATATTGGTTATTGGTTCAGCTGGAGAGATGCATCGCTGTGGCTGCACAGGAGGAGGAGACTGTTAAAAAGACCGAAAAACACAACAGTCGTGAGATACACATAAACACAAAAGAAGTCAGCTTCATAGTATTTTCGTAGTATTATCAGTCAAACCTTGATCATTCTAGCACATACCCGATTCTGAGGAATCCTTAAAGATCTGAACTTTCTGATATACGCAAATACTGCATCTCCTCTTCGTTTTATCTTCCTTACATGAGCCTGAAAAAACAAAACCAAAAAAAAAAGAAGCAAAAACTGATTTAACATAGAAAATGCGTATGGTGGTTATTAAAATACTGCACCTGCAGGGCACTACAGTAATATACTAAATATTGATTTATATTAGCATGTTAAAGTCCAGAGGAATGGGAAAGCTGGTCACTTACTTCCAGATTCTTGATTCTGGCATCGTATCTGGGCTCCTCGTTCACTTCACTGATCCTTTCCATCAGATTCTTCATCTTGTAGTCAGACTGCTCGACTGCAGTCACAACCTTATCTGATATAATCTTTTCAATCTGTCAATAAACAGGTTACAAATGGGGTTGCAATTCTTGAAATACACAGAAACAAAACTGTACAGCTGGTTTGTGCACCATTCAACATTGAATTTAAATTAATGTAACAAATACATGGATTGCAGATCAAGAACATGTAAATTAACAATACTTTTTTTGCATGGTTTGTTTGGCTGCAAGGCCAATCAATGTGAATTGCACACACCTACACTGCCAACTTTCTTATCTATTTATTTCTTAAAAGCAACAATGAACATGACTGCTGTTTTGGATGCGTGTCATTAACATGGTAAAACAAAATGTCCAAGTATCATCACAGGCTTTATTTGAATCACAAATTGAAAAACTTTATAATAAAACCCTATAGGAAAATCTATGACTTCCATAGCATTTTTTCACCATACTGTCAAAGTCAAATGGGGACAAATCAACTTTTTTGTTACGAACACATTACTCAATGTGTGTGCAAAAAACAAACAAACAAAAAAAAAACACTCATACAGGTTGGAAACAGCTTATTTAAAATGACAGAATTTTCATTTTTGGGTGAATTAACCTTTGTTTTAACATTAAACATTGTGTCATGATGTATTGAACTTGAACAGGAGATATTTTGACAGTACTGAACAACCCCAACATTACAAAGACCTATCCAAACCTTTAACATTTTTATTACTATCGTGGGAGAAAAGCATACAAGGGACATAACTGACAAACTTGCCTCGGATCGAGGGAGCTTATTCGCCTTCTGCCCACTTTCTTGAGCCAAGTGTGAGTTTGCAGAGTCGTCCTCATATCTGGACCTTTTCATACCTAAGAGGATGAGATTAAAGCTCACTTCATTTCGAATTATCAGCAAAAATATTTAATGGTGAAAATCAAACAAATTAGAGATGGACTAAAGCTTTAGTTCTGTTAGCATCCTCAATGTAAACACGTGTACTTGGTTTTTTTAGATTAAACAGCAACCAAGATTCGGTAGTAACGTTAGCCATAATACAGAGCACAGCTAACTGTTACGTTAGCCCAAAGCCGTGTCACCGACAACAATCCTGTGCTTTTTATACACCACACATCCACACTAAATAAATCAAACAACCAACCCGGAAATGACGTGAAAGTATGTTAACTAGCAAATGTGGAAGTATGGCAACAACAAAGATTTTTGGTTAAAAACATTATCGTTACCGACGCTTACAGAAGCACGTTAATGGTAACAGTTAACGCTAAAGGGTATTTCCTCTGAAACGCTAGCTACCTTCGACGATGTCGATTCAGAAGCAAATAATCCAAACAATGAAACCTTTAAGCAAGATACAATTCACTTTGCTTACTAAATCAGCTGGCCTTACTAAAGCAGCACGTTTCCTATCACAATACAAGCATGCATAACGCGTTTGGAAAATCCACGGACTCTGGCGCTTGCCATACAACCAGCGTAACAAACTCCAAACGGAGCCCGCGAACTGTTTGTGTTGCGTCCTCCGAACAAAACGAAATACATTTTAAAAACAACCCACCTGGACTGCTTTCTTACTTTAACAGAATACCAAAGACGTCGTAACTACCGGTCAGTCTAATAGTGGAGATTTCCGTTTCTTAAAATAATGTACGTCCCGCCACGAAGGGTGGTGGGTAATGTTAACTTAGCAATGTCCGCTTTGTGAATGAATGGTTATGAGTCGAATCTTTTTGGCTGGTCCAAACGATTCGTTCATTTATGGGACTACTAACGTATGATTCAGAGCGATTCTCGAATAATTAGCTAAACTGTGAACCAAGACATGCCCCATTCGTCATGAACTGAGATCCCACCAAAGGGACTTTGATGGAGCCACTGATAATAAAGCCGCCGAGTAATAGACATTTTACCAAAATGATTGCATGACAACTTTATTTGTAAATAAAAAAAAATCAATGAATGCCTATTTATAAATAATTTAGCATTGCAATGCTAACGGATACGATTCATAACATATCTTGACTGCAAAGAGTCGAAGTTTTTCAATGAGTCACCGAGTATTGAACCGGTTCTTCTAAACGAACTGTTCGAATTGGGAATAGAAGAGCAGTGCCTATAATGTTTTTTTATTATTCTTTTTAATGCTTGTATCTCTTTTTACCATTTGTTGCTTGTTTATTTTTAGGTTTTACTCAACTAGCATGGGTGTACAGTAATGACTGTCGTCTCAAAATTGCTTAGCTGCTTGGTTTTATTCTAGGCAACATTAACTGTTCTCATCAGCAGTGTTGGGAATAACGGCGTTATAAATAAACGGCGTTACTAACTGCGTTATTTTTTTCAGTAACGAGTAATCA
>JAUCMS010000062.1:13854042-13876758 GCA_032357445.1 Enteromius radiatus | reverse complement strand
GAGCTACTGCCAAGCTACTGAAAAATGTAGTTAAGTTAGTAGCGTCGCTACTTGTAGTTAACTACTCCCCAACACTGCAGTTTGGCTATACATGTGTAGGAATATAAAACATTCCAATCAACATTGCCCCCCTTGTTTTATAGGCTCTTGATGTCTATCCCATAGGAATTCTGTTAGCACAAACACATTTTACAGTCAGAGGGTTGCTTGAAAACATAATGAAATGTTTCCTTGTCTAAAAAAACCCCCAATTTACCATGTCTTTGATTGAGATATAAAGTATTATGGCCCAGGTGCACCCAAGAGCCCTAGTGTAGGCATTATTGTTTCCCACCAGTGGCTGCTATGCCAATGTGCGGGAGAGTATAATATTTCTATTCAATGATTCTAAAGCTACACTTTATGAAATTGTATACACACAGTGCTGTTATAGGCCTGATGTTAAAGGGACAGTTTACCCCAAAATTGTTATTATTTATTCAAGCACATGTCATTTTCTGAGCTTCATTCCTCAGTTGAACACAAAATATGATATTTTGAAGAATGTCTGTAACTAAACTGTTGACAGAATTGTCTATATTTCTACATGAATATGACCCAAAACATCATCAGATTATCACACACATCCTGAAAATAGACAAAGAGCAGTGTTTCCCTATCTCCAAACATAATGATTCTTATTTAATCCAAAAAGTTCTATTTTGGTCTCATCTGTCCACAAAACATTTCTCCAATAACTTGGCTTGTCTATATTTAGCAAACTGCAGATGGGCAGCAATGCTCTTTTTGGAGAGCAGTGGATTTCATCTTGCCACTCTGCCATGCACATGGTTTTTCAGCGTTCTCCTAATGATGAACTCACATTAGTCAATGTGAGGAAGGCCTTTAGTTGCTTACCCTGGGGTTCCTTTGCAGTTTCGTTGACTATCACATAGCTTTTGAAGTGACATTTGTTGGTGGACCACTTGTAACAGTTGTCTTGAATTTCCTTCATGTGTACACAATCTGACTATGGATTTATGGATTACAAAGACTTTACAGATGGTTTTGTAATCTTTTTCAGCCCGATGAGTAAAAACTCCTTTTCTGAGATCCTTTGATTTACTTGATATGCGATTTACGTGAAAACCTGATGATTACAAAATACAGAAAATGATAGGGTTTGAAGTACCACTGTAACTCAACGGCTACTGCATGTAAACTGTTCCCAACATTCTTCAAAAATACCTTCTTCTGCATTCAACAGAAGAAAGAAATTCATATTAGTTTTGAAAAAGTGGAGGCTGGGTAAAACATGACTTTTTTGGGGGGTGAACTATCCCTAATATATGATCTCGCTCAGTATTTAAGTCTTTTAATTTATATTGAGTTTAGAGGGTTAAGTTAAGAGGTGTATCTCTCTTAGTAGGCTTCATTTGAGTTTTGTTACCTAATCTTTGGTTGCACAGTCTTGATGTAACTGCTCACATTTTCTTTGTTTTGCAGGGGCATTCGCTTTGCATTACTTCTCAAACAGACATGGTACCGCTTCCCTGCATTCATGCATGACTCTATACCCAGCACCACAGTAGTATTAAGCTGAAATACAAACCCCTCAGGGAAAACTGAGAGCTGCAGTTTGAGCGTGAACAATTGCTTTTTTTTTTAAGTTATTTAGTTAAACATGAGTTAGGGTGCAGACAGTGTCCAGAAAATAAGGGCCAGTATGATTGTTGAATGGAGCAGACCAAAATAGAAGAAGAAACACTTGGCTACTCCCATTTTGGGATGTTTCTTTTTTCTGTTTGACATGCAGAGCTAAAATAGGAACATTTACAGAAACTTCACAGGCAGGAGGATTGTGTTCTCCTTCGAGATGTCAAGCATCAGTGGTGTTCTGCACTTAGTCTGTTAATGAGTAAAGCATGTTCACTGCAACTGCAGAAAATTAGAATTGGCCATTTCCTTCTGTCCGAGAGGATAATGGGAGTTGGGGACTGGAGGTGCGCGTAGAAAGTGCTCTGACTCTGACAGTCTTCCCTAAGCTTGAGTCCTTCCCACAGAACTTGGTGACATCACACAAAGAGCTTTTCTATGACTCATGCCTGTGTTTTGAATGCGTAGTTTGAATCAAATATAGTGCAAGTCACATTTACTAAAATGATTCAGAAGGGGTTATGAGGCTAAAATAGAGAAGTAGAACATCCTCATATATGGTGCTCTTTGAGAGCATTTCTTGAAGGAAAAAGCGTAGTCAGAATAATTTTTTCTTCCATGATTCCAAATAATCATATTTAAAAGCTTTGCCACATCTGCACTTTTGGGTTTTGATGTAATGGTACAGTTTATTGTTTAACTGTAAGTCTCCTTAATATATTATGCAATTTTTTTTTCTGTAAGAATTTATGTTTTTATTTTTATAGTCAGTTATTTGCATTTCTTTCTGTATCTGTCTATCAGTTAATTAAGGTTACGATCAATATGCCACCGATAGCCTATATCTGAAACACTGTCACTGGATTTTGAGGTGATTTCTTTCTTTCTTATAACTTAGCCTCAGTCACATTTAACATGATTTGTATAACTTAGCCTGTGCAACTATAGTGTTACACACAAGTGCGTTTTGAGCCACTCTGATCCTATATACAATATGAAGGAGCTGAGATGAAACGCTGGAGGTTCCCTCATCGAAGGTGAACGAATACGGTAGAAACGCATCGAATCGAGCACGTAATGAACGAATATCGTGCGATGTGTGCGAGAGAGCAGCATCTGCGCCGAGGAGCCCCTGATGTCCGAGCGGCGCTCACTGTATGAAGTTGATGGGAGTGATGAGCTCAGTGGTTTGCGCAGTGAGTGAAGTTTGGCTCTGGAATTCAAACGCTCATACGTCACCGAGAGGCAACCCCTTACCGAAATGAGTCAGATCACCGAAAAAGCCGCGACCGATAATAGCTCCATAGCCGAGGTCACACATTAACCTTCCATATTCCACAATATTTTGTCAATTGTAACTTTTTGGACGGTGTGTAGGCTAAGTTACGCCACGTGACCGCTGGCATGATCACATTTAAATATTGTTTCAAAACCGGTGAACGACTCTCAAGGTCTAGAAGAGCGCTGCACTGAAAGCCGTTTTCTTCTTAGGGGGTGCCTTGCTCTGAAACAGGGTGTAATTCTCATTTTCACCTTAAGGATGTGTAACTGACGGCATCCCTCAGATCCAGAGAGGCTGTGGGGAAAGAGGACTGTGAGACTGTCCTGTGGTCCTGCTTGCAGATTCACTCCCAATTTCTTGCGGATTCAGTTACCAGCGAGCGAGTCTCGCGCTTCTGTTTATCGAGGAAGAGTCATGGATAATTCATAAACATGCGAACCACTGGATTAATTTCATTCATATGGTTCTGTGCTTGAACTTGAAGGATTCGTCGGTGGGAATAATTATCCATATTTCCAACCTGGCTGGTGAGAGGAGGACTGTTGCAATGTCATCCCATTCAACATCTTTGGAGCTTTGTGGAAGAGGGATGCTGTAAGTAGCCTATTATTGTTTTTTGCTCTCTCTCTATCTCTATCTCTTTTAAAAATCGCTGGGTCCATTACGATTAGGTCTCTTAAAGGACAGTGAGGAATACACATAAGCGTTTGAAAATTCCGTCTAACCATTCAGTTACAATGAAATTAATTTGATGCAGGAAAACGCGGCTTTCCTCGCTTCATTGGGGATGCGCGGTCCAAAAACAGAGGCATAAAAGGAAGAAAACGGGATGTGATACTTTATAGTGTTAGGATGTAGGGATGTTAAACAGTAAGTTGTATTTCATCGAGTTGTGTGCAACAACACGCTCTTGTTTTACCTGTAAGAAAACTCGTGTCATGATCATGTGAGCACCAAATCTCAAGATTTTCCCTCAGGAGTGCGCTTCTCTTTTGCTGGATAAAACGAGGGGATTTAATAATGAGCGAGGGAAAATGAAACACAAAAATTGCGGTAAAACGGTAAACGTGTAATTTAAAAAGGTTTTACATGATAGAGGACTTGTCTGTGCTTGCTTTGATATGTAACAGATGAATGCGGATTTTGGTTGTAACTTCAAATATCAGGCTAGCCTACTTTCTTGTTACACAAGGCTGTTTAGATTTTTCTTTAAACAGTAGTAAATGTTGATTCTTTTCTGTCATAATGAATGTGACTGACCTCCTTAGATGGCTCGGTTGTAAAGTTCTGATGCGTATATTTTTTCTCTGAATATAGTGTCCTACAGCGTACCGAGGTTCCAGCTGAGAACGCAACACGAGACGCGTCGATAGGGGGCGCACTTGCATAAAGGTCGTTTTGAGGAAATTAATGAGGTATCAGAAGGAATATTCATCTAGATATATTTCCCATGTTAAGATCTCTGTCACGTTGTAAGAACACTGATATCGCGTTTGCCTAAAATAACAAATGAGGCCAGTTTTATTCACGCAAACAGCAAAATCTTTATAATTTATGCTCTCTCTCCCTCCCTCCCTCTCTCTAATTAATTACATTAAAATAAAAGATCATATAAATGTAAAATGTAATTGTCAAAAGACCTGGCCTCCAGCCAAAGTGCATGCAATCTCAGCTCCACATTCATTAATGTTTGTCACATGGCTCATAATTCATTTGATCATTTATTTATTTCATTTTCAGTACGTTCAGTACATTTTTGCAGCCACTCGAAAACATGATGACATGGTATCTGTGTTAGACAAAATGTCATGTAAAATCCTAAAGCAAGCGTTCTTGCTATATTTAAACATCTAACATTTATTAAATCAATGTAAAGCTAAATATAATAAATAAATCTAAATGCATGTCTGCAGAAATGCATCAAACTTCTAGTCTTAGAGACAAGCCTAGATCGAGTCACACAAAGCGTGATATTTTCCTTAGTCTCTGCTCAACTGCGTTGAAACAAATCAACCATTCATGTTTGCTTGCTCTACTGAATTCTTATCAGCCGAAACTGTGCTAAATCTAGCTTGCTCATTCATCTGTCTTTAATAATGGTGATATGATGCATTATTCTTGATGAGAATCGCAGGCTCCAACAGCCCCTGCACCATATGTTGTTTCTCTGCAGTTTTATGCCTTGCTTTACAATGCATCTGTTTGCGTATACATGCTGGCCACAGTAGCAGAGGGCCTGTGAGCTTCCTCCGCTCAGTCAGTCCAAGACTCTTCATGTGATGATGTCAGCTCCACTCTCTTCTGCCCTGCTTGCTGCTCAGATCCAGTGTCACATGTAATATTCATCATTTGCTCATTGCTAGCTATTCATTGCCTAAATTCCGAAATGAGATTATAAAATCCTGCGCTTCTCGCCGTTGTTGTGTAACTCCACTGGATCGCATGTAGAATTGCTATTGTATGAGTATTCCAAGTAATATAATTCAGAGCTAAAATAGTTATGCTGCATAAGATTTAGCTATCTGAAGTCATATTGAGTTTCCTCTTTGAGCAGAAACTCTTTTAAGTAAACCTGTAAATGCAATGTCACAAACAGCCTGTATTGTGTGTGTGTGTGTGTGTGTGTGTTTGTTCTGCAGGGAATGAAGTCAAGCACTATGGGGTCTTCCAGGTTGGTTCTTCTGACTCTTCCAGCTCTCCTTACCCTCATCAACATCTCACATGCGGCAGAGAAAGTGCCCATACTGAACATTGCCGTGATCCTGGGTCAAACACGCTACATCTCCGATAGAGATATACGAGCTCTGTGGAGCAAAGATGATCCCATTGACGTCAATGTGGTGACCCTGCTGGTGAATGAAACGGACCCCAAAAGCATCATTACCCATGTGTGCGATCTCATGTCCGGGACTAAAATCCATGGGGTGGTGTTCGGGGACGGCACGGACCAGGAAGCCATCGCCCAGATTTTGGATTTTATTTCCTCTCAGACTTTGATACCCATTCTGGGGATCCATGGCGGCTCGTCCATGATCATGGCGGATAAGGTCAGTCGTTACATAGGGCACATTATTGAATACTAGTGGTTTCCAAATTTGCTTACCCCTAATCTGGAGCGAAAGACGAGCTTGAAATATCATTGAGATCACAAAATGAGTTCAGTGGGTAAAAATGTGCACTCCTAATGTGGTTTGGTAATGACAATGATGTAAAATAATGTCATTAGTGCAACATGCAATCGTGCCTTAACTGTTCCCCTGACAAATTACCATATGGAGTTATTTCACGACATATGCTTCATCAAAAAAACCGGAGTAATCACTTTACTAAACACAATAACAAATATCTCCTTATAGTGAGCCATCATAATTTCAATCACATTTGTCATTATGCAACATTATGCAACAAAAGGATGAAAAAAAAAATGAAATAAAGATCTGAGATCTGTTTATGGTACAATTTAAGATGGTAAACCTAGAGAGGTGATCATTTGCCACTCTGTTGTCTTCGTTCCATTTTCATTACCGACCACTAACCGCGCATCTGAATCCCCACTCGCTGTAAAATCTTGTTGCAGACTTGCATCGAGTTTATATAATAATCCTGTTTCTCATGAGCACTCGCTGCTGCGTTTAAATATGTTTACTTGGTTTTCATCTCAGGATGTCGCTGTATCAAATGAAGCAACGTTTTGAAAGCTTATTCTCAGGAGATTTTCTTCAGCGGTACATTAAGTCATTCTAAAGCACTCTGTGTTGATCCTTAAGGAGATAAATGTCTGCACTGTTTTAACTCACGGAGACCTTTGCGCCTTTTTTGTTGAATAATACATCACGTGCATACATTTTAAACTGTATATAACTAGGATGTAAGAATATACTACCGGTGACATGTTGGTGTGAACTTTGCATGATTTACATACATCTGCGTGAATCCCTATATGCTACAGCTCCTCAAATATGCCTTATTTATAAGCCCAAATGTTGCATGTTAGTGGCATGTCGTGTGATTTGATTCTTGCCTTTGCTGGTTAGGAGAGACAAGGTGAAATTACTGATAGCTCATGACTTTTTCCTTCTTCAGGAGACAGGAAAGCATATATGTGGTAATTAACGTTGGGCCGCTGGGCAGGTTTTACTTCATTTAGTGCCCATGCAGCAGGATTTGAGCCCAATAAACACAGGGATCATTGGCACGTGTCAGGGGATCCTTTGTTTTATATCTAAAGTGCTACCTCCCACTGAATGCAGCCAATGCGCAGGCACGCTCATGGCTACTTACGGCCAAAGATCAACTGACTGTCTTATTGACGTTTTTAGGTTGCTTTGTCATATATCTTCAGCCTGAAGCAATTGATTTAAGACACATGATTGTCATTTAATATACGCAGCCAAGAGAGGCAACGTACAATGGAAACGGCCATTTAGGCAATTTAGTTCTTTCTCTCCTCCATCACTGACAGGGAAATGCAGTGATCTGTCTTTCTAGTGTTAATGTATAAATTCTGAAGTGCTTATCCATTTATAATCTCCTAATAGATTCCCAATAGATTCGGTGTGGTTCAGACTGAGGTCTTTGCTATCCTTGACACTGGTATAAAAATTCTTTCAGATGATTCAACACACTTTCAGAGGTAGTCAAAAATGAATGTGGCCATGTTTCCTTTGGGAACACTAACCTGGCCTGATGCACCCTCACCTGTCTGTCAAGCACTGCACTAAAACAAGGGTTTTAAACTTTAAACCAATTACACGTGGCTTTTAAAGAACTGCTATGCCTCATATAAACCATGCCTTTGGACTTTTCCATTCCACAAAAGGTTTTTATACCAGAAAAAGGTTCTTTAGATTTTTGTTCTTCACACTACGAAAAAAATAGTTAAGAACTGTACGCTGAAAAGATATTTGGGGACCGAGGATGTTTTGACACAAACATGTCTGAATTGTTTTGTTCTCATGCAGAGCACTTAAGAGTTGGTGTTTAGGGAGACTGCAGATCATTATGTTCTCTTTTGGATGAGATACAACACCCAGTAGCCTTCAAGTGCTGTCAGTTTGGAGGAGGGACTTGTCACCCCGGAGAAGCATGTAATGCATGCAAGAGCACACCGTGGTGCAGGGATGGACTGAGGGAATCTGCCTGGGACTTGTTTTATAATTTCAGGTGATAACAGTCATTCTGAAATATTATTAGGTATTTTAGTTTAACTTCTGTCCTTATTCTCACTGCCTAGAAATGACTGGTTTAGATTCTTTTTGGTTGAGACAACCTACTATATGGCACAGAGTTGGTTTTGTAGTCAATGTTTGCATTGACATAGTAACTGTATTTTATATAAATGCAATGTATTTGTTTGGTCAAGAATACAGTTATACAGTTGAAGGCAAAGCTGAATTTTTAGCATCAATAGTTTAGTCTTCAGTGTCACACGATCCATCAAAAATCATTCTAATATGCACAATCAACGCAATACTATGAAATGTTGCTTGAACCTTCGTAGGGTAGTTATGGCATCTACCAGCAGAGGCCAACAGGCCCATATTTTAACCAAGAAACCTTTAAACAAACCTAACTGTAACATTTTGCTACAGTATAGTTTTGAGTTCAGAATTTGGGTCCTGTGAATCATATCTATTGAGCGCTTTAAGTTGTTTGTATGAAAATTCATTAACGAAGACATGCTGTGAACAAGCGCAGCACTTATGTTTACTGTTCACTAATAAGAGAGCTTTTATGAACATACGAATTATGAAATGTAATTAACATGCTGCCATCTTACAGCTAATAACCTGCTGTTGCTGTAGATGAGGGAACCACCAAAGGGTGGAGATTTTCAATGTAATTATTAATTAACAACAATGAGGCCATTGTGATGTCACAGCTTTTTTCCACCATATTGCTTTGCCGCTTCTACTAGTGGGGACAAAGTGGTATCAGTCCCCCTAAATAGAGGCTTTTGTGTATCCTCATTGTGTTCATTACTGTTCTCTCTATTTGTGAATCCAGCAAGTGCAAATGTAGCCTCATGTGCACAATATGCAGGTGTGTCCACCAAAATGCCCCAGTTGTATTCATCTGAAATGATTCTGAGCCACCCTCCTGAACAAAATAATTGCGCTACTGTAGAGCAACACAGCAGAGACGACAAATATCTCCTCAAATGCTAATGTCTGGATCCCCTAAACCTCTTTTAAGCTGTGTGATGGCATAACTAGTGTTGAGAGACATGCATATCTGTTCTCATCTGAAACGGCACAGTTGTAGATGGGGTACCGCTTATGTGACTCAAATCTCACACAGATGTTCAGTGTCCAGCACATTGTCTCTAGCTGTTACCTTAGAGGAGTCAAACATGGCTGCCTATTATCATTCTTTCCCAGCATCACAGAGATTGTGGCTTGAACAAGGGGTGCGGAACTCATCAGATCACAGCAAATGTCCGTGGGACAAGCGTTACACCACTCTCTTGATTATAGTTGTGCTTTCTTGTGTGCCTGGCTCCCATGGACAGGACAGCAAGAGAAAGAATTTAATTAGCTAACCGCTATTTCCAAAGCAATAAGGCTTTGCGCAGCGGTGCTGGAGAGTAATGATGAAAGGAAGCACTCTCCCACAGGAAAATCACAAATGAGATCTCTTTAAAATCTCAGTCGTTTCTTCTGTACACTGCAGTGAGATTGTATGAAGAACAAATTGCGAAAAAAATTAACATAAAAAGAGATCTCAAAGATGTCTCACATCGGGAGCACTGCCCCACAGGTAGTAGTTTGCATAATATACACTCAAACCATTTGCAAAGTAGGGCTTTCACTTGATCTCACCTATTGTAATTTATTCCTGCCATGGCAAAGCTGATTTTTCAGCAGCCATTAGTCCAGTTTTCAGTGTCACATGATCCTTCAGAAATCATACTAATATGCTGATTTGGTGCTCATTATTCATTATAATGAGCAGCAAATGAGCATCAGATTATTATCAGCATAGAAAACAGTACTGCTTAATATTCTTGTAGAAACTATCATACATTTTTAGGATTTGTTGATGAGTATATAGTTTAAAAGTGCAGCATTTATTAGAATTGAAATTAAATTAATTTAAAATAGAATGAAAGAGTCATTTTTAAAACAAGCATTTGAATGAATTCTGTGTAACAGATGTTCGCAAAGAGGTTTTATGCTGAAATATATGCACACACATAGTTAGGGATTATGCTCATATTTGCCTACATTGTATGTTGTATATTATGCCCCGTTTACAAAATGTAAGTCTCTGGTTGAAGTTTCAGCTAAAAATACCCTACAGATCATATAATTTTGAAAGTGGCTATTTTGAGCGGAAACAGAAACACTGTTTTCGGTGCCTGTTTCTTTAAATGCAAATGAGCTTTTGCTCCCCACCCCTTTTCCAGAACCAGTGTTGCCGACTTAGAGACTTTGTCGCTAGATTTAGCGACTTTTCAGACCCCCTTGGCGAAATTTTTCCAAAAAAGTGACTAGCGACAAATCTAGCGACTTCTTGGACAAACCTCAGCGAGCCTCTGGTACTGCCTCGCGAGCGCGAGCGCGAGCTCTTGTTTTCACACTTCTCTCTGCGTCTGTTCTGTTCAGCGAGCGGCTGAGAGGAGCAGAGCTTACAGTTAAAATAGGTATTATGTTGCTTCTAACTCTAACATGCAAATATAGCCAAAATCACAGCATAGCCATTGTCTATATCTTATGTGTATTTGATTTCATCAGACAACGACTCATTTATAACTCAGGATTTTAGTCCAGATTAACATCTAGTAAAGTACAGCTAGTTTAGTAGGCCTGTTGCATTTCATATTAATATTCATATTCTGTTTTTCTGACAACAAAAAACATAAAATATATCAGTGAATTTGGGTGCATTAAATTACATTATTTGACCACAGAGAAGCAAGATAATATTACGCACTGACGTAATGAATATGAAAATTAACGTATGACATCATCTAGCGATATCTAGCAACTTTTCAAGCTGGATTTAGCTACTTTCGATTGAAAAAAGTTGGCAACACTGTCCAGAACAGAGCTGTGCCATTACAGCTTGTATCTGACAAAAATGTCTGTTTTGGTTCTGATTCGGTTTGATTATCTTCTTTATTGCGCTGGAACTATTTTAAACCATGCATTTTAAATAATATTAATAGTTTAAACTACGGTTTTCTGAGTGGATACATCCAAAGCACAAGGACAGAAAGCAGCTGTCACAGCTTGTGAGTACTAAACCAAGTTCTCATACACACAAGTTTATGTTTAAAACACACAAGTTGGTTATGTCCGTGAAGGTAAACGGCTGGGAAAGCAATCACATTACATGTGTGGTAGCAGCAATATACAGTAAATAAATCAATAAATCTATTGTTCTCTTGTCTCCTCTGAGGCTGGGGCTCAAAGTAGTGTCCTGTGCTCGTCGGTGCACCCAAAGACAGAACAGTTAGCATGTTTTCCATTGCAGTAGAATTGGTACACTGTTGTCACTTGTAAAATCAAAATTACGGCATAGCAGGCAGACATTTATAGATTAAGGGGCGGTATTATTATAATGAGATTCCTTTGCAACGTCAAAAGGGAAGCGAAATTAGACGCACTCGTTTTTCAGACACGTGCAGAAAAAGGCTTACTAAACAAAATTACTAGGTTACTCGTTTTCACGTTTCCTTGGTTGGTAGATGCACTGGGTACCTGATTATAGGACTTAAAACCTGGAAATGTCGGATTTTCATAATATGTCACCTTTAAGTAAAGATCATGTTCCATTAAGATATTTTGTAAATATCCTACTGTAAATATAGACTTAACATCTTTTGATTAGTATGCATTACTAAGAACTTTTTTTTTTTTGCTTATTTTTACAGATTTTATTATACTTTATCATGTTATAGTAAGCCTAAACATGAACATGAACTTTGTTTCTACATTAATTACATAATTTGTTCGAGAATCACATCACCTGAAAGCGGCCCCCAATATTTAAAAAGACTGCTATGCCCCTGAGATTTTAACAGAACATAATTGTGAACTCAACACCATTATGTCTCTAACGCTATGAACGAGCAACTTTTGAGCAATAACATTTTGCTGAGAGTTAGTATCTGCCGGGTAATGTTCATTGTTAAGATGGCTGATACAATGTTTACCCAGAAAAGCTGTAGACAGTGCAGTTTTTCCTCAAAAACACATTTTCCTTTTTTGCTCCACATGCTCATTTCGAAACCTTTGAGCAGGTCTCTTTATTGGGTTGAACTCTACAGAGCTTGTGATTCTAGTCAGTTTATGGTCTGTTTATGTTGCATGGAAGGTCAGTGTTCAGGAAATACAAGGAATAGTGGATTAACAGCCCATAAAAAATTCAGCATTTAATTCTTCTTTTGCCATTAAAAGTAATTGTAGAGCTAATTTTGATGCTCACAGGCCTCAGTCCGCCAACAATATGTGTCCAAACGGGTTTTTGTTGCAAATGAAACCATATAAAATCAGTCAGGAAGCACTTGGCTGAATTGAATTGAATGGAAAAACAATCAGCTACAGTTTCATAGATTAATGCCACATTTTCATTTATTCCCTCCTGTAGGCATAAACTGCTGTTATTTGGAACGATTCTGAAAACAGCCTTCATTAATTCAACTAATATAATATTTGAGAAATAGAGATGTATTCACTGGGGTATGGCGTACTGCAAATCAAACGAAGTATACCTCCTTTATCAGCAAGATAGAGCTATTAGTGAGTGATTTGTGGGTCAACATTGGGTCAAAAAATGGCATGATTTGGGGAGGGATTGTCTGTTTGACCAACCAATGGCTAAATTGTTATTGGAAATTAAAATCATGGTTTTTGCAGATTCAGCTGGTTTTGCTAATGCTCTCAATTTGATAGCTGATGTAAACTATCAATTTATTTGGTAAGGTGCAAACAAGTTTGCTGCAGTCTTGGAGCTGGAGGAATCCTAAGCAGCTGCAAGCTGCACTCTGTGCTGGAAATATGCCATTGACCCCTGGAAACACTGCAGTTCAGACTTTGCTGATGTCACAATTAATGAAGGATGTTATGAAGACAAAGTAGTTTGTAACAAAGCAATCTAGGGTCACAGGCTTGTCGTCTGGTGTTTCATTCGTTAAATGCTGCAAATTATTTACCATCAATTATGAGGTAAACGAAGCTTCTGACATTTATTAGACAACAAAGGTCTAGCTGAGAGATTGACCCCACAGCTATATGCTCTCTTATGTAAGGACAAATCCATTGGAGGGTGTAATCACACATTGGGCCACTTGCTAACCGCGGACCTTAATAGCCAAACTGTAATCTTACGTAAGGCAGGCTGGAGGTACAGGGCGGGCTTGAAAATGACAATGAATTCACTGTGTTATGAAGCTTGGCTCATTAATTAAAGACAGGTCAGTGCAGCTGTGAAGGGTGAGGCATGAGGCAGATGTTTTTCTGGCTGCTGCAGTGTTCTTGTTTGGCCGGTTAAGGGCACACAATGTTAATTGGATTGCTTTACTCCCTTGCGTTACACAGTGTGAACAATATACGGTTACACTACACTGTAAATGCATTTCATTGTATAAGTTCTAATTTGAAAAACACAATTCAAAAAATAACATTTAATCAAGCATTTGACATTCCAAACCCTTAAGATTTTCTTTTTTGGAACCATAATTTACTTTTTGAACAATTGTATTCTTGTTCAATGAATTGGAACCAGAGCTTTCAATGTCCCATTAAATTATCATAAAAGTGGCACAAATGATTAATTATGCATGATATTTTTATATATCTATAATTTAATAAGAAAAACTATATATATTTGTATATAAACCTTCAGAAACCTTACTATATTCAGTTTGATGTGTTTCTTTCTCTGTGATTCGCTGTGACTAGATCAGTTACATTTGTGAACATATCAGTTATCAGCTTCAGATCAACAATTCATTCAAAAGTTCAGACACAAAAGACTACGCTATTCATTCGCAAATTGGTCATGGAGAGCTAGGGCATTTTCATTAAATGTCTTCAATTTCAGTCTGTTTCTTACACAAGACTTCAGAAGACTCTGAAAATAGTGCAGAGTTGTATGAACTAGTTTTATGGTGTTTTCTTTTGTAATTTTGGTGCTTGACATCCCCAGTTTTGTGTTCACTGGGAAACTAAAGTCAGACTCGAACGTTTTGACGGTAAGCAAATGATAGCAGTTTTGAACAAACTGTCCCTTTAATGAATATGTCACTACTGGAGTGCTAAAGCAGAATAACAATCATCCAAGTCCTGAAGCAGAGACGGAAATGCTTCCAAACAGAGTGCGACATGCATTCAGACTTCCCCATTACTGAGTGCCAAAGAATTGCGCATGCTTTGCATCAAACTTTTTTGTACCTGATATACTATATTTTAGACAGAGGAGGACTGCATCTTCGCAGCACGCTGTTTGGCTTTCATGCGACTGCAAAATGAATAAAGCATTCTTCTGGACTTGCTTGTCCTCAGCCGAGGCGAGATGAGAGATGCATTGCAGTGCTCATGCAGCGAACACAATTACATCAGAATACACTCCTCCGTATTGGTACAATTCCTTGTCAGATGCAGTGAAGTGTGTTCGAAGACTGAGAGTGGAAGTGGATGGCATGAATTAAATATATTTTTCTTTGTGCTCCACGCATTCATTAGAAACACTTTTTATGTACGATAGCCCAGCGGAAGTTACAAGATTGTTAATTGCTCATGAAAGCAAGACATAGTCTTGAGGAAGATTGAAGACGTATCCCTGGGTAGATGAAGGAACGGCACTGAGTGGCATTGTTCTCTCTCTGCAGAGCACAGGCTATTAATGTTAAGGATGTTGAAGCTGCTCTGGAGTCTGGAATAGGTCTGCTTATACAAAAGAAGACTCACATGTACATTGTGTTCTGAACTAAACCTATGGTGGCTTTGCTAAATTGTTTATAGCGAACCATTCAAGGTGACTTTTCAAACTAGACAAGATGGCAAAGAATGATTTAATTCCATGAGCGAACCTTTTTCACATTGAGCTGCATTTGCTCCAGGCACAAGAGGCTGAATTTAATAGAGGTTATAGAAACAGCATTATTGCAAATGCATTACAAAAGTGTGTACTTGAGGATTTTGAATGGATAATTGATTAACAGAGACTTAACATCTTAATTGATAGCAAGATATTGACCTGTTTTGTACGGGAGGTTCGCTGTGCTTAATTCTGAATGGCCTGAAGCAATGTAAGTTCATGTTTTTTGGCTGCTTTTTTCAGTTTCACCATGTAATATATGTACATGAAAAGGTCGGTTTGGGACAGTGTCCACATTGTGCGCACAGTCTTATTTTGTTTTTCTCCTGAAGCCTTGATCTTTTCTAAAATTGTCTAACGCCTTGAGAGTAAACTAGTTTTTGTTCTACTTCTTCCCATGTTCCTTCGTTCTCAATACATGGACATGCCTTAAAAATAGGTCCAAAGGTAGCAAAGATAAATGACAAAACAGCTGAGTTTTTCAGGGTCAGCTTTGACAAATGAGGCAGCGGACTTTCAGAGCTCCAGAGACTTCCACAGTTAGGTCGCTAATCTCAGGAGGTGACGGGAAATGCATTTTTTGTTATGCTGGAGGCAGCAGTCGAGGTCTTGAAATAGTGCTATTTGCTGATGTAAATGTACATAGCTGTACTTAGTTGTCAGGGATGTAGGGGATAAGCATCGGACTGTGGTTTAGATTCAAAGAAATTGTTGTTTCTGAAACCTTGACTGGTTTTTGTGCGCAACAAAAACCAAAGACTTTCAGCACGGGAGCATGCGCGAGTCGTGACAGCCCTCCTTAGAAAGGAAAGTGGAGAGGCGTTCTGGTTTATAAAGTGGCCTTGAAGATGTACGGAACATTGAGGGGAAATGTCAAAGAGTTTACTTCAGCGGTGGAGTGACAGTGTTCGGCAGTCATAAGAAATAATGTACGATGCTAGAGTATGAATGAATGAGAAAGAATTTGAAAGAAGCAGCTTGTTCACTGTAGCTGAAAAGAGTGATTATGTGGCTGATAAATAACGGCTTCCCACATTACTCAGTTTCTGAGGTAGAAAGATGAGCCTCACACTTGAGATTTACCTCAATGTAGGTCAAATAAATGAAAAATCGACAGCCTGGACTATGTACGTTCATGTGTTATAGTAAGATATAGCTTATTAGACCACCCAGAGTAAAACCCCTAAGCAAACAAATAGTAATCGAGATAAATAGTAATAAACAAAAGTAATGTATGACAGACATTTTTGATCATATCCTGTATATGTGAACCTGGACCACAGAACCAGTCATAAGGGTCATTTAAAATAAAAGTAATAGATTTATGCATAATCTGAAATCTAAATAAAATAAAAATGCTTTTAATGGTTTGTTAAGATTAACAACTACTGTATTTAAATATGGAATCTCAGGTACAAAAAAAATCTAAATACTTGGAAAATTTTAGTATTACTAATCAAACAATGTTTACAGTTGGAAATTCACAAAATATCTACAACGATTTCTTGCATACAAGAAAAATCAATAATTTTGACCCATACAATGTATTTTTGGCTGTTGTTATAAATATACCACAGCGACTTGTTTTGGATTTGTGGTTTTGTGGTTCAGGGTCACATATATCCCATATCAACATAATCTATATTCACACAGTCTGTTAAGAAAATCTCTAATGCAGTGCAATAATTGATTCACTGTAGTGAATGAAAAATGATTTAAAAACAGTAGGTCTCAGAAGTCATTATCAAGAAAAGAAGTTTGGCTGTCTGTGAATCCTTAATCAGTTCAGAAATAGTCAATGAACCAAATCAAAGGGTGGGTGTTGACACGCTTTGAAAAGCTGAGGTTACTTTAACCAGGTGGCATATTTTTTAGCATCAGGCTGGCGGCAGTCTAGGCTCACCAGAGGACTTAACAAACACAGGTTCAAAACCAATTACCTTCACAGGAGGTGAATGATAAGGGAACACTTAACTGTAAAATATCACATTTTCAGAGGAGATTTATTGGATTATGGGCAGAGAGGCACTCGTATGCCCCATTTTATGTCTAAATTGAGATTGGAAATAGCAGATGCGCTACAAAGATCTCTCTGTGACACAGTTTCTCTTGAAAGTGTCTGCGATTATTGCCAGGATGGTGCATATTGAACTCCTCAGAAGTCAATTTGAAACATGTGTTTTGCCCCAAAGGGCTGAAGTCTTTACTGGAGTTCGGTGCATAGAAAGTGGGCCCAAGGGCAGAACTGTGAAATCTTCTACACCAGCTGAGTTCCACCCCATACAGACTGCTGTCGTAGCTATGCCGGACCGGCTTTGATCTGTATTTTGTGTGCGTGTAGCGGAGAATCGGAGCAGAGTGGTGTCAGAGGTAAGTGTGTGTAAGGTTAATGGCGTCACTGAGTCTCTGCCTATGGTAATGTGACTTAAGCTTTTTAATTAAAGTCCTTGTGACATTCCCTTTAGCCAGGCTATGTCTGCTCGTCATGAGGCACCCGTGTGTGAAGACCTGTTCACAAGATCAACATTTCACAAGATCAAATTTGATATATTCGCAAATATTGTACCCAAAAGAGAGGAAGGGACCAGAATTGGCCAGTAGCAGATATATTCACCACAGCAATGCATTCAGTTGAGGTACTCGTCTGTAAAATACATGCAACAGCAAGGCTTGTCGTAGGGGCATTATGACATGTCATTAGCACAGTTGGTAGGTAGCCTGTGAGTGTGTGTCATACATGCATATACAGAAGAAGATATATGTGAGGACATGCCATTACAAAAAAGACATGGTGGAGCTCTGCTGACTGGAATGTACTAATTATGCGTATATATATATATATATCAAATTTTTCAGATAAATCATGAAAATATTCCAATCCAGCAGAGCTCTTCCATGTCCTTGTCATGATGGAATGTTCACACATAACATCTTTCTCTTTCTATGCATGCCTGACACACATATGACAAACAGGATGACGATGAAGCGCTTAAGGTTATCAAATGTGTTAGCAAATGTGTTCATAAGTGAAAGACATGTCATAATGCTGCTTTCTCGTAGCCAGTCATGGCCTTGTGCCCATGTGTCACAGGTTCATGTTGATGTCTCTGTGCTTACAGGGTGTAGGAATGTTCAGTGTGAAACATTGAATTATGAATACACAGGATTAAATGTTAACCTGGTGTGAAACATGGCAGAAGATAATTTAGGATTTGTTTAGACTGACCCGGGTTGACTGTTTAAGTGTAAAGGCTCTCTCACAAGTCTTAATTCAGTCTAGTTGAGTCGATACCTTATGCAGATCATCTGCTTTAATCTGAATATCTGTCATCATCATATGCTGAGCCCCCTGTTGCTTTAACTTTTGTTGTTTTTTTTAACCGATTTGATTTTGATTTTCTAATGAACTTGATTTTGCTGTTAACAGTCCTCTGGAGTTGATGATTATCAGGGAATAATAATTTTTCATACAAAGCTGGAGATGTACAATATATCTGTTCATATACATTTTTTATGCTCTACCCCACCTCCTTTATTATATTTACATTATCTTTGTCATCATTTAACATTCACTTAAAATTATTCTTTGATAATAACAAGCATTTGATCATTTTTTTCATACAGTAAATTAGAATGTTTTAATGAGAAATTTACATTTTAGCATTAAAAAAGTTTGTGTTTTTTTGTTGATGTTTTATTTGGACTAAATGTATTGATATTCAACAACAACAACAACAACAACAACCTTTTATCTGTAATGTAAAAAATCATTATCAGCTTATTATCCATAATGTAATAAATAATTATCGGTTTATTAGTCCAAGCCATGATTTTAATATTGGTGCTTTCTTAAAAGCTTTCATATGGTTTCAAAATACTTGAAATATAACCAATTGTATGTAATAACGCAAATGTTTTTGTTACAGAAACAACAAAACCAAAATAAAGTTCTTTAAGCCAAAATTTAAAAATGCTCTTTTAAGCCAAATAAAAAAAATTAAAAAATAATTGAAAACAATTTAATGAACACGCAACACTCAAAATAAAACTTTTAAACATTTAAATTGCACATATATTAAGGCTTTATTATGATTAAGTTGTTTCTACTCCATTTCATTGTTGAAATATATCAAATTTAAAATAAACAGATTTATTCAAATATAAATGAAATAATAAAGACAACATGTTAAGTAAGAATATATAACTTTTTGCATTATATATTTTCAGTCATACAATTGTGGAAGTGACAGAACAATTCCTTGTATTGTGCACTTTAATCACACAGCTTCTGTATCAGTTTCACACATATCAAACTACTGTACATTGAACATCGATATATATTAGCTACATAATACAGAAGTCAGTAGTTTGTAATAGACTGGCATAGGTCCCAGGCTGATTTCAGTCCCAATCCCTCAGTTAAAAAACAGCAAGTGAATTCTCAGCTCCTCCGGTATCTCCGCTCTCTCTGTCTGACTTTGTCAGATGTTCTCGTCCCCTGTGGCAGCTCATCGAGTTTCCCCCGGGGGACCCCCCTGTGCCTTTCAACACACTCTCTCTTATCTCTTTGTCCAACACACGGACCTGTTTGGATTCCTTTAGCTCCTCGCTGCCTCTAGCATGTCAATCACTCTCTGGCACCCTGCACCAGTGATCAGACCCGAGCATCCATCAACAATGATGGAAAAAGTAGAGAAAGCTTTGGAAGAGGAGGAGGAGAAGAGGTTATCTCTGGCAGGCTGACTAGTGTCATCACCACTAACCTGCAGACATTACTGGATGAAAGCGGATTGAGGGGGAATGGGGGATCTAATGCTCAGTTTTGCATTCAGATTGCATGCTGAACTTTGGTGTAATTGCCCCACGAAAGCCAAGGTGTAACAGATCTGCTTTGAAATGTATTACGGTGTAAAAGAAGCCGCCTGGTTGCATGACCCCAATTTAGCTTTGATGAGGTCCTTTATTAGCGGATCAAGTTGAAATGTCTCGGTGTCAGCTCTGATCCACACTATTCCCAATGTTTCATAGCGGCTTTTGAGAAATAAAGGACGTTTGGGCTTCTGGGTTAAGAGAGAAATGAACCACGGAGACGGTAAGATGTGATGTGACATCACCACATAGGGACCTGCTTAAAATAAAACAGTCTATCAAACGATTGTGCTCTATGTAATTCAGTTGAAAGAGCGATACAAAGTCATTGTGTAGAAACGGCTTGATAGGTTTAGTCTAAAGACGTCTGTGGGAGGCTGTTCCGACCCTCTCTTTTGTCAGGCTCGCTGTGCCGTGCGCTGCTAAGCATTCTGCGTTTGTTCATTGACGACAGTTGCGTGGAGTTATCTGGAACGAGTGCCTCATTGTAAACAGAATGAAATGTGGTTATTGTAGCTCTCAGAGGATTTCATTTGCTCCCATTACAGGCTGTAATCAGAAAACCCGGTGCAAAGAATCGACTTACGATCCCTTTGAAACTTTGCTGCATAATGCTTTCAGAAATGACTCAGCTTTGCAGCCTGGCTGAACTTACTGTATTGATATAAGAGTACTAACATTTGCCGCCTCTCATCGAACAGAGGCTCATCGTTTATGTTTTTGCAATGTGAACTGGCTCTCGTGCAGACAGGCAGACTGGAGAATTCTGGGTTTTGATTGATGACCGTGGCTGCCCGAGTGTGTCCCGCGCACACATGTGACAGAGGTGAGCGGTTTAACACCTGCGCAACATATCACTAGACAGCTACCCCACTAGCATCAAATTTCTTGGTGTCTAGCATGGCTAAAGGTGAAACATGTCCTATTTCAGAACAATGTACCTATATGCTCATTTACAGAAGCAGTCAGATATTTTTCTGTTCAACCATTTTTCAGTTGAAAGGAATTTTGCACTGCTATTGAATTCAAAAAATGCAGTTATTAATTTGCCCACAAGACTAGTCATAAGCAGCATGGTTATATTTGTAGCAATAGCTAACAGTACATTGTATAGGACAAAATTATAGATTTTTTTTAATCAAAAAAAGTAAAGTACATATCATGTTCCATTAAGATATTTGAAGGTAAATATATTTTATAAATTAGATTTGTTTTTCTCAGATTTCCATAGTTGTATCTCAGACAAAAATGGTACTATCGTAACAAACCATACATCAATGGATGGCTTATTTATTTAGCTTTCGGATAATGTAATGTGTAGGAGACTTAAAGGGATACTTTACAATGACAATATGTGTTGTAATTAATAACATATCCCCATGTTGTTTCAACCCATAAAATCTTTGTTCATCTTCGGAACACAATTTAAGATATTTTAGATGGGAGACTTATCATTGTTCCTTTGACTGCCAAGTAAAATACAGTAAAATACAATCATGCTTTGATTTGAACATAAACAGCACATCCTTGTGGCCCAGCTGACACAGTGTACGTAGTGCGTTCAGTGGATATACTAATTTAATGTAATTACTGTTAACTTATGATCATTACTGTAAGTGTTACCAAAAAAAAGAAAGATTTATATATATATATATATATGTGTGTGTGTGTGTGTATGTATGTATATGTAGAATGTTTTTTGTAATTCCCATATTTTCCCATTTATGTTTTCACTGAGTGTTTATGCAGTTTTGCTATGACCGTACTGACCTGCTGGTCTGCTAGCATATGTGTGACCATCAAACATTTGGCGTTTGAATGGTTTTGTCATGGTGACCAGACCAGGCATCGATCCAGGGCCACTGAGAAATCCATACTCCACAATTTAATTTGATCGTCATTATAAAGAGAAAGACAGAGAGCACTGTGTGTACTGGGAATGTTGTTTTCATCAGCAGATAATTGAATTCAACAGTTGTAACTTCATCCATCAATCTGTTTTGTTTTTGTCCTGGCATAGCCTACCTGTGATTTTTTGCTTGTCTTCACCCCTCTATCCTACCATACGCCCTATAAGCAATGTTCCTAAAATGGACCTGTTTTGACTGTCATCCCGCAGGAGATGTTTTTTCCAAATGGATGGATCCAGTCACCTGAGCTCTGTGTCATCAGCTGCGAGTCATTATTCATCTGTTTCTCTTTTGTTTCAGGCGCCTGATTGGCTCATTGCGGGTGCACTTCACTACTTGTTCAATGAGACAATGCGATGGCCTCCACTGATTGTGTGAGTGCGTCTCCCTCACGTTTTCTCAACGTCAGCCAGCCTAAACCTGCCATTCCTGGCAGATTCATTGTGAGCGAGGTCAACACACCTCCAGATGCATCTGACGGCTGGGAATAGATTGTTCTTCGTGTTCTGGAGGTGTCTGTCACTGACGAATGTTCACAACTGAGTCACTAGTCACGCTCTGGTTTTGGTTGAAGCTTTCTGTAACAGACAAGCTTTGTTTCTTGATGAACGAGCTCTTTTGGTACCCTTTGCCTTGATTCTGCTAGACCTCATGCGAGGGGAGCTTCAACTTTGCTGGACAAAGTTTTCGGATAACATTTCCATTTATTTAATGGCAACTGCTCTGCAAGAATTTCTAGTAGTATGCAGCTGGAAATCTGCCATCTGTGCTCATGGGCACCCAGCTAAGGACACAATTGTGTCCATTGATACAAAAGCCAATTACCTGAGCTGTAAATGCAACAAATTGTACACAGGTAAATGTATATTAAATAAAAATCTACACCCACTGACACACACATATATATACACTATATTACCAAAAGTTTTCGCTCACCTGCCTTTACTCATTCTATGAACTGAAGTGCCATCCCAT
>JAUCMS010000062.1:13823632-13853942 GCA_032357445.1 Enteromius radiatus | reverse complement strand
AATTAAAATGAAAGTTTAATGCCTGAAATAGGATACCGAAATATTGCGGTTCACGTGGGTGTACCGAACCGAACAAGGCGAACCAAATGGTTCAATAAATTACCGAAAACCGTTGCATCCCTAATGTGTATACACTCTAGAATTCTAAAAGTTTAGATTTTTTAGACTTCATTTCTGAAATTAAGTATTATTTAATCCAAAATACAGAAAAGTAGTCATTTTGTGAAATATTATTAAAATGTAAAATAACAATTTTATATTTGAATATATTGTAAAATGTATTTTTTTCCTGTGATGGCAATACTGAATTTTCAGCATCGTTCCTTCAGTCCTCAGTGACACATGATCCTTTAGAAATAGAAATTTGAAATAGAAATCTTTTGTAATAATTTGAATGTTTTTACTACTTCAGTAGTTTATATATTTATTTATTTTTTATTTAATTAAAAATAAATTTCAATAATTATTTAATATATTTTTAACATAGTTCATATAAATTACAGTAATTAGTGATCATTTTAAGTTGTGATCTTTATATTTTGTATAAAAAAAAAGAAAGATGGTTTTTGAATAGAAAATATTTCCTTTTGTCTAAATGGTGTATTTACGCCATTCACCAGCTGTGTCTATAAATCTGTGCTAGCCAGTAAAGCCTTGACCTCTTAGCAGTGATGCAGTAATCATCACTTTAAAAAAAACAGAAGCTGAATGGCTTTTTATTAAGGCTCGCGGAAGGTTTTTATGCACAGTAAGCTCTGTTTGTTATTCCGCAGCCACGCAGCCATTGAAACTTTATCAAGGACGGGTCCTGCACTCTTCTTCTGTCTTTCGTGTTCTGTGCATTGCAGAGGACCTTAGCATTCAGCAAAGATTATGGGGGTGTTTGATGCAAAGCAGCAGGTCTTTCAATCTTGTTTTTGCTATTTATCATGTTTCTTGCACTTTTATCTGCAGGTGGAAGTCAGTGCGGCGCAGTATCTGTGGCGACAGAGTCTGCCACTTGTTTTGTAGGTGGCACAAATGACGAGAATGATGTTTCCTCTCCTTTGGCCCTAGAAAAAAATCACCTCACCCATCCAGTAAAGTGTGCGGCCTCTGCCTGGCCTCGATGATGAATGGGAGAGACTCTATCTGTCGCTCGCAGGCTGTGAGACGGCATGTGTGTTTTGTGAGTTTGTGAGGGGGTGTTTGTGTGTATAAAGTGGAGTGCTGTGGTTATCTGTGTGTATTTTGGAGTGTGTGTGTGTGCCCTGTGGGCTCCTTTTCCCTCTTATACTGCGTAATTATTAATGGTTCTTGGACAGTGCCAGCTCCCCTCTCCTATCTGGCACGGAATATGGGCGGACCTTGGGCTCTTAAACTAGAGTGGCTGGTACTAGGGCCGTCTGGCAGGTAGACTGGGTCATTGGCATGACAGTGAGTCTTCCTGTGTGTGTGCGTCTTGCACAGTGTTTCTCTGCAAGGTTTAAAAGAGGATGTTTAATGGCTCCATCAGGGCGACATAAAGCTCTCTCTCATCTCATAAAGTGATGGGGCTGTTGTGTTGGGCTGTGATACTTCACTGACTGACCCAGCTGAAGTTCAGAGAGGCTCATGTTTTTACCCCTGAGGGAGTTCATAGTCCTCCTCCTGATCCGTCAACCAAATGTCTCCTCGGCATCTGTCAAATCATCTGATTACACATCCTTATTTTATTCATTAAAGGTATAGTTCATCTAAAAATGTGGATTCTGTCATCATTTATTTTCCTTCACATTGTTTCACTGATGTGAATGGGAGCTGACAAGCTTTAAAAATGACTCGAAAAGCAACTTAAAAGCACCATTAATGTAGTTCTTATGAATCATGCTCTGCATTATACATTATATTTCAAAGGATTGTAGTTATTTTTATATTAAATGAATACTTTTAGTCAGCTAGGATGCATTAAATTGATTGAAAGTCACAGTAACGACTTTCACATTGTTGCACTGAACTTTTGAACAAAATGTTCATGGTTTACACAAAAATATTAAGTGGTTTAAAACTTATATAATAATTAGAAATGACTCATAAGCATCAAGCCAGTGTATTAGAATGATTTCTGAAGGATCTCGTGACACCAAAGACTAGGGAAAATTCAGTTTTGGCATAACAATGACAAAATTAATAAATATATTTGTAATAATTCACAAAATTCAGTTTTTACTGTATTTTTGATTGAATAAATAATGTCATACATTTTTGGTCACACTTTATTTTAAAAGAATACTTCCAATTCTTGTTATTAACAAACCATTAACTACAACATTTTCCTAATTTGCTGTTTATTTATATTTAGTAAGGTAGTTGTTAAGTTTGGGTAGGCCTGATTGGGTAGGATTAAGGATAGAATATGGTCATGCAGAATATGTGTGCTTTATAGTACTAATAAACAGCCATTATGTTAATAATAGGCATGCTAATAATTAACTAGTTAATAGTGAGAATTGGTACGTATATTACAGTGTGACTATTCTTGTGACTATATGTATGTAGTCCAATTAACATACATATCCTGGAAGCACTTTATTGGTACAGTTAGGACTTAAGCATTTACGGGACAAATTACTAAACTTTAAGTGCATGTAAATATACTTAACTCTTATGTATATGTATATAGTCACAGTGGTTAAAACTAGAGGGCTAGATTAACTGTGAATAATGACATAATGTTTTGTAATCAAAATACTGGAAAAGTGAATAAATGATGACATAACGTTCATTTTTGGGTGAACTATTTTTTAATAGTAAGTGGCAAAAAATGCCTCGCACATACACGCCACAACTCCCTCGCACATACCATCCATTGAAATGTCACTACGCATGCCACCCTCTCTTTTTGGAAGACATGGAAGCCATACATAGGCTTGCATCACCCGAGTCTGCCTGCAGGCTCTTCAGAAGCGGCTGTCTGTCTGATGTCCTCTGTGGGTTTGGGATAGTCAGAGGCCCACGTTATTCCTGAATCATTAGTCACTGCAGTAAAGTGCGCTAAGCCGCATGGCTCTCCACCTCCTCCTAGGTTCCCTCACTAAAAGCCAGCGATGATTGCTTTAAACTGGGAGCTTTGCCAGGGAAACCATGAGAATTACAAAATCAATGATTCCGCCAGAAGAGTCATTCAAGGGTGCCAGGCTGATTTTGCAGGCTGCTCTCCCGCTTCATTGAGATGGTGGCGTAGTCAAGATAAAAGCTGTGGTGTGTATGGGGAACAGAAGAGAGAAATGAGGGGAGGGATTGTGGGAATTGAAGGATGGGTATGAATGACTGGAGAGCACAGATGAGAACAGGGTGGTGGACTCCTGCCTGGTGTTTCATAGACTGTTGTGGAAGCATCCAGCCAATGCTGCTAAATGAAGCATTTCGAAGTCCTCTGCAATATGACTTTCTTTCTTTTCCCTTTCATCTTTTGTTTGCTATTTAGAGGTTTGGTGCAGATTCTGTCCATGCCCTGGAGAGTCATTACTTCATCCCTTGCCTGGTATCGATTCTCTTTGTATTGTACCATATAGCTCCTCCTTGATGGGGTGGGTGACCGTTCGTCACTAAAGGATTTGCTCTTATCTTCAAGGTTGTCTGGCCTCATGGTGGGGCCAACCTTGTGAAAACAGCATGTCCATTACTCCTACTCTGACGTCTCTGACAGAACTTGTTAGTCCAGGCTTCAATCTACAGAGCAGAAACTACCAGCCCACCCAGATACCACCTGAATCAGACCCTCCTAAATCCACCAGGTCAATATGACTCACCTACGCTAGCTATTAGAGTGTGTATCGATACAGATTTTCCACTTCAATTCCATTCTGATTCAATAGTTCTCATTTGGTTTCTGACTCCAATTCCGATTAAATTCAGTTCTTTCTTCTGCGTATATTGTCAGTAGAGCTACACAATTAATCGTTAAAAGATCGCGATCTCGATTCGACCCCCACACGATATTAATCCAGTATTTATACGATTTGGCCAATTATATTTTCATGGACAGGAGACGAGCATAACTCCTCTGATCTCCAGATAACACTGTGCAGCTTTGGAAGTATACTTAATCGCGGATGAGTGCGGACTGTGCTTTTAGGGGCTGTTCACATGTAGCGTCTTTTTGTGCGCTCAAGTCTATTATTTAAAATGTAGACGCGTGCTCACAATGCGACGCGCTCATTTTTTCCAGCTTTTCAGATTGCCGCAAGCGCACCACGGGTCATGTGACATCTCACATCGATAATTACTAAACAAAAACAAAACAATAGTCACATCTAAAAAATATAAAATATATATATATATATATATATATATATATATATAATTTTTTTTATATAATTATAATTTATGCAAAAAAAGCTTAAAGAAATAGCTCACCTAAAAATTTTAAATACCCATTATTTTACTCGCCCCAAAGCCATCCCAGGTGTGTATGACTTTTGGTTTTTCATACAAACACATTTGAAGTGACCTATGACTCAAATATGGAGCAACTTACTGTAAGTCATACATCATACGTCAAGTCAGAAGTCAGCCAAGAAGCCAGAACTTGGCGTTTAGTCAGTTATTTACTTTATAATTTTAAAACAAGAAAGAATTTTGTTACAAAAACCCATCTGCTTCAGAGGACATGTGACAGCCCCCCAAAGGTGTATAGGTTAGTTTTACGACACAGTACTTATGTATATATATTCGATTTACAGAGCTTCAAAATAATGGGCAATATCCACTCGATTTACCAAGCCTGGAACAGCCAGGATACATTTCTAACAAACTCTGACTGTGTTCATCTGAAAAAAGAAAGTCATATACACTAGGATGGCTTCGGGGTGAGTAAAATATGGGGTAATTTTCCTTTTTGGATGAACTATTCCTTTAAAAGAACTGGTTTGTAAGAGTAATATGTGTAAATCAGGGTAGCATTGCTGATAAGAGTTATTTATTTGTGAATCGTACTACATTGGTATTGTTGTATTTTTTTGATTTATTGGTTCAAAAGAGTCATTGTAAATTTGGTGATCACGATCTTGACTCTGATCATGAATGTTTTTGATTTGCTTATAGGGATGACCTACTGTAATTAGAGTCAAATATTG
The DNA here is from genome assembly GCA_032357445.1 of Enteromius radiatus. Lineage (NCBI taxonomy): Eukaryota > Metazoa > Chordata > Actinopteri > Cypriniformes > Cyprinidae > Enteromius > Enteromius radiatus. The sequence continues at coordinate 13,848,846 of JAUCMS010000062.1, read as the reverse complement.
TAAATCGAGATACATTGCTAATACTGCATGTTTAAAAAGAACTGGTTCATAAGAGGAATGCGTTTTGTGAATCAGGATACACCAGTTGTGTTTATGTTTTTATTAACTTGACAGTACCAGCTGACGCAAATCATTTGTTCATAAATCAGACAGCACTAATCGTGTTGTGCACTTTTGATTTGCTTAAAAGAACTGGCTCACAACAAAGACATTCGTATTGTCATTTGTTTTTGTTTCACTAAAAATGCAGTCTCATTTACCATTAAGGCCTGTTCACACAATAGACAATAACTATAAAAAAAGAATAAAGATATTGTTCTATAAATTGCTCTCAGTATTAAAGAAAGAAAGGTCCACACCACAACTATAATGATAAAGGCACAGAGAAATGATATCATTGGAATCACTTTCAGAATTTTTTTCTAGCTGATAAAAATTGAACACCCTATCAGTATCAATACTGCTATGATGAGCTTGAGAATTTAAAATGGCAGATGCATATATGTTTAGAAGACCACTGTTGTGGATATCAATATTGTTATCTGTATATTTATCTTTATAGTTACAGTTCTTGGTGTGAATGGGGGTTTTCTCTGCAAAATGTTATGGGTGATTTCCATTTTTTTGTAGGAAGCGATGCAATTGGGATGAAAAAGTTTCATACTCATTTTCAAATTGGTCATGTGAACGCTTGGTTTAAAAGTGACTTCTGTGTGAGCTGTGCTTCATACATCTCTACGCCACTGACAATAGAAACTGGACCATTTTTTTTGTGGCCATGCCCCAGGAAGTACTAGCTTATAGGAGTATTTTTTTTGCAAATTTGACAGCGGTTTCGTTTGTGTAGGTCACAGTGAATTATTTTTTATTTTTTTGTCATTGACCCAAACATGACCCAAACTGTGTAGTTTTGAGTAACGGGCAGCCGCTTGTAAAATCTTATTTTGAGATTCCATATTAAAATGACTTAAATCATTTGGGAAACCGGTTATTTTTACCCAGCCCTATAAAATTCCGACCTTAAATCTAACATGTTACGGAAGACATCCCTGAAAAGAGATGAACTGCAAATGCTAACACTCCTATCAGACTTCCTACTGCGAGACAGACCGTGAATTATTAGAGCGATAGACTACATTCAGATAACCCCCTCTAGCTTTTTTAGGTCACCCTTAACCAGTCCAGAAACATTATTAGATGCCATATTGATACCGTTTGTTTTCATGATGGTAATGAAGAGATGGCCATTCATATATTTCCAGCCTCCAGGTCTTGTGACAGCAGCATTGATTAAAACAAGGCCATGCCGCAGAAGAGGTACAAAAGGTTGCCTGTTCTGAATGCTGATGGCAATTTTTTTTTTTTGCACAGGATCCCTTTTATAATTAATCTACTTGTCTTCCAGCAAACCCTTTGACGATGTGCCTGACGGAGCAGGAAGCATCTGTGCACCGTAGGGACATGTTTTTGGGGGGCCAGTGTAAATGGTGTTTAAAGGACGTCACCGTCACTGTAAAACGCTGCCAGGGGACTCAGGTAATGGGCTCTGGGAATATAAATCACACCGTCCCTCATATCGACTTTTAACATTACGCTCACATCCGCGGCACAAGAGCAGCTAAATCGCTCTCATATTTGCGGGGCTGTAAATAAATAAACAGAGCCCCGTATTTCTCTGAAGCCTCTGGAACGTCTCCAGACAAGAAAATGCGGGTCTCTGAGACTGACATGCCTCACTGCTGCACTTTGCCTGATTAACACAGCTATTTTTTTTCTTTCTGCTTCACAAACTGTCCAGTGCACTTTAATCCTAAGATGAAGTGGGTCACATATTCCTCTCCTTTAAAACTAATTATAAGCCTCGCACTTTTAAATTATAAAAATGATCTTATCCATTCCTCTCACCATATCCAAGATGACTAGATTAGGAGGGGAAAAAAAAGAGGGTTGTGCAAGAGGAAGATTTATATCTGTGGGAAATATGACGCATAGACACGGTCCTTTAGGACGAGCTGTTTGTATGAATTCTTGCTGTACCCGTAACCCTTTTTTTGCTGCTTATGGTTGACTTTAGCTGACTGGCTCTCTCTAAGACACAATGAGGGAATAAAAGTGTGTGAATTTACGAAGCAGGAAAAGAAGCTGATGTGGCAGTGGGATCCATAATCTCTTTCTGTCTTGTGTGTGTGACCGGGAGAGGGAGAAATGTGCGGTCGTGGCCCTGACTAATAATGAGGAAAGATGTAGCTTATATGTTCATTCAAAGCTGTTTTTAGCCACGAGTGTAGGGCTATTTGTACTGCAGTAGGCTTAAACTACAACAGTGCGTCCTGGTGTATCGGTGTTAAAAAGCTTTAAAAGCCTTTGTTCATTTTATGGGTCCTCGTGCTGAAATAACTGAAGGGAGGCACCAGTGGTTTTGATGTATTGTTCAACAATATTTCCCCTAACCATAAAATTCTGTTATTTTTGGTGTGTGTTTTTAAAATATTAACCACTTGCCATACCCACTGCCATAAAAAAATACAAATAAATAATTATTTTTTTTTTGGATACGTTTGACGTGTGTTTAGTCATTTGACAGCACTAATATATATATATATACACACACACACACACACACACACACACACATATTATTTTTTCAGGTTATAAAATATTAACTGATGTATAGAAATATATAATAAATACTGTAATGGTTAAATTGCTGTTATAATGTAAATTCTGCATTAATATCATTCTAGCGATCATCTTTGAATACTTTGAAAATATAATTCCATGTTATTCCATACATATATACAGTAAGTGTATATGTACACACACACATGCATAACTATTATTTATTCTAAAAGAAATATTGTTTATATATTTGAAATATTTAGTATCTGTGTTTTGGTCATTTTGCTAGTTAGCAACAAGGATTTGTCTGTATTTATAGTGTATTTAAGAAGCAGGAGATTCCCAAGCTAAGACATAAAAAGTATATTCAAGTATATTAATTCTGTGATACATGAACTTTTTTAGTTTTGTAAACAGTTGTAAACAGTGCCTAGGAATCGGTGTAGTGTTTCTGTCACTGTAGCCCATTGTGCAGTTCCTATTGGTATATCTGTTTCCAGATAGTCTTAGTTGAGAGAAATGTCATAGTCCCCAAGTGCTCATTGGTACTGTCTAAATGACTTGTTCCTCTCGTATCTTTCCAGCCAATATGAGGTACAGGACAAGCAGAAGAACTGCCAGCCTCCCTTCTCCTGTATCCAAATCACCATGTGCTCAAATTTGACTTTTTTCATTACATTCTTTCAGCACAATCAGATGCAGACATAGCCAACAGGGCTGCCCAGGGTGCAATCAAGATTAGATGTAATCTTCACAAAATGATGTATTATTATTGCTGATCTATCATGTTAAACTCTATATTGTGATATCAGCCCAAGGGAAGAGATGACAGGGGTCCTATTGCTCAGATCCTGGATGCTATTTGCACTCGGCTGAACACTTTGCTGATGTTTATTATTAATTTACCTGCAATTTGCCATACAAACTTCACCGTCCTACTTGCAAAAACCATAAATGTTTTAAAACATAATTTGGGCTCTCTGACAGATCTATAATTTAGCAGCTCTTCCAAAAATTTGGCGTATTTTTGCAATTATACCCAAGGCCTTAGGTGGGAAGTCTAGGAATGAATATTGCATTACTCACACTTTTTTTTTTTTTTAATAAAGTTAATTATTTTAATACTACAATAAAGTAGCTCTCACTTAATAAAAGGGGATAGTTCACAAAAAAGCTTTTTTTAAACATTACTTATTCATGTTGTTGTATGATTTTCATTCTTTATTGGCAAAAAGAGGATTTTTGAATTAATTTCCTGGCTTCTTTGCATTATGAAAATGAATGAGAAAGGTAAAGGTAAAGCACCATAATATTTTTTATAAAAGTCGACTAAACTACTTTATTCCAATTCTTCTCTATCCACATGATAGATTTGTGTGAGGAAAAGAACGGAAAACCATGAGAACGTGTGCTTAGATAAATGCAGTATTTTTGATAGACAGTGTCGTTAGCAAGTAATTTGTGGCGTTAGATGACAACACAAATTTTAGGTCAGTTTTGAGAACAAAGTCACACATTCTTGAAGGTGAAAGTGTGAAATGTACCTCGCAAAACCTCGGAGGCTGCCTACGTCACCCCTGCCTTCCTTAAAATGGAGCAAGATGAAGAGCAGGTTGTGCTCACTGCACCAAAAATATTCCATCCACCCTTTTTTTTTTACTAATCCCACCTAATTACTGTTAATGTATTTAAACCATTGCGGATATCTTCTGATCAGCTTCTGTGAGACCAAACGCAGTCTCCAACTCTATTTGTAGGAGACTATGGAGGGCATCAGTGGGTAGTTTGTCATTTAAAAGAGAATCAATGTAGGACCAAGGGGTAATTTATTCATCATCTAGGTGCTCTGTGGGAGAAATCGTCTATTGGCAGATTTTGGATTTAGTTAGCTGGCAGTCAGCGTTCGGACAAACGTGCTGTAATATAGATAATGCTAAATCAACAGTCTCATAATATCTCATTAGGTCTTGCAGCTGCTAGTGTACATGCAGGTCAAAGAGAGTCCTATTGCGGGGGTAATTGAATGTTGGTATGAGAGAATGTTGTGGGTTGATGAGGTGACCGGCCATCTTTGTGAAACCCTTGCTTGTGTGTGTGTGTGTGTGTGTGTGTGTATGATGTTCAGCGGGTGTGCTGTTGTATAGCTGGTAATGAATGGGGAGAGAAACACAGCTTAGTCAGTGCTAACAGCAGGGGTGTAAAATGCTGGCTAGACATGATGTATGCTGGAACAGAGGGTGTGGTCATCTGAAGAGAAGAAGAGGGAAAAACTGTTTATTTTCCCCTCCAGAATAAACGTGGGCTTGCAGAACACTACTGATGATTTGATAAAAAAAAAATGGGAATGAAGCCAGACATTTTGGAAGGAGTGACTCATAAGGGAACGACCAAAGTTGTATGCTTTTATTTCTTCTGTGGAACTCAAAAGAAGAAACTTTGAAAAAGAAAGTTGTGCGCTTTTGACCATACTGACATTCTTTGTATAGCAAAAACAAACAGACAAACATGAAATTGGAGCTGGTCAGAATTTTGCGAATAGGAGTGATGCTTAAATTCCATTAGTGTATATCTGCAGGGGATTATCTCAGTTCGATCCCTTTCCGTGTTACATTAGAGGAGGCTCCAGGGGAGATGTAAATGACGAAAAGAACTTGAAAGAAGAAGGGAGGTACTTGTTGACAGTGCCATATTGTCGTGTGGTTGATTACAGCTGCACGCTAGTTTATCTCCACAAGTGAAGGAAAACTGAGACTCTCTTAGATTCACCAAACCCCTGTAGAGGATTTTAACACGTTCCAGAACATGGACCTCATTCACACGGTACAACAAAGCCTCCTCCTCCAGCGCTTTGATGCTTCTCACTGGCTCCCTGCACCAGCAGTGCTTTTGTTCAGCGGGAGCCAAACTGTTATTTATGCATGCAACGCAGTTCAGCTGTAAAAGGAACATTGGGCAGTATCGTTGTTCTTAGAGCTGAATCAATCATGTCTTGGGAGAATAGTCTCTGGGTCCCAGCTCTAGTTATGGCCAGGTGACTGATAAGTAGTATTGATCATTCTTTTTTCCCCCCATTACCCCTGTTGAGACTGATGGAGCCCTGTGTTTCCTATAGGGAGTATTTTCAGGACCACGGACAGCTCCTGGCCACCCGCTGCTGCAGATTCCACTGCCACCGGGCTTTTATTATTTATGGACATGTGCATGCTTGCCCTTGAAATCAATGCTGTTATTGATTTATCTAGCTGCTTTGTATCTGAGGGGATTTCTAAGAACATATATCAAACCTTATAGTAAATATATGCCTTATATATACCAAGGAGTTGTGTTAAGGGGACAGTTCAACAAAAAATAATATTTCTGTCCTCATTTACTCACACTCTCTTTATTTAATTTGAGAAATTCTGTAAACCATGTTGCAAATACAGTAAATGGAATTGAAAATGTTATGTTTCAAAAGACTCAAAAAAGCTTTGTGTGGGGAACAGACTAGAAAAAAAAGGGAATCAGTATTGGGTGTATTTTACCGCAGAGTAGGGTAGCAAATGGTGGAAAATTTCCAGTAAATTTTAGAAATATTCCTGAAATTGTTTTGAATAATTCAGGGATTTTTGTGAAGTTTCCATAAATTTACTGGAAATTTTCCACCCCTTTGCAACCCTACCTCAGAGACGTATCCCGCTGCTTAGTGCATAGTGCAGTGCGTTGTATTATGCAGAAATTGATGAGCTGATCACAACTGCTTCCTGAATTCGTATGTGATTTGAACCAAGTTGGTTTAACAAGTCCAAGTTTTGGACTACACACAGGTAAATTCAAGATTGAATGAATATCATGAAAGTCCATGTCATGCTAACAAGAAACTAGAAATGCTTCTATTTTTAAGTTGAGAGCTGTAGTTTAAAGAAATGGTTCACCCAAAAATGAAAATTCTGCCATCATTCACTCACCCTGAAGTTGTTCTAAATCTGCATTAATGTCTTTGTTCTTCTCAACACGAAAGGAGATATTTCTTGAAGGATAACGATAACCCAACAATTGCTGATGCCTATTGACTTCAATAGTATGAAAATAATCAATGGGAGTCAATAGGAACCAGAGAACATTCCTCAAAATATCTTCTCTTGTGCGGAGAACACTGACTCCTTCTGAAACAGAACCTGTATTTATAGTTTGCATACAAACAATTCTTTGGGGAAGCACACCCCGAATTAGTGAACAGTGAGTCAGACTATATTATTCAGATATCGAATTATTTCATTCATTCTTCAAAATTTTGTATGTATGTATAAACTAAAAATCCTATTTTTAATAGAATTAAAAAAATATTTTTTGTTATTCCTTTGAAAACAATTCTAAACAACGAACTAAACATTCCTTAACAACAGCAGTGGTCCACTAGCATGATGGATGAAGGATAGAAAGGATATAGAAAGAAAGCAAAAAAGATGGTCAAATAAATGATAATGGATCCAAATTTTGATGCCTCAGAATAAATGTAAACACAAGTGTGAACCTTTGAATAGAAATGTCCAGTTTCAATTGGAGTTGAGTGGTCATGTGTACCATGTGTATTATTATGATTTTTGTACAGTTTATAAAGAATTTATTGGTGGTTTTGACTATCCTGGGGGTCGAAAGGGACAAATCTACACATAGAATTTACATAACCTCATCCTACCAAAAAATGAGCGTACTACTCAATTTATCTAAAGTGATCACATCAACTGACACTCTATATTTGCCTCTCTCAAAAATAGTGAAATGAATGTTCAAAAAACTAGAAGTGTAATTGCAAGCAGAACAGATTTCTGTTCTAGTTCCATCCTACTGCTGCAGCTCCTGATTTCCCCATTCCCACATTCCCACGTCTAGTTGAATAACCTGAGCAGGGAGAAGTTGTGTGCAGCTTGCTGCAGTGCAGTTACTGCCCACCCCATCTCTAACTCTCTCTCTCTCTCACTCTCTCAGCTGTGCTTTTTAGACTGACTTTCCGTGTTTTGTTTTCCCACCACTGCTCTCGCTCACTATTTAATCTGCGGTCCTTTCTCTAACTGCTGTTTTTGTTTGGAAACAAAGCCAAGGTTTTGTTTCTCCCTGCACTTTACTCTCTCCTTCTCTTTGTCTTCCTCGTTTTCCGCGCAGCCCCTGATGATTTTGGAGCATTTATTGGTTGCTTCCACTGGCTGCTAATGTGAGAGAATAACCTTGATAACGTGTTTGTCAGGGGCCGATGCATGTGTGCATGCGTGTGCGCGTGAGTGATGGATCTCATCTGGGACTCAGTGCGGGGTGATAACCGCTTCCAGCTGCTACGTTTCATCCATTATCAACACAGCTGGATCAGCCTCCATCCTCTCTATTTCCATCTCCGACTGTCTTTCCTCTTTTTATTTGGCTCTCATGCCATTCACACGCCGATCACATGCCTGTTCTGACGCCAGCCGTATCGAAAGCTGGAGCGGCGTTTTGCTGACTTGCTTTATTTTGCAATTCTTGCCTGCTAAATAATTCAGCTCATACATATGTGGCTGCTCTCCCATTGAGAACAGTTGGAGTTTTGCCGCTTACCTACACGCAAGAATCGAGGGATCGCATTACATCTGTGTAAACACGTGCGAGGGCTTTGATACTTCTGCACTTTTCAACTCGCAGCCATTTTTAGCGTGTTTGCTGCATTGACGTTCGAACATGCTATAAAAAGATCCGTTTGAAAGTCTGCAGACTGCTTGCTGAGCCTTTGGCATCTGAACACTTTAATAGCCGTCTCAATTAGTCATTGTTTCGCTTTTCCTGGAGATGTCTGGGCCCTTTTAAAATGACACTCCTCATTTTAGTTTTCTGTGTTGGGATGGAGTTTCTGAACTCTTTCCAAATGAAATTGCAAGAGATATCTATTAGGACTGCCTACCATCAGGGGAAACAAAAGTCCATCTCATTAAATCATATTAAGTCTATCGATTATTTTATTTAGCTGCTGTTGCTTTTGTCTTTCTGACAGCATAAGCCAATCTTATCTCTGCCTCTGGGATAACTGTAACAGGAGGATTGGGACAGGCAAACGAGACAGAACACCATGATCATTCAAGGGTTTCGCCACAACCTCTGAGCAGACAGTCGTACTAAAAGCTAACCAAAAGCTCATGAGCACAAACCGTTTCCTACATATGCTGTATGAATAGAAAATGCTGTATATCTTTTGTAAATCATTTAAAGATCGAAGACCTTAGACGGCTATTAATGACATTTCGGTACCAAAATGATTACAGTAGTCAACATTTGAAGTGGATCAAAGTTTTCCTAAATCCTAAAGCCAATATGCGTTCTTGTCTTTGGACAACTTTGATGAACTTTTTTGATTCACTTCAAATGTTGACTACTGTATACAGACTATATGCAATATATATTCACTGGCTGTAATTATTTGATAAAAAAAACAGTCATTTTGTGAGATATTATTACAATTTTAAATAAATTTGATTTGATTATATGTTAACTGTAATTTATTTTTGTGATGACAAAGCAGATTTTATAGTAGCTATTACTACAGTCTTTTGTGTCACATGATCCTCCAAAAATCATCATAATATACAGATTTGCTGCTCAGGAAAACTGAGCTATGAGGCTTTTTTGTATTATTTGATGAATTATTTGATTTATAGCATTATTTTTTGCTGTGAAGATCTATTGCTGTTTTCAGGTGTTTGTATAAATTTAATGGTTTTAATGCGCTAATAATAATAATGAAAAAAATTAAAAATAATAATAAAAAATGAATATTAATAATTTTATTTAAATGCATACTTCCATTAGAGCACCTACCCCAAACCCACGCACTTCTTTTCATTCATTCAACTTTATTTATAAAGCACCTTACAACCACGAAGCAGCAGACCAAAGTGCTGTACAATAAAATAACTCCATAAAAACATCACATAACTCATACATGAGCAAAAATAACCTTAACACGTCTCATTCAAAACCATACTCCTGTCCCATAGAATGACGCAACCGGTTATGAGATACAAAAACCAATGGCGTTCTTCTGGTGGCATCTTTTGAATTTGCACAAAAACTGCAGCATACAGGAAGAGCTGGATGGAGATGGCAATTGAGTCTATTCCTCTCACAAATCATTTGTTTTGCCTCGGAAGACTTGGAATATTAATATTTTTTGAATAAATGATGACGGTAGTTCTGCTTGTTATATCTTATATAGTTTTATTGACAAATGGTCTAGGGGCAGGGGTTGGGTTAAGTGTTCATATTTGTTTTAATAGTGTAATATAAATAAAACTCTTGTTACTGTTTATATTGAAAAATCACAGCCCACACTGTAAAAAATGCTTTGGTTGCATTTCAAATTTTGTTTGAATTTGACGTATCTGTTTCTTCTTAGTGTTTTCTTATCAGTTTTGTTTATTAGGGTTGTATGTTACATGTAATACAGTTAAATTAATGTTTATTGCATATTTCAATTTAATGAGTCTCACCATGATGGCGTTTAGTGTTTGTGTGAATGACTCTCAGCACCTTCTATATATGTTCATATTTAAAAGCTGTTTGTGATGGGCTTTAGATCATCATGTGACTTTCACATCACCACCTGCATTTGGTGCTTAGCAGTGTATTTCACAGGTACAACACAGATTTTAGTACTTTAATAGGTTGGTATATTAACATTATATCAGTTAATGGAATGACTGCAAATTTAACTTAAACTGTAAAATCTCAAATGTTTTTTTTATGGTCGAATTCAGGCAACCACAGCAGCATTTTTTTATTTATATCTTTTTTTGTTGTTGTTGTTAATTTAATATTAATTTTACATTTACATACGTTATTAAGTTATCTGCCATAACATCAATATAAATATGAATCAGTAATCAGACAGATTTTTAATAATGTCATAATGCCTATTGACACATATGACAGGTAATTTGATTCACAGCGTATTACAGCCCAGTCATACATTTTGAGCAGAATTTGAGTTTCCTGAGAATCAAACTTATAACCTTGGTATTCTTTAGCACCGTGCAGGTAGCACATGTTGCTAGCGATGCGGGTGTTGGCTGCTGGCTGTGTGCCGCTTGGAGTGAGCTCCGTGGCATGTGGAGAGCTCAGGGTTTTATGTCGTACTAATGATGTCCCTACAGGTCAAAGGAAACATTCTCCAGCTCTGCTGAGATGTCCAGTATAATGAAATGCTACTTGAAAGATAGGGGGCTTCTCTTCTTCCCGTGCGAGTGGCTTCATTAATTAGCCAGCTTGAATTTAAAATGACTGTTTTAATTAAACACTCTAGACTTATTTCACAAAGGTCTCCACAGAAACACTGGTCAGAGTCTCCTTTAGATACCAATCTCAGCATGCCTGCTTGTATGATTGAGTAAACCATGACGACCCAAGCTGGGCAAGTTCAAGTGACCGACAGAAGGACCTTGAAGTGAAGAGCTCTGTAGTTCCTTAGGTTTTCATGATCTGCTGGGTTTCAGATCATGCTGTATCTGTGATGGTCATGTAGAAGATTTGAGTTCAAGTCTATCATTTTTGTAATTTCTCTCCTGTCAGTGTTAGAAAAATGTCAGTAACCCCTCAAAACATGACAAACACAAGCTCCCAGCATTCCCTTCAAAACTGGTGGTGGGTCTGCGCCATCCCTCAGCTCACAGGCCGCTCCTGAGGAGAATGTTTCAATTACAAAGCTCTGATTGATGTTCTCTCTGGTCATCTGGCATGCAGCGAGGCACAATAATCAGAGGATTGCTGTTACAGTGCGGCTGACACCACTGACATAAATGAGCAACAAATCCAATCAAATCCAATATGAGCTGAGCACTATCAGTCCCCTGACGCTGGGAGGGAGATCTATAGTCTTTCATGCCAGACCTCATGTTGGGATTGATGCATTGACTTCAAGTCAATAAGTCTGGATGTTGTCTGAAGAAAATTACGCTCACTTTTGCACTCAAAAACAAATCAGGTTTAAAAAAGAACTCATGGGAGCAGCTTTGCTACATAAATGTAAAAATCATCAAAGTACGCGTGTAGTTCAAGAATGCATGTTATATAAATTCTGACGTTAGACTCTAATTATTTTCATGTTATGCCTGACAACTGATAGATGGCCAATAATATTATATTACCTAGAAATAATATAGAAATAAAAGTAATCTTTTAAAAAAAAATCTAGTAACATTATAAAGAACATAAATATGGTTATATTACATTAAAGCAATTAGTTTATTGTTAAATATGCTGTTTAAAGGAATAATTCGCCCAAAAATTAAAATCCTGTCATCATTTACTCACCCTGGATTAGTTCCAAACCTGTATGAATTTCTTTTTTCTGCTGAACACAAAGGAAGATATTTTGAAAAAAGTTTGTTTTGGTTACCATTGACTTCCAGGTTTTTTTATCTTTCGTACTATGGAAGTCAATGGTGACCAAAACAAACTTTTTTCAAAATATCTTCCTTTGTGTTCGGCAGAAAAAAGAAATTCGTACAGGTTTGGTGAGTAACTCATGACAGAATTTGTATTTTTTCGGTTGAACTATTCCTTTAAGTATCTAAATATGAAATGTTTATATTCCTATTAATAATATTATTAAACATTTTATATTATAATATGCAATATATATACATATTTTCCTTTTTAAAATCAGTATCTGATAATATCCATTACAACATATATAACCTTTTTAACACTATTTTATGTATTTTAGTTAATATGTTTTAAAATATGAATATTTCAACATTAAATTAATTTATTACATTTTAAATTAACATTAAATATTACATGTAATGTTAACATTGTAATGTTTTAATTATTTTAACATTTAAAGTTTAAATATAATTTTTCGCAAAACACAGGGACAGATTCAGGGTTCACGCATGCATTGTCATTGTTCTGACCACAACAGAGAGCTGTTATTTATTGTGGTACACATGAATTGTTAACTATATTTGCAAAGTATAAGGCATGATTTAATTTTCATTTTTGCTGTAGTAGGAACAGATCAGCAGCACTAATGTTTGACCACCAGAGGGCCATGCTTTCTCTCTCTCGCCATCCTTACTCCTGATCTGTTTCGCAGGGCTCTGTGTGTGTATAAGAAAGACAATCAGCATCCATAAGCGAGCGAGTCTGCCTCTGTTCAATGCAGTGTGTGTGAGAGAGTCAAACCTATGCCGTCTGAATGCTGATGTCTTACGCTGCAGCAGTGGCCCACTTATCCAAGTAACCTCGCGCAAGTCTGTCTCTTCCTCCTCTTTCATCACTCACTTTCCCTCTCTCTCTTTCTCTGACTGGATGCATGAGGCGAGGTGAATCAGCCCACAGGACTGAAATGAGGACGCCTTACTGCTGATGCACACACTTCTACTCAAACAGCCCACAGCTCTGTGTGTGTGTATGCATATTATTTGTGTTTGTGTTTTCTGTGCATTCCTCCGCACACATGCTCAAGGTAACGTCGCCGGATATTTGGAGCAGGTTGATCCCTGGCAGCTCGCACCAGGCGGCATTGTGTGTGTGTGTGTGTGTGTGTGTGTTTGTGCTAATGGTGACTGGCCCTGGCACATTAGCTCAGAGAAGCGCTGGAGCTTGTGACAGCCGTGCCAAAGGCAGCCCGCATATGTCCACCCAGGCACGGGGAGCATGGCAGCAGCATCTGGGGTCCACAATCTCCCAAAACATCAAATACAAGCATTAAAACAAACCTCCACTGCAGAGGACACACTCCCTGGGTCTACGGTACCTTGTCAGGTTGTGTGTGGTTCTTACGGTTATAGCCGTACGCTGTACGTCACATGTATTTCACACTTTACGACATAGAAATTGATTTGCAATACAACAAGAGAAGCCCCTGAAGCCTGTGAGATGGTATCTGAGAACAAAGGGAAGCTGTTGGTGTGAAGAGCTTGTGATGCAGTGGATCAGTGGTGTTGAAATAGCTCTGGATCCACGCCGCGAGTGCCGGTTTTATTATCAGGCCAGATTTGTTTCAGATAGCGGCGGCTTGTTTGAACATACGTTGCATATGTAGGAACACATTTGCCATGCGTTTTAGCGTTCGGCTTTGTGTCTGCTCTGTCCGCAAGTTGGACTGATATAAAAAAAGATATTTAGTGTTTTTTCGTTCCTTTACCGCCATTTAACCGAGGCTAATAGAAAAAAGATAACGGTTATCCGATAAGACATCATTGTAGTCATAAAAACAGCACAAATGGTTTTAAAAAAGACAATACATTTTTGAAAAAGAAAATACTGCCTTACTAAAGCTTTTATGAATTACTTTAAGTGGATAAGATGTCACTGATTCATTTTTATAGCGACTCTAACAGGAGTGTTTGCAGCTATGCGCTTGCAGGGAGGTTTATAATACCTGCTGAAATCTATCCATTTATTCATCTTAATGGCAGTTGCTTTTTTGGGGAAAACATTCACATATATACAACTTTACAAGAGTCTGTGATATTTTTGATGTTGCTCACCAAGGCTGTGTTTATTTGATCAAAAATACATTAATACAACAATAATTTTCTATATTATTACAGTTTAGAACAACCATTTCTATTCAAATATATTTTAAAATGTAGTTTATTTTTTAACTTTTTATCTAACATATTCTTCAGGATTCTTCATTTGACATAAATCTTTAGTAAATTTTCTTTTGCAATGTAATGTAATGATAATTTAATGTTTAATGTGTCTTGCATGTTTTTGCTCCATGGGTTGATTACTTATTCAAAATCAATGGCTTTGTACACACACACACACACACACACACATATATATATGAATTGTTAATGCTTTTAGCACGGTATATGGTATTATCACAATATTGAAATTTATTAGGTATGATTTTAGCAACGTGTTATTAAATATTTGAATTCCCTTAGATTAATGAATGTTTAGAAGGATTTTTATTTTAAAGTATAATGATAACCTTAATATAAAGTGTTTTTGAAAGTGATTTTAAAATAAATAGCCTATTTGTTCACAGGGTTTCCAGGGTAACGGCTGTGTTTCAGATGTTCAGCGCTCTCTGCTGTCAGAGACTGAATGTGCGCTTTCATTCGGCACGTCTCTCCAGTGTTGCCAATTTAGCGACTTTGTTGCTAGATTTAGCGACGTTTCAGACCCCCTTGGCGACATTTTTCCAAAAAAAGCAACTAGCGTCAAACCTCAGTGAGTCTCCGGTAGTGCCACGCGAGCACAAGCTTGTGTTTCCCCAGCGCGCGCACACTTCTCTCTGCGTCTGTTCTGTTCAGAGAGTGGCTGAAAGGAGCAGGGCTTTCAGTTAAAATAGATATAATGTTGCTTCTAACTCTATTTTACATGCAAATATAGCCAAAATCACAGCATAGCCATTGTCTATATCTTATGTGTATTTGATTTCATCAGACAACTACTCGATTATAAATAAGGATTTTGGTCCAGATTAACATCTAGTAAAGTAGAGCTAGGTTAGTAGACCTAATAAAGGGGTGCATAGTCAAAGAGACAGTTGTCAATGAATAGCATGCCTGAAATATGAGATGTACTGTAATGTTGTCAAATTCTGGAAAATATTTCAAATATTGGATTTTGTGTGCATTTATGATTCCAAAAATAATGATATCAGTGAAACTAGTCTTAGCAAGACACGGTTTTGGCATAACACTTATTTTCAAAAGTCACAGGGACACCCAGTTACTGCCATCTTCCAGCGAGGGCTAATGGGACAGTGCCAAACCCGGACCCCTTGGGCCATTGTATAAAAATATAATGAATGCAGTGGTTTTTATGTAATTTAGAGGATCACAATTTATTAATATCAGAATCCCCTTTCCGAATAGCCCAATTCATCACCACAGGACCTCGCATCCATCTGATGCTTTGCCAGCCATCACAGTTTGAGCTCCCCAGTCTTTTCTTCCATTATTTAAAGAAACTCCTTCCACTCTTGGATTTTATTTCATGTAGTGGTTTAATCCGATTTGCAGCAGCTATGCAGAATATCAGTGACGATCTCTTCCCATTCAGTGGGGCTTCCTGGTGTGGTTTAGTAATTATAGCCTCTGCAAACACATTTTCACCCACTTAGTGCAATTACAGCTGTTTTTTTGCCCTTTCGGCGCAGCTCGAGATGCGATACGGCAACAGGCAAGGTTAATGACTGCAGTACCTTGACCACAGAGGCCTCGGCATGCAGGGCTACGTCTTTATTAGCCATGGCCAGACTAATTAATCTCTGTATTTAGCAATGCATTACTGACAGCCCCAAATGCAAGTACTGTACACCAGCTCAGAGCAAGGAGAGTTTCAGAATCAGCTCTATACTAAGTGGTCATCTTCAGTGCCCTTGTCCTCCTTAAAGCAGGCACATGACTGAGAGAGTCAGAAATAGCTCTGAAGCGGAGAGGAAGGAGGTAAAGGAGAAGAGGAAGTGAGAAAAGGAGGTCAGAAAAATTGAGCACACATTTATCTACAGGTAAAATCGGTCAAGCTTTTCGCTTGATTGTGCCTTTTAGCTTCATTATATAGTGTTTGTAACTTAGCTAGCTGCGTTCGCTATAGAAAATCGCCTCGTTCGTGGCCCAGTTTGGAAGAAATTCTGAGTGTGTCGAGTCAAAGGCATTCACCCTCAGTTTCTATAAATGTGCAGTAATGAGCTCGCCCCCCTACCACCCCACGCTGCCCTGCCTGGGGGCCTAGGCTTCATTCCAATTAGCCTGTTGCAGTTAACGACCATGAAATAAGATTTGGTCACCCAGCCGATCAGTGGTCAGCGGCTACTCAATGGGAAGGATTAAGATCACCCATAAATATTTAAGGAAGCATTGCGTATACATAGCGCAAGCGCCTGTCCGCTCAAGATGGGACCGGTGGTGCTCGCTGGTGTGTCAATAAAAAAGGCTTGTTCATGAAAAATGCATGGAACAGTTGCTGTTTGAAAGGGCTGGCATGAGCATGAGCTGCGTTCACTGTGTATCTTACTGTACTCCACGCATCTCTTCTAGTCATAATACAGTGGTGACAGCTACATGTGTGACAGTATCGATATCATCCAGTATGATGAGGAGTCTCCTTTTGTGCCAGTGCTTCAACAACTCAATAATACTTGAAAATTAAAAGTTTTTTTTTTTTTTTCCGGTTAAATGGTCAAATATAAAAATGCAAGATTGTCATGTGCATTTAAAATGTATGTTTTTACAAGAACAACAACACTAAAAATAATATTAATTATTGTTGTTGTTGTTGTTATTGTTGTAAAAATATATTTTAAATGCAGGTAGAAAACGTATTCTTTTTGTTGTTGTTTATTAAATCAGTGTATTGTTTTAAATCTTTGAGTCAATTAATTATATAATAATAATAATTATTACATCTATCTGAAAATACAATGTGAGAAACGTATTTTGTTGTTATTATTATAAAAAGTAATATTTTATATTTAAAATAATTGAAATTTAAGTAATATATTTATGTTTATGCTTTTAATGTTTTTAATATATATTTTTATTTAATCATGTTTGTTATTATTATTATTTTTAAAGAAACCTTATGTGACCCTGGACTACAATTGGACCACGTTTTATGGCTCAAAATGATAAATTTTATTTATTTTTGTTTGGTTTTTTTTTTTCGCCAAAAATCATTAAGTAAAGATCATGTTCCATGGCAACATTTTGGAAACTTCCTACCATAAATATATCAAAATTACCTTTTTGATTAGTAATATGCATTTCTAAAAACTTTATTTGGACAACTTTAAAGGCAATTTTCTCAATATTTATATATTTTTTTGCACACACAGATTCAAGATTTTCAAATAGTTGTATATCTCTGCAAAATATTGCCCTATTCTAAGAAATACTTTAATAGAAAACTCGTTTATTCAGCTTTCAGATGATTTATAAATCTCAATTTTGAAAAATTGACCCATATGACTGGTTTTGTGGTCCAGGGTCACATATGATAAACTAATATTCTCTGAACTCTCATTTCTTCACAAATGTCCTAAACTGTATATAGAGTGCAGTGAAACAGCCAACCACTTTAAATCCATCTCCATGTAAGATTTTCTGTCAAAATGCTTTAACTGAACTTTGTTGTGAGGGCTGAGACCCAGTGACCCCATGTCAGTCAGAATATGAGTGATTCAGCATGGATTTACTGTGGGATTCATCAATAACATCATCTAGGTGGCCTGTTGAAATCGCTATATGAGTGCGTTGTTATATCGCATTTTCTTCCTGTCATCCTCAACATTGCTTCCTGTAACCTCTCTGAATAGAGGGAAGGATCTGTGGGTGGACAAGTTTGCCTGATGTTGATTGTTCTCACAGGAGCGACTGTCGTATCTCATCTCATTTGAACAATTGACCTCCTTGTTTAAGCACACAGTGCCTGAGATGATAAAGCTTGAGTGTCTCATCTTTATAACTTTGAGATTTTTCGCTGTTTACCGCAAGCAAGAAAAAGCAGGAAATGGAGGAACAACTCATTAGCAACCACGTTTTGGGAAATTATAAAGAGCCTGCAGGCTAGAATAAAAGGCAGGCTGTAGCGCAGTCAGCCTTGCATTGAGAGGCAGCCTTGTGGAAGAATAGGAACCCAAGGGCCTAGCGGAGAGATGGGCACGCTTTGGGGTGGGGGTGGGGTGGGACGTGTTACAGTCTTTGGTTTCAGCAAACAGTCCATAAACAAACAGGATGCCAAGAAGAGCGCTGAGGCTTTTTAATGCTGAAAGGTAGCTTAGTTTTTTTTATTCACTACAAGACTTTTACATTTGGGAGCAGCGACTCTTTATCGCAATTAAAAGAAACTTTGTGTGAGTGCTCTTTCTCCAGTGTCCTTTAAACCTGAAGCTGTTTCTGATGAAAGACTTCACGCGAGACCACAGAGAGATCTCAAGAAGATTTCTTTACCATAGTCTGGCGTTTCAAAGACGGCCTGTAAAATGTACAGGATGCAGATGCACAACATTCATTTGATGGTTTGACTATACTTGAGCATGCATGTCCCTGGTGTATATTTTATCTAGGCAGAGTGTTTAATGCTGTGGCTGAAAATCTAGGCCAGAGCAGAAGCCATGTGTTCACAAACTCTGTAGAGCTGGGCCTGCTTCCTGGGCTGGGTTGCTATGTTTCTGTCTTTCATCTGTGATCTGTTCACCAGCGAGTTTAGTTTATGTGTCACTGACGATCCATTGACAGCAAGAGAGTCCTGCCGAACTCTAGAGAATTGTTACTATTACTCAGCTTACAGCTGAAAATCATGGAATAAGGTGAAATACAGGACTGGGTGATATGGCCAAGAAAATTATCACAATAAATAGTCGTTTTTCATTAAAATGCATTTCTTAAAAGGAAAATGCATGTTGTACTTTATTGATATATATATATATATATATATATACAGAGCATTATGCAACCAACAAAATGTAGTAAGAAATAGTACTTTTCACTAAATATGGCATTAATATGGTATCATACTTAGTATGATACTTAGAAGTTCAAAATGTTGTATGTTGTCGCATGTTTGATGTGAATAGACCGGCACAGAGCTGGCCGTCTCCGAAGTTTCGAGCGAGAGAAAGAGTACGTCACGAGGTGCATGCAGTCCTGCTTAATGAAAAGATAAAGGAACCTTGGCCTAGTGCTTGAACGAGGGGAGAGAGACAATGCAGTGGATGTGCGGTCTAGACCGGGACTCCCTTGGGGACTGATCTGTCAGTGGCAGAAGAGAGAGAGCTGTTTTTAGATCCTTGCTGGAAAACCTAAAATCGATCCTGGGTGATTGAATTTTCAGAGGGAGGTGAGCGAAGATAAATTAGGCATGCCATCACACGGGCGTGTGAAGGGATAGGACTGGAAATAGAAATACATCAGATCAAACCCCCTAAAAGAGAATTGCAGACCTGCGGTGGGCTTAAAAGATGCAGCTGTTCACAATATCGGAGACAGAAGTCAGCGACAGCTGTAAGAAGATTCATACGGGAATTAAAGAAGCAATGACGTTTGTTTTGATTGTAGTTGGCCTGTAATTACTTACGCTTCTCTGTACCTGAATATAGATACTTCATATAAAGTCATTGAACGGTTTTATGCCTGTCTGAATGCGAATGTGATGAGTGACACTATTACTGTTATTACTACAATTTAACACGCGAGAATCATATAAATGAACACACCCACTCATTTTGTCACCATTGATCACAGATTGCACAGATTCGCCGAACTGTGAAATCAAATCTCGCTTAACCAACCATTATGGGCTGCTTGGAGGACTGTCAGAAAATCTGTTCACGCTACCCATGGGACCGACACAGAGAGGCCAGGTAAGCTGTAAACCCGATCCCAGCCGCACGCGGCAGATACAGCTTTGTGCAATGGCTTGTGCTTTATAGAGCATGGCACTCTAACAGTCCTGTGGGAATGGGATTACGGCTCAGTTACGACTCTTTTGCTCTCCTTCACTATTGATTTGCACCATCGCAGGGGTGTGAACCCACTAAAGGAAATTCTGGGCCTGTTTATACAGTCAAAAACGTTTTTTTTTTGTCTTCTTCAGGTTACCTAGAAAATGTTTAGCATCTAAAATACCTGAATACATTAGGGTTTATGAACAGTAGTCATTTTAAGGGTTAGAATTTACACTAAAAACGGCACATTATTAGTAGGGCTGTCCGTTTTAAATGTTGCTTTTGGTACATTCCATGGGCCATGGGTTCAATTCCCAGGGAAAGGAAGGACTGACGTATACCTTGACTACACTGTGGATCTGCTAAATGCATAAATTAAATACATTTTCCGGGCCTGTTTTTAATTTGACATTCTTAATTGTCTCTCTTAATTGTTTTTCTGCACAGGACATTAATAGATACTTGATTGAATATGTGGAGTGAAATTGCTATAATTACAGGACTTTACTTCAACATGTAGGCTCATGTAGGTCATCCGTTTACCACAAGTAATGTTTTAATCAAAAGTCTTCTTTAAAACTGCAACACAGCAGCCCCTTTTGTTGCATTTCTCTTTAAATGCTGTTGAGCAATGACCTCTTTAATAAAGAGTCTCGCCAATAATCTAACAAACATTCCTGTTTGTTTTGGTTAAAAATAAACTGATATTTAAGCAATTTTTACTAAAACTGTTACCATAAAGCACTTCACGACAGACATGAGCTCCTGCTTCAGATT
The DNA here is from genome assembly GCA_032357445.1 of Enteromius radiatus. NCBI lineage: Eukaryota > Metazoa > Chordata > Actinopteri > Cypriniformes > Cyprinidae > Enteromius > Enteromius radiatus. The sequence goes on along the minus strand of JAUCMS010000062.1, from coordinate 13,828,037 downwards.
TTTCCACACACACTTTTTACTTCTATGATTTCATTTTAAATAGCCTAATCTTAATTTTCCTGGCAAAAAATCTCGATATGTGAACTTAACTGTCATATCATGTCATTTATTTAATCTGAATCAATGGGCAGCCACAGTTCGTATTTTTTAACAGTCTGAAGCTGCTGGAAACTGACCAACCAGTGAAAATCAGCTTACAAGCACACACTCTTATCCACTTGCTGGACGAGGCTGATGAAAGCGATAATTTAATTGGATCAACATTGTTGTGATAAAGCGATCATCTCCCACACACAAAGTAAACACAATGTTGCGGTTTGAGCACTTTTCAATATGATGGGGTGTCTCGTTCTCCTTTAAAGCCAAGTCCTTTTCATCTTCCCAGAAATCTTTGGTGCAAATGAGCTGGCCCCAACTGCGGGGAACTTCTAGAGAGATCAAATCACACAGGGGTTTGCAGTGATCGCTGGGCTGAAACTGTAATTGGAAGATGCAGTGAGCTGTGCAGCATTGACCGGATGCTCGGTGAGATATCGCCAGAAGAATCACTCCCTTCCAAGTCCAGACTTCGTCCTCACTTGCTTCCCTTCAGTAAATCACACTGATCTTTAATTTACAGAGTCCCAAAACGCTTTCCCTCATTCTCATGCACACCCCCTGTAATCTCTTACCTCTGTACCTCTTCGAAAATAATATTCTGAAAGCGTTGGCCACCTATAAAAAACCCCAAAAAGCAGTGCACACTGGCTACCTTCAGAGAAAGGAAGATATCCGTTGTGGAGTTCGAGTAATGTTGCTGCCAAATTAGTTTTTGTTCTTTTGCCATTTGTAAAGCGCTTTAATTTTCGAAATATTTCCCAATGGCTCTTTCAAACATCTGAGTGAAAATGGAGCAAGTGTTCAGGACAGAGTGATTCATTGCGGTACAAACCTTCCAGACCCCTCAGAGAAAATCTCAGGTGGTCTGTTGAATCCAAAGCACCGCATCCATCTGTAAACGTGACTCATAGCCTGTTAGATTCGTCTTACCAGCGTTATTACTGTAAGTGCAAATCAATCTCTACTGTATTAAGTGTGAATCTAAGTGCTTGTGAATGTTAGTACAGGATGTGAATTATGAACTTAAATGTGAAGTTGAGTTGGAGTAGAATTTAGTCACTTTCATCATTTGTCAGTATTAGACACTTCCCCTGGCTGTAAGCTGCTGTTTTATTGATCGATGTGTGTGTGCAGCCATTTTAGAAATCTTTCATAAGCTTTCACCTAGTAATCCCCTGATCCCCAGTGTCTATTTGTTTGTAAATCTCTGTTAGGAAGAGGAAAGTCTCTTGAGCCAACGCCTATAGCCCACCAAGACCTGCTGTACTGAATCTTCCGTGTGTTCTTTTGTAATTGAATATTAAACCCTGTAAGTTGAGATATTCATGTCTGTATAAGACTCATACACATTGCAAGATGATTAATCATGTGGTCAATAGTTTAAGTCAATAGCTGGTCTTAAATGGTTATTAGTTGGACCAGTTGCATGAGTACATGTAAAGACCATGTCGTAAAAACAAGTCTGACCAAGTCTTATTTCTGGATCTAAGTTTTTGCAATTGACTTAAAATTCTAAAAAAAAAAAATAAATAAAAATAAATTGCAAGACTAAATTGTAAGACTAGTCTAACATATATTTATGCAACTGGACCTGGCTAGTCTTTGATGTTTATTATCTAGTTTTATATAGAGCTGGGTATCGAGTTTGGTTTGATTAGGTACCGACCGGATTGCCTCGATACAACCCAGTATCGAAAAACGCCTCGTCGTTTGGTACCCAATTTCTATTGATTTCAAGTGAGTACACTCCCGGTTTCAATAGTATTTGTCAATATTTAACCACAAAAAAAGATGAATTCTGTATGTGTCTGTGTTAATGTATGGTGCAGACGCGCGGCTTTGTTTACTAGCATACTGACCTGCGTGTGACACATCCGGTGATATTAACGTCTTGTGTCTCACTAAATGAGGACATAAATACAGTAGGCTACATGAATAATATCTCCAGAACTGCTCTGAGGGTTACTTCAAGAGCATTTGACTGTTTCATTTGAGTAAATCATCGTCATATCATGTACACACAAAACTCATGGCAAGCCGTCAAAATAAAAGTTCAGTTTGGACATGGCAGCAGAAATATATATATATATAGCTACAACAAAAATGATTAAAACAGTATTTCTTCAATATAAAATCCCCTTTACTTTCCAATCTTTTTATTTCATGTTTTATGCCTTACACAAAATTTTAAGAGGGGCGAAAATTATAAGGCTATTGTAAGAATAAATAATAATGCACTCGTAAAGGTAACATAACAGATGTGTAAACTGAAAACTATTTGAACTTTATTAAAACTAATTTGTACTAATTCATTGTGTTGGGTATATTTTGTTCCATGCAGTGGCTCAGGAGATGAGGTTTTGAGTCTGTATAAATGTCAACAAGCTGAAATTTTTTTTTTTTTGAGATGTAATTTTGTTAAAACTGATTTGATAAAATTGTTATTGAAAAAGGTATCCTTCAGGAACCAGTATCAAACTCAAGATATCGGAATCGGTATCAAAACATTTTGAACCCAGCCCTGGTGTTATATGGATACTACCTGAGCATTAGCTAGTTTAAGATTAGCTGGTCAATGATGGTCATTAGCTGGTCTAAGATGGACATCAGCTTGTCTACGATGGACATTAGCCGGTCCTAGATGTTCATTAGCTGGTCTAAGATAAACATTAGCTGGTGCTAGTTAATGAACTAGTGCAGTTCATTAACTGCAAAGTACTGAAAGAGCGATTTGAAAGCAAGTACCATGAGAGCTAGCCTGCAGAGAGCAGAACTAAAGGCTCCTTAAGCTTCGGAAGACCTGTGCAGTGCAAACATGATGGTCATTAGCTGATCTAAGATGGTCATTAGCTGGACTAAGATGCCAATAAGTTGTCTATCACAAGGGTGTCCACACCTGCTCCTAAAGGACCAATGTAATGCAGAGTTTAGCTTTAAATTGCCCCAGCACACCTGACTGGAAGTTTCTAGTAAGTTTAAGATCTTGATTAGGTGATTCAGGTTTGTTTAATTGGTGTCAGGGTTACAGAGACTCTTAAGGAGCAGGACTAGACTCCTCTGATCTGCCAACTAATGACCAGCTAATAACCACATGAAGCTACAGTACAAGCCATGTTTCAAAACACAGCTTAAGCTAAAGCTACTCCTCTGCAATAAAAGAGCAAATAAGACTCGGAGGAGCAATCCATACTGTATTCTTGAGAGACAGGGGTTGAGAAACATGCATGCAGTAAGTGACGTCACATTCTATACTTCTCTTCACAAATAATTTGACATATGACACAATCCTGGAGAACTGAGGGCTCCGAGCCAGCAGGCTTCTTTATTTAGTGCTGCTGTCTCAGAGCTCCGGCTTGGCCCATGTGAGGTACAGCTCCCCACTCTAATAATCAACCTGCTTTGGACCTCCAGTCTGTTTGCTTTCCTGTTTTATAGGAAGCCCTGTCACTTACCATCACCTTAGCCAGCCATACAGGATGCTGTGCTGTCAAATGAAAGGATTTCTTGTGGAAAAATCCACAGGAATTCCTGAGGAAACTCTGCTTTTGTGGCTTTTAAGCAACTCTTGTCGTTATCATCTTTATCATTTTTAAAAGGTTCAAACACCAGTAGAGTGTTTGAAGGGGTTCTAGCAAGAGAACGAGCGGATGTGTGTGTGAGAAAGAGAGAAGGAACAGCATTTTGATGGCTTTACACAGGCCCGACTCAAGAAGAAGTGTGCAGTTGAAGGGAAGGAGCATTTGGCAGGGTAAACAATATGCACTAATGAGGTAAAACCACAGGAACAGGTGGTGTAAGATTGACTGAAATATTGTGCGTGTCAAATCTCTGACTGATTCATATTCTCTCTGTCTCCCTGCGCTCAAGTTAGGTTGTATGCGACTTGCATTCGGGGCTGGTTTTGATTGCTGTAGCTGACAAACACATATGCACACATTCTCACACACATTCACACATTTGACAGCGCTGAAAGCAGGGGACTTGCTGAGGGGCAGGATAGAGTGCCCTAGAAGGCCTTGTCTATGTGTCGACCCAACACTTCTCATTGCCTCACATAGCAGTCCTGGTTTCACCTATGACCAGCCGATAAACTCTCACCTAATTGGTCAACCATAAACCCTAATGAGCTGGTACATTCATTGCCTCAAAGGGATTGTACTGTATATGTAACCCTAATGTTCAAAGTAAAAAATGAAGATTGTGTTAACTACAAATAAGCTTACTCAGTATTTAAAGGTGCCCTAGAATGCATTGAGAGAATATTTTAAATTGTTGTCTGATATGTACATAGAAGGTATGTAGCTTA
>JAUCMS010000062.1:13794503-13823532 GCA_032357445.1 Enteromius radiatus | reverse complement strand
GGACCTTTTTTCAGTCGTCTTTTGCAAACACTTGATTTCTATAAGAAGTAGGAAACAATGGTGTTTGAGACTCACAGCATGTTATGTCCATGTACTGAACTCTTATTATTCAACCATGCCAAGGTCAATTTCATTCTAGGGCACCTTTAAAGTTAAATACTGTAAACATGCTTGTGTGGTACAAAATCTTTTTACTTTTAGTATTTAATTTCGAAACTGACATTACTGACAGTATTGATAACTTTAACAGATTGACTGAGTTTATTCAGTAAAAGATTTATCAGGCTGATTCAATACATTGAGACTTTTTGTGACTTTTGATTCATTAAAGGATTATTGATTGAAATGATGTAGCAACCTTTTTTTAAAGGGTAAAAATAACCATTGGTCTTCCATATTATCATACATTTAGATCACGATGACCATGGGTAAAACCCTGCATGGCACCCCATTGGCTTAGTACAAAGTAACAATATGGTTTCTATGATATCTGGAATGCCTTTATAGTGTTTAGTCTGTAAACACATATTTAGTATTAATGCAAATGCACAAAACTGCTATCTTATGACCAAAAGCCTGCAGTTTTGCCAATGTTTCATTACTACCTTAGAGGGAAAGTTATATTCCGCCATGAATTAGTCACCCTCATGTTGTTCCAAACTTGTTAGACCGTTCATCTTCATAACACAAATTAAGATATTTTTGATCAAATCAAAGCTTTCTGACCCTTCATATACAACAATGCAACTACAACATTCAAGGACATCATTAAAATAGTCCAGGTGACATCAGTAGTTAATGTTATGAAGCTACGGGAATATTTTTGTGTGCTCAAGCTGTGCTGTTTTTCGGGCAGATCTACTAATGGTCTGTTTGGCGCAGTTCAACTCTTCCTGTGTTTAATAACTCTCATGTGCAACAGTAATAGCAACACTTATCAGTTATGAAATTGTTGCCGCTCATATTTTACTGCTACATCTGGCCTGAAATCCAGTGCTGTCACCTTGTGTTGACATTGTGAAATTGCGTAATTTGCAATTTATGCATTGCGGGCCACATATAATATATATTAACAGACAAGCTGCGGGCCATTTGAAATTTAATCGCGAGCAGTACATTGGACACCCCTGATAAAGACATCGACTGTCTAAAGCATTCAACCAGTTCCTCCATGTACACCCATAGAGTTTGACCCCAAGAAACCTGTGTTTGCATGCTACTGTAGCTATGAGATCTTAACTGATCCCTGATCTGTGTCATGGTCACGCACACACTCTGCTGACTGCGTGGTGCGCGTGTGACTCACCGCCCCCCTCGGCCAGTGTCTGATGCATTACATAGCAGACCGCTGGACATGTCCCCTTAGAAGTTCACCTTTAATTGCCTGCTTTGTTTGGAGGTTCATGTCATGAAGTTGACGCAGGATGAGCTCTGTCTCCTGTTGCCGTGCCTGTTGTTGTGGATGTTGTTTCTGCCAGCTTGCATACGCCAGGTCTGCTCAACAAGACAGAAGCACCAACGCCATGCCAAACTTCAGTTGTGAGGGCAGGGTTGGCCTCCATGGGTGTACTGCAAGTTTGTACCTATCAACAAATGTTAGACGTTTTAGAGTTTTAGATGCCAGTGGGCAGCAAGTAAAGTAAGTAAGGAGCATAAAAAAGTGGGGTAGATCTCCTCAGGCTCTTTGGGCTATAAATATCTGACTCTCATTTCTTTGATTTGCAAATTTTTTTTCTCTTTTTCCATCCCTCTCCTGCATCACGCTATCATTTAGGGCTATGCTGAGCATCTGTGATAATCTCTCCACTAACACAGCATTACAGGGAGCTGAGCGTGTAGCACAGGACTGTGTCAGATCCTTTAGTCATGAGAAGCAAATGTTGTGTTTTCTTCTCTGTCTGCCAGCCCCATCCAGTGACAATTTTCATTAGTGTACACAGACATACGTGCGCTCGCTTCCTTTTTTTCTCTCTGTGCCTCTTATCTGTCCTGTCTCTGGCTCTGGTCCAAAGCCTAGTGTGCTGCTTTGCTGCCCACTGCCTACATAAACAGCTGTCTTCCGAGGCAGCATTTTAATGAATTACAGCTGATATTAATGTAAAATTTGAACTTTTGTTTTATGGGAAACCAAAAAACAGCTTTGTCTCTCATATTCTCAGACTTTTCTGGCTTTGGCTCTGTTCCAAAAATGTAGTGCGCTGCTTTGCTGCACACTTTCGCCCCTTCAGCCTATGTAAACAGCTGCCTTTTTAACAAATGGATCCTCAATGTAAAATTAAATTGAATTTGAAATTACTCAGCTCAAAATTAGTTTGTTTGCATGTACAATACAGGCATTAATATATGCAGCAAAATGTTTTTGAATTATATAAAATTCACTGATTATTTATTGTATCATTCAATGTTTAAAATGGATTTATTTAATATTATATTACTGTTTTTTGATAATTGTTTATTTCACCATAAATAACATTGTGAAATATTATTTATTATAAACTTTTGTTAAAACATCTATTTTAAAATGTAATATAATTGAATATTTCAAATATTAATATTTTGAATATAAAATGTTACTAGATATGTATGTGGAAACTGTGGAATTTTAAAAATAGAAATATAGAAATAGTAGAAATAATAAAAAATGTAAAATATAAATTTTAAAAACTATTGTTTATTTTAAATGATTTTATTTCTAATTAGTAAAATGAACTATTATCAGTATATTTCAACATTCATCTTGCTTTATTCGATTTTTTTTCTCTCATTTGAATGTTTTATTAATCTCAATGCATTAAATGAGGTATCTTTAGAAGCAGCATAATTATGCTACCTACCTTCCAGAACAGTCTTTGCATCACAAGCATATTTACGATGCCTTAAAGTGCTGCCTAAGGAGACAGCTCACTAGATTTTGAAACACATTCCCCCCCCCCCCCCCCCATCTCATTCCCGCTGTCTCCTTCCCAGGAGTGACAACAACCTGACAGCAGATAATTATGTGTGTGTGAGTATGCAGGGTGATTGGGAAATTGTGAGTTTTGGTGAGGCCGGGCATCTGATCTCTGTGTGTGAGCAGGTGAGCCCTCTCTGTGGAGCACAGCTCTTAAAGAACAGCTTGAGCCTGCCGGTCCTCCTCTGTTCTCATGCAGGGAGAGCTTTAGCAACATGCCGCTCCACAGCCCCTCTCAAAAGGGTATTGGAAACTTTGAAGGAGTGAAAGTAGGTCAGCAACTTTTGCTGTGTTCTCAGCCTTTTGATGTGAATTAAGCAAATGAGAAAATACATCAAATGCTAAAAAGCCTTGTATTATTTGTCTTGCCATTTCAGCATAATGGCGGATTGTTTCTGTGTGATGTTAATTGGCTGTTCTCATTCGCTAAGGTTAAAGAGCTGAGGTGCACTTCAGCCCCAATATTTGGGCGATGGCGCACGCGGAAAGCTTTTTCGGCTTCACCTGTACATTGAAGTTGAGCTGTCTCTCAGCCGCAAGCTAAAGTGCGATAGAGGACAGGACGGGGCGGCTGACCCAGTTACTCTTCCCTCCTTCAGCAGTGCGGATCACAGATGGCTCACACTGCCTTATGTAAGCACTTTAATTTACTGTTACTAAATGTTTATATTTCTCTGCTCATGCCCTCACGTTGAATGCCAGAGGGGGCCGTTCGTAGCAGACTTTTGATTCGATGAATTTTATGAGCGATGCAGAGATGTCACATCGCTGTACTTCACAGACATCAGAAGCATTTTCAGATGCGTTTGCAAATACTCATGGATTTTAAGAAGTCTTATAATGTTAATATGTAGAGGCCTTTTTCATCTTTTTTAAAGGTCAGGCTATTTTTAATCTTGCATGGTATCGACTGTGTTGATCCTAGTCCAATTAGACTGTGGTAAAACACTGGGCTGCAGTAAAAAAAAAACATGATTTTATTAGGTTAATTATGAAGTAGGTCTGAAATTGGAGGCTTTATTTTTAGGCATAATGAATACAGTCCTCGAAACCAGTGTAACATTTGATCAGCATCTGTTTTTTACCATGTTTCAAACTCATTGCTGACATTCTTCTATTAGGACAGTAAATAATACAATATCATACCAGACAGAGATGAACTAGTCTCAAGTAACAACAAGCTAATTTGAAATAATCTTGTCACTCAACAAGCTTTTAATTATAAAACAGTTAGATCAGAGATTTGAGTGTCTATATTACCATTTATGGATACTATAGAAATGAATAAGCCATAAGCTGAATCTGAGAAAGTCTATGGGATTTTTTTCAATGTAAACTCTAAAAATAGTTCAATCCAAAATTAGCTGATATGCTGTCAATGTAATAATTGATAAGCCATCAATTGACATCCATTCAAAGAAATGGTCTCCTTCCCTATCTACTGTCAAAACCGTAAGTGTTAGCATTAGCCTTCATGTTTACTGGCTAATCATGAGGCAATAAACTTAAACATACAGTACTGTCAAAACAATTGGGGTTAGGAAGTTATGCTGACATTTTAATAATATTTAATTGTTATGAGTTTTACTATTTTTAATCATGTAAATGCTGAAAAAAATAAGCATAAGACTTTTCATAAAATTATTATCATTAGAAAATCTTAAAGACCCCAAACAATGGTGTATATCAAATTATTATATCTGACTTATTAAATCTGAACTATAAATAACAAGTGCACAACTAGAAAACACCCTGATTAATAGAACTGACTTGAAAAAGTAGTGAGCAACAGTAGTAAATCATTAAAGACCAGATTTAATAACAACTGATATTTTCTTGTTGAAATAGTACTATCAGGATTTACGAAGGACTTTAAGTGAAGAATTTGCGTTGAAATGGCGTGGACAGTTATTTTTGTGTCTGACCTTACTGAATGTGCATTTTTTATTTAGAAAAAGCTTCTCATTTAGATGCATTGTGATTTACTAACATCTGCACTCATGAAGTTATTATTTGCACCGTTTTTTGACTCACCAAAAAAGCATGTCTTAGCTATTTTGCGTGTGAAATGGCTGCATTTGCTGTTGCTACGAGTAGGCACCACAGAGAACAGAGATCGTGTGGTGATTTTTTTTCCGCACGTATTAATTTATTTGGAAAGCCAGAAGAACACATTATCCAATTTTGAACATATACTTATGCTAATTAGTGCTGCAGTAGATTGCGTTGGTCATTATTGAAATGAGATGTCGCGTCTGTGTTCTTTAATTTGCGTATTGTCAGTAAATCATCCGCATAAATTACCACGCCCATGGGCGCTGTTTTGGAATTGCACTCTTGCGCTAATTTGGCTCTAAATGTCCAAACAGAAAGATTTCTACTTGGAGTCAATTGTATTCCTGTATCTTTTTTTTTTTTTTTTTTATGTGAACTGTCCTAACCACTGTGGTAAAATGATTCATATTTCACAGAGCTTTACACACTGGTGAATGATTAAAAAAAAATTTTTTTTTTTTGTTCTCTGTTTGAAGTCTAAACATGGAAGCGAAATAGTGAAATACAATACTGTATATGAACGAGATGATAAAGCACTTAACATTAGATCAGCACATCCCAAGCTGTTTTTTAGTCCCAGCGCGTCTCTGACATCAGATCACCCCCAGGTGCTGTCTGATCAGACCAAAAGTCTGCTCCTGCACAGACGCTGATTGGTTGAGAGTGAAGCAGACATCCTGTCAGTCAAGGTGATGAGTACACAGAGAGTGGGCAGCCGGCGGAAAATGAGCCACAAAGTCAATAGAGGGCCGGTCAATGGTGACACTTTGACTGTTTTTTTTTGTCCTTACGAAAGTTCACAAAAACTTTTGCCATGGTGACGGAGGAAGTGTGTCTGTGTGTGGCAGAGGGAATCTAATGGTGAACACATGGCTATATTAAGACAGATGTGGCAGGCTGAGCTGTTTACACAAAGCTGCTCCGTCTCTGTTTTCGCCTGATTTGTCTGAACAGTGCAAACTACATTTTCCCATTTTTATTGTCTCGCTTCTTCAGAATTGAGTTTGAAGTCATAATATTTTTTCAATTTGTGTAAACTTCAATAGAAAGAAATACGATTCTCACACAATGACTGTCAAGGAGAGAATTTTGAGTCTCTGCAGCAGTTTCATTCGTTCGCCGCCTCTGTTTAGCCAGAGTCTCCTGACTATGATGATGGGATATAATGAGTGAGATTATTAGCGTCTTTTGTCAAGAGATTCTGAAAAAGCTGTGAATCTAGAGTTACGCAAAAGGCTCTGTTTGCTCTCCGTTTCACTGCATAATTGAGAATCAATTGCGATATTAAAGAGTCTGAGTGGAGTTCTTATGTTCCTGTGGAGTTCAGTGTATCAACTTGCTCGCAGATGTTGCTCCTAAAACACTTTAATAGAAGTAACAGTTCAAATAGACTGTTTATAAAACAGAGCTAAATGTATTTGAATAGCACCGCTCATGTAACTTGTTCTTGGAAGAATTGTGAAGATGCATTTTTGAATGCAAGTTAAAATCTTTGACGTGGTATAGGCTAATGGCAAATATGAACATCTAAAACACTGGTGGAGACACATGTGAGATTGCTAGGCTCTTGTTCTAAGGAATAACATGATAAGTAAATCTCCATTTAATACAGTGTTGTGGTTGTAAACTTAAAAAAGTATGTAACCAGGCTGTTTTGGTCACCATTGACATCCATGGTAGGGAAACAAATACTATGAAAGTCAATGGCAACCCAAAACAGCCTTGTTACAAAGCTTTTTCAAAATAATGAATAATGTTCGGCAGAAGAAAGAAATTCATACAGATTTGGAACTACTCGAGGGTGAGTAAATCATGACAGAATTTTCATTTAGTCATTAATTGCTCACCCTCATGTCATTCCAAACCTATAAGACCTTTGTTCATATTCAGAACACAAATTAAGATATTTTTGATGAAATTGGAGAGCCAACTATTGACAAAAATATATTTTAGCTTTCCTTGCTCAAAAAAAAGTCTTCTTGAAGACGACGTTGAGCCACTATTGTCACATGGACTGTTGTATGTATTAATACTACGTTTCTGGATCTGGGATCATTTCAGTTGTGTTGCTGTCTATGGAGGGTTTCCGATTTCATCAGACATATCTTAATTTGTGTTCTGAAGATGAATGAAGGACGAGAGGGTGACACAATTTTCATTGGGGTGAACTATTCCTTTAAAAAAAAATTACACTTGTTTCAGTGTTTCTTGCTCATCCTTTATAATTGTTTAAAAAATGTACTTACAATTTCAGAGTGAAAATGGTTTCCGAACCAATTTTTTCTCAGTATATGATGACTCTTTGGATTGTATTTTGTTGGATCCTGTCAATTCAAGAACTTCTTTTATTTGTAGCCAATATTAGTGTGCTGCTGAAAGTGTGGCATTTTTAAGTGTACATGAGTTACTTTCGGTGAGCTGCTTGGTTTCAGGTTCAGTAGCTCTGACTGGTTACGTCACAGCCTCGAGCGTGCCTGATTGACATCTCCCAGGAGTGCCGTTTGTCTGCTGAAGTATAACAAGTGCAAGTTACTCTGTACTGTTTGCTGGCAGCCAATCAAAATGAAATGGGAGCGCTTAACACAGGCTGGTTGCGTTCCCACAGCACCTGCCATATGACGAAAGAGGGAACAGTGCTTTTCCTCATCCTTTTTGGCTTTTGTTTTGAAGTCCATTAAATATGGCATCTAAAAGTTAGATAGTGACGTTTGCAGCTGAAATTTTTCTGCAGTGCAAATGGACACAGCACAAACCAGAGGGCAGAACATCCATCCATTCCAACACTCGGGCCCTGCCCAGAGCTGCTATGCACATAATCTGATTTAGTCTAGATGTGTGTGTGTGTGTGTGTTCGCTGTCTGCTAAATAAAAAAATGCAAGCTAAGGAAAAATGACAAAGAAAACTGCGGAAGACAATTGATGTAAAGCTGTAATGTTAATTATTTGGCTCCTTTTGGAAGTGATTAAATGCCAAGCCCATAATGCAGTGCTTTTCTCTCCCTCTCTCTCGCAGTTCATCCAAAAATGACAATTCTGCCATTTGTCCACCCTCATTTTGTTCTAAACCTATATGACTTTATCTTGTCCATGCCACAACAAAGGAATTGTTTTGAAGAATGTTCACACTGCTTTCTTTTATACAAGTGGATGGGTTCCAAAAAGGCAAAAAATGCACCGTAATGTCATGTTTATGGCCTGTTTTGAATTCATTTTCCATGTTTTACCACTGTCCTTTTTCCCGAGAACCCTTATATGGTGATTTTCCTTTTGTTAGTTATCCTGTGTATATTAGTTCCTGTGTGTTCCTTAGTTCTTCGTCTGGTCTACTAAGTTACTAGTTTGTTTGTATGAGTTTGCTATGTTGGATTTCTCCTGCATATTTGTATTAAGAATTGTTCAAGTGACTTATTGACTCCTGTGTTCTCACTGTATGCAAACCATGACACATAAACATACAAAAACAAATTCATATGACTCGCGCGCTATATTCCAAGACATCCTAAACAATAGAATTGCTTTGCCGAGTACAGACAAGTATTGCTTTTGTGAACTAATTGAAATAAAGCTGAAATAGAATAAAATAATAGATTAAAAAAACTTGTTGGTTGGGCAAATAATTGAAATAAAATAAGATGAATTACCGAAATAACTAAAACTGAAATTAAATTATTTATTTCAGCTAAAAATTAATGCATATGTGCTTAAAAAGTATTAAAATATACACTTAAATTAGAAAATACTGAAGTAAAAGCTAATTTTAAATAGTAATAAGCATGCTAGTATGTAAATATAAAAAACAACACTGGTACAGACAAAAAAATTGAAGTCATTACTAAGCTTTGGTCACCATTCACTTTGATTGTAAAGAAATAAGCAGCGTGGGCGTTCTGCTTAACTTCTGCATTTTGCTTTTTATGTTCCATGGCAAAAGAAAGACTTTGAGATGAAAAAATGACAACATAATTTTTATATAACTGCCTGCTGTGCTTCTTAAGTGTGACTGATCACAAATAAAATGAATCATTTACGAAAGCTCCATTACGTCTGTATTAAAAGCAGCAGGAAATTTTGACGTTGCCATTTAATGCTTTGTACTGAGTCATCAGGTCATTTGAGAGAAAAAGATGCCTCCTCTCAGTTACATACCCTGCCACATCCGATCATTACCAGCCCGTCGTGACACTGACCTCTCTGACCGCCTGTATGATTTGTGGATCATCATCTTCCTGGACAGGCTGCGTCACGGATCCTGACATGTAAAGATTGAACAAACAAGTCGAATAGAGTGCAAACACGCAGTTCTTCTCAGAATGACAGCACTTGTAATGTGATTAGTAATCTGATGATGTAAACATAAAGGACTCTGAAGGGAACGTCCTCAGGAATTTTCTGATGGGAGTGGGGCAGTGCCCACAGAGAGAGAGAGAGAGAGAGAGAGCCAGACTATCTGTGCTCGGAGAAAGTTTATCTGCCTTTGTCAGCTTGCCCCTGTGGGGTTTTGGTGCTTGTTAAAAAGTCCTGACAGAAAAACAGCAGCAGCAACAAAAAGACAGTTGTGAATGCAAGCTCAGTGAGCGTGTTGATGAACAAACTTGAGCCGTCTGCTATTTTTAAACTTTATGTCGCACCAAAGAGTGTCTTTTGCCTCTCGTTGCCTCACTTTTCAAACATATCTGTCTCTTGTTGAGATGGCAGCTGATCATCCACATGACCTTACCGTGTTTCTTAATTATTGTATGGAACATAAAACCTCCCCAGCTTGGATTAATTGAGTGCGCTTGTGATGTTTAAAGTGCAGGCTCAGTCTAAGTGCTTCAGGGTAAGAGGGAGCCACTGTGATCATTCATTAATTACCGTCGCTTGTTTCAGGTAAAATATAACCTCTGTTTTTTTATTGATCTCCAGACAGTTTCCAACAAAGTTCAAGTCTTATTCAGAAAGGGGGTATGGGAATTAATGAAGGGATCTCTCTCCGGGTGAGCATGGAAGATTCATTATGATGGGTTAAAAATGTTCTTATCTTTTCTTCAGTTCCCATTGGGTCATAGTTAGTGTGAGCCACAGAAATTAATATCAAATCAACCTAAAACCTATATTTTTTTGCCTTTCGGAGGTCAGGGTGGTTTATACTGTATGTTTTTTGTTGCTGGTGATTTGTGTTTCCCTTGTAATATGAGGTGAACACCTTATTGTCTAAGGCAGCTGTCAGTTACATGCCCCTAAGGCTGTGAGAGCGTTGTGAAAATCTGGTTTTGAGAAACTCATGACAGCTATGTAATGAACACTTCATGAAACAGTGGCGTAGTCATTACTCAGAGTGCAGCATCATGGGGTTTACAGACCCTCTTCATTATACCTCCACCCATCTTTTCTATCTTTTTCCTCCTCTCTTTTTTATTTCGCTCAACTGTCGAGAAGGAATTTCATTAAATATTCAAAAGAATCTGTTCCAACAGGATCATAAATAATGCTTCTCTCCCAGTTGTGACACGCAAAGTGATGAACCTTTTTATCGCAAGTTTTTCAGACGTGATCTTAAAGAGAATGATCACATCTTTTGTTCGCAGGAGAGCTAATTGCGCTTCGGTGAGTGGCGTTTCACTGCAGAGCTGGGTTTTTTTTTCTTTCTTTCTCTGTTTCTTTTTCTCCACCCCTCTTCTATCTCTCTCTCTCTCTCTCTCTCTCTCTCTGTCACCAGCATGTCAGTATAATTGAATTTCTGCACACGTTCCCCTTTTTCATCAATCACACGTGCTGATAAGGTGGGTTTAGGAGGGACAGTCAGGCGGAGCCCAGAGAAAGAGAGAGAGGGGGTACTGAGAAAAAAAAAAAAAAAAGAGAGAAGCAGACAGGAGCAAAGGGAGATGAAAGGAGAGAATGAATAAGGAAAGAAAAAGACACTGAATGAATGGAAAGCAGAGAGAAAGACTGTGATCCTGTGGAGTTGTGTAACTAGTGACGCTGGTGCTGCAGTGCAGTGCTCTGTCTCTGGGTTACGTTCACCTGAAAGTGCCCAGCAAAGTGCATTCGCAAGGAATTTAGTAACATTCCAAATCATTGGGACGGTTAATGTTCAGTCTGCAGGGCACTTGCCAAATTTACCAACCAGTCATTGCTTACCACATGATTAGTACACTGATGTAGGCTAAAATTATTTTTATTCAGCTTAAGACAAACTCTCTCTGAGAATCCCAACATGAAGCTGAATCTCATTTAAACTTCCAATTTCACCCACATCATTAGGAATGTGGAATATGTGGAAAAGTCTGTCTAATGATAGAAAAATAAATGTGTGCGCTTGACTTCTTGCATTCTTAAGCATATGTTTTATTATTTATTCTTTTTTATGAGCATCAGTGTACCATACTGCCAGTGAAATGTCTCTGTTTAAATTTATTAAATGTGGAAAAGTTGCGGGGCCTCAAGATTTGAAACAAGACAAAATTAGCATTAAAATAATATAACGTAGTTTTATTTTCATTCGTTTTAAAATATTGAATGATACATAAGCCCTTAAACGTTTCCTTGGTAAAAACTGTAAAAATTCAAATTCAACATCCACTAATTCACAAATAACTGTAAAAGTCATGGGGCCTTTGCATATTGATGAGGGTCTTTGAGTCCCTTATCAAGTTTTGCCAAGCTAGAGAACAACTGTAATGCTGCATTTTTATAAAATTACTAAAATTTCATGGTTTCCACTGTTATGGAAAACCTCACAATTCAATGAATTTTAAAGGAATGATTCCCATACCTCTAAAAGTAATTAATAAAGGAAATTAGTGGTCATAAAACGTAGAACTATACTACATATAAAATCCTCCACCGAGCCTTTTCCTCTTTTGTATACAAGTAAGTGCATTTATGTACAGAAAGTACTGTTTTCATGCATGTATTGGGTTTTGACATGCAATACACACAAAAAGCCAACCAAAAATCTTCATAAATGGATTTTAAAATGACTTACGCAGTATGTAATTGGCAGAACAAGTCATGGAAATGAATTTTTGTCGAAAGAAAAAACGAAAGAAACCCCCCGCAGTGTCATATTTGGGACAGAGTTTCTTCAGCACAGGACAGATGGTGAAGTTCAGTTCTGTCTCTTTGGCTACAGTACTGCTGTGTGTATATCAGCCTTGCTCTTTTTCTCTCTCTTTCTTTCTCTGGCTCCACTCATTTGCTTTATTCACTAAGAGCTCTGTGGCACACTAAAAATGAGCTCATGAAGCAGCTCTCGAGACCGAGCCTTTGAAAAACGGTTCAAAAAATTGGCATTAACAGCAACACCATTATGCTACACTCCATCAAAAGCAAATTGACAATTTATAGAGTTTACAAAGTCACAATTTAAGGAAGTGGAGCCGGGCTGGGCGCTGTGTGGCTCTTCTGTGTTGTGTTATTAGACTAACTGTGCCGTGTTTGCTCTGCTGCTGGGAATGACATGAGCTGTGGGGATAACGCCGGCCACCCCTGAGGCGGCCCTCTGAAGCGCTTCAGATTATCCACACGCTCACTCACATACAAAATGGCATGCTTACTGTAGATTATGTACATGCACTCTTGCTGCTCGCTCAGCCGCTGATGCCAACCTATATTGGCGGATCATGTCTCCTCGTACTGGAGGTCTAATCAGGCTAACATGCATGATGGTCCATCAAACAGGCCTTTAGAGAAATTGTGGCCACTTGTTTTTGCTGCTAGATGCTCGGATTTGAATATCTTAGCGACTGTTTCTAAACTGAAAGATCTAAACGCCTCTAATGCGTCTGAGAGCTCATGCTGTTGAGATGCCAAAGGAGCACCTCAGATGTGATTCATTGCTTTTGGTTTTCTCAGAAATAACACGTTCAGTCTGTCCGCTGCTTTTAAATTTAAAACAAGGGAAATTAAGTGTTTTTGATTTGGTGCTGTGAAGCTCACAATTAAGATCTGTTTACATCACAATTAAAGAAAAAACACCAGTATAAGGCCTTAAGAGATGAAAGATGTGCCAAATGATTGATGTCAAACCTCAGTATCACCTACAATAAAAGAGTCGACAGAGAACGTCTTAAGATCTGAAGTGAAGTGTCTTTTGAGAAATATCTCCACTTCAAATCTTGTGTGTTTTTTGTTTGTGTTTTTTTTCCTCAGGTGTGCTTCAAAATATGATCCTATTTCTGAGCAAACAATATAGCTTTATCGCCCGTGGCTGGTAATGGCATCCTGTTAAAAGAAGAAAATGGCATTGAGAAAGCTCAGCAGCAGGCAGGGATGATGCAGATCCTCAGGAAAGCGGGTGGGAAATTAGAAACTAGTATTGCTACGCTCCAGTCAAATGGACACAAATCTTCTTTCACACCTCTGAAGCTGATTACACATGCCTTTCATGTCACACTCGGTGCTTGGCTGTGAAATTACATTTAGGCAACAATGCAAAATCTTTATAAATGTACTTTATGAATCATTCTTTTCATGCCGCAGTTGTGGTTCTAATGGATATCAAAATTATACAATTATATTATGCTAAATATAATATATTATAGTTATTTTATTTTAGTTTTTATTTTATTTTCAAACGATTCCAAAGCTGAATATTGTTTTTTTTAAACCAATCGATCAACTACATGATTCACTGAGTAATGTATAAAGACAGTTACTTGTTTCAAATTCAAAACTAATCTGTTTTTAACGAATCATTCAGATGAATGATTCAGTGGCAAAATCATAAAGATATTATGATGTAACCAGCAGAAAGAGTAATTGAAAAATCCCTATAAATAATGCACTGTAACAGTGTTTCTAAAACAAATATAATATACTATAATATAATAGACAGATCTGTGCTTGTAACGTTTCTATGTTGTGTTACGTACCTATGTTTGTGTTCTATGTTTACCTGTATGTCCCCACGTGCTCTCTGTGACCTAGTTTTGTTTGATTAAGGATTCCTTTCAGGTGTGTTGAGTTCGTTATCTGTGATTGTCTTCCCTTTATAAGTTGCCCTCTGTTATTCAGTCCTCGTCCATCATCGTAAATGCTAACGTGTATTTGTATCTTTTGTTTGAATACCTCTATTTGATAAAGAATGATTGTTTGTGAAACGAACTACGTGACTCTCCGTGTCCTTCCAACCAGCACCCGTTACAGTGCTAATGTATACAAGTTTTGCTTAATTAGCAAACCAACTTTCCATCTGACTCATTTATTTATTTTCTTGCTCTCACTTTTTGATTATTGGATTCATTCTTGTTACAGAAAGAGAACACATTGTTACCTCCTCCCTCTCTTTCCGTCATCTCCTGTGTTTGTCTGCAGAATGAGGTCAACGAGTGCTCAATCCACACAATCTACATGTTCACCCCCCACATGCAGCACTCGGTAGACCCATTATTACAAGGGTCATATTTTCTTAACCCTGCACTTCTAGAGTTGATAGACAACTGTGGGGAGCGGGCGTCACAAGCTGATTAATCTTTATGCCATTATATAATCTGCTCCATTTTCGTTGACACCCCCGGATCTCAATGTAAAGAAATTGCCACTCAAAACTGCGCCACTTTAAGATAACGTCAATCTTTGAGGAATAATTAAAATCTTTCCAAGGTGAGGCAGTGAAAATAAATCAGGACTGTCTTGTCATCCATCCATCACTTAAGTAAATGTGTCTAGTCTCTCAACACTATTTCATTGCAGAAGCCATTGTTTTATCAAGTTTAATGGTGGAGGTATTCAGGGATCCAAACATATGGTTCTGCAGAATAAGGCATTAATATGTGTGGGTTGTTAAAGGGTATAATGCATTATAATTATTCATAATGTGCGTTGTAATACATTAATACAATAGCATGTCATGAATAATTCTGACCACATTTTAAATGCACAATCTAACAATGAACTGAAGTGTTATAATGTATGTGGTTACATTTATTCAAGGCATAATATATGCATTAAAACTACTTTTATAATGCATTATACATAAAGGTTTTAAGTAAAGTATGTGCTTATAAAAAAGTACTAGAATATGCTAGTAACGTGTACGCTAGTAAGCAACTAGAGAGAATTGGTCATTAAAATACAACTTAACAGTGCCATATGCATTTTCTGTGACAATTTGCTTCACCAAGGTATTTTTTTATTTTTTTTATTTTGGTTATTTTTATTAGTTCTGTCATATATATAGTCTTTGACTATGGACATTTTTTGTTGTTGTTGTTGAAAAATACTATTTTCATATGAATTTGTTTAATACAGGATTTGATGCTGCATTAATTCCTACATTGTTCTTATAATGATTGAAAACATGAAATGGTAAAAATAAAAATACAATTAACAAGAATTCTAATTAAACTACTACTACTACTTTTATTATTAGTAGTTTTTTTAATAAAAAAATAATAATCACCACTTGATTTTTAAAAAATATTTAACGCAATTAACGCAGGGGCGTGGCTATGATTGGACAATTTTATAAAGAAATCAGTATTGGTATAATGGTTTTATTTGAAGATTGTTTGTTTTAATGGTTTTATGAGATAGCTTTGTAATGTTGAATGGCTATTAAAGTTATTTAAAAAATTAATCAAGATTAATTTCAGAAAAATATGCAATTAATTAGATCATTCTTTTTTATCGATTGACAGCACTAATATTATAGTATTTCTAGTTCTTTTTATAGTACTAATAAAAGGTTTGGATCTCAAAATGGATGAAAAAGACCGAATGATCCAAATATTTCCATCCAAAAATGGTGGCATTTTATTAAATCATGCAGAAAAACTGGACACAGTGTAGAAAAATTACCAGCCCATCGACTGAATAATAAACATTTATTGCAAAGACCACTCAATCAAGCACCTCCAGCATGAACCCTGTCTTTCATGAATCTGTCACAAAACAAGATAACCACTGCAGCTATCAGAAGCAGTTTTAATGAATGGCACTGAATGAAAGCCAAAAGATCTGATATGGTGTTTGAAAATATTGATGTGGTTGATGTGTTTTCTGGGAGGTCAGACGTTGGTCATGGGAAAGCAGAAAATTTGTGTTCATTTGTGCCGTGTATATGTGTGTGAAGAGTTATCCACAGTTATCTTGTGTTTACTTTGCAGCGCCAGTGTCTATTTAGTTTCCCCGGTGTGTGAAATTGGCAATGTCAAGCCAAGCTTCCCAAATATAGCAAAACAGCTAAGTGAAACGTTTCTCCTCCTAACATATGCAGACTCACAACATGTTGTTTCCTACAGGCATCTTTCACACATGCACACAAAGACAGATGCCTCATATTACATCTGTATTCAGTCATGGGCTACCTTTCATTTACCATTTATGAGGCTGCAGTAATTGGTTTGACATTGAAATGGTGATGGGAAAAATACATCCACTTGATTGAGAAGGCTAATGAAAGCACGCTGCGTTCCTCGTACAGGCCTTCGATTCTCTCATTCACAAAATGAGTGAAAAGTTTGAACTCAGAATATGAATCAAAAAACGATTGTGTCCTTTGTGCCTCACAGGGCCAGTTAAAGCTGTGGAATTGTGGGATGCTGGAGAGAATAGCTCTAAAGCACATTGGGATTGAATTTGCTCAGCCAGATAGAACTTGCTCGGTGCATCATTATGATTAGACAATGAGTTCATCAAGGCCAGAGCTGCATATATCAGATGGATCTCAAAGGAGTTAAAGAACCAGAAAAGCTCTTCTCTTTCCTTTTTGTCTCGTTACGTTTTAATAAAGAACCTTATTAACTTTTGTTAACTCTGTCAGTCTGTAATATTGAGTTCAGAGCTCTCAAAATGTTTCAATGGTTTCTCTATTCCGTCTGTTCTGGTGCTTCATGAATAATTTTATTTGAACTGATGTTGTGTTTTGAATTTGAATTTTATTACTGATGCACAAATATTACAATTCTGCCTAACCATTTTACGGCTATATACAGTATAGAAATGTATAGGTGATAACTAAATGGTACCAATATATTGTGCATCCCCAATTTTAACAGCAGCAAACCTGTATTTGTCAGAATTGATATGCTATATATGTTGTAACAGTTGTTGTTTTTTTTTCTTTCTTTGTTCAACAGGATGTAAAATCTACATTCTTCCAGTTCGGGGCCTCCATCCAGCAGGAGGCGCTGCTCATGCTCAACATCATGGAAGAGTACGACTGGCACGTCTTCTCCATAGTGACCAGCAAGTTCCCAGGCTACCAGGATTTCATTGCCATCCTGAAGACCACGGTCGACAACAGCTTTGTCGGTTGGGACCTCCAGCACACCATCACCCTGGATGCCGTAGATGGGGACTCCAGGACTCAGATCCAGCTGAAGAAGGTGCAGTCTCCGGTCATCCTCTTGTACTGCTCCAAAGACGAGGCGGCTTATATCTTGGAGGAGGCCCGATCACTGGGTCTGACTGGGTTCGGCTACATCTGGATCGTGCCCAGCTTGACCACGGGCAACCCAGACATCACTCCAGATTCGTTCCCCTCTGGAATGATCTCTGTATCCTACGATGACTGGGACTACCCTCTTGAGGCACGGGTTCGAGATGGGCTTGGGATTATAACCACGGCAGCTGCAGCCATGTTGGAAGAGTTTGGGGACATCCCGGAGGCCAAAACCAGCTGCTACGGCCAAATGGAAAAAACCAAGCTGCCACCCAGCGCTTTGCACAAGTGAGTGAAGGATGAGAGCGGGGTTATTATCTGTGTGTCTGTGGAACGTTATTGTTTTCTGTCAACAGCCTGTCCATCCGCTTCCTGCACTTTTAAAAAGTAAAAACAAGAGGGCTATTTATGTGGAAAAACAGTTTTTGATCAGTCGAGTGGAAAAAGGAAAAGGTGGAAAAAAACAACCCAAGAGGTTTCTGTTAGAGATGTAGGGCATAGGGTGGGTGATATACCAGTACACACGATTGCCTGCTAGAAATTTGTCAACCGGTAGTGATTTTGACCATGAATGGTTCAATACGCTTTGCAAGTATTCTCATATAAAGCAATATGGTTTTTAAGTGAAAAAATAGGTTTAACAGTATATTGGTTATACCGTGATATATATCGTTAGCGTGAAATAAAATTACTCATGATAAAGATGTACGATTTAAATCTGCCACCCCTAATAGGGCATTTGCAAAAGTAAGTCTCAGCATTCTAATGTGTCTACTATGTCCTTAGGTAGGTCATTAAATTCCAAGTAGTCTCCAAAGATTTCAAACAATGTTTAATTATTACAATTTTAATTAAGACATCAATATAGCAAGTAAAGTAAAGCTATAATGCCAGTATCATACACTCTCAGAAGAACAAACAAGAAAAAGGGACAAAAGAGGCAGTACCTTTTCAAAAAGTACAACTTTGTTCGCTATTTACCCCTGAAGGATGTATATTAGATTACATATAGTATTTGTACCCTTTTAAAGGGCAGTGCCCCAGTGACAACCTTACAAAGCAGTGTACCTTGCTTTGAGTGTGTAGTCCTTAGCCTATATGTACAGTACATTTGGGATTGCTAAAATTTCGAACATCCTTGCTGAGTAAGCATTACTTTATTTTAAAACATACAAAAAAGAAATTGGACATTGGATTGCTTTCCTGAAATAAATTTGATTACAAATTGTTGTATCATTGGCATCTTTTTGCAATTTAAATACAGATCAGGCTATGAGACGTGATACATTAAAGAATCAAAGCTTTTTTTGTTTGAAAACTGCAAAAATCTTTTATTTCAAATTGAGTCACAAAAGTGAGGGAGGGAGCAGAATCGGCTTAATGTGTGTGTCTCTGTTGGTTTTCTGTCCGTCTTGTTCAAGTGGAAACAAGAGGGCTATTTATGTGAGCAAATAGAGTTTTTGGTCAGTCAGGTGGAAAAAGGAAAATAGGGGGTGGAAAAAAGCAACCCAAGAGGTCTGTAAGAGACACGCATGGGTCGGGCATATGCAACATTTATTGTTACATTCTGCTAATATATTTCTCAGCGTGAGCTGTGTTCTCGAGTAAGCTAATGGTTGAATATGGTCAGGGGAACGCTAAGGGAGTTGCAGCGCCGCTCAGACACACAGAGGTGGGTGCGGCTGCACTTCTCAAACTCTCCCGGGACGACGCAGTCCGCAGCATAGTGCAGCGCTCCCGTGCTTTTATTGAATAATGTTTTACACAGGGCAGAACAACATGGAGACTTTGCTAATGCGTTTGGAGAGCTCTCCAGATTTAAAGTGCTCTTGATGAGCCCGGGTGCTTTTGTCCCTTTAGCTCCTGCGTTGGAGCCGACTGCAGCACCCCGCTTGCATGCTGCCAGTCCTTAGTCTGTCTCACCCATATGCCGCTGTGGTACCTGCCAGTGCTGAGCAGACATGCTGAATTGCCCCATTTGCAGTGAAGCGGTGTTGCCTGAGATACAAGTTCACCCTGGTGTCTGGGGTACATTAATCCTGATAGTCTCAGCACAGATGGTCAAAGGCTTGGCTTGAGATGGGCTCTACTAGAGCCAGCAGAGAAGAGGACCCATGTCCTGACTGCATGGGGTCTCTTTTGTATTTTAGACTTTTAAGGCATGCGGATCATAAGATGAAAGGTATGAGATTCTTTGAAAATATGTCTTGTTCTTGGATTAAAAAATTCTCACAGAATAGCCAAGTCAATCTTTCTGTAAATATTAGATTTCTATTATAGATTTAGCCTCACTGCTTCATCGTTTTGAGTCACTTTTTGGTGTTTTATGCATTAGCTGATACTACTATGGTTAATGTTCTAATGAATTATGATATGGAAATGATGGATAATTGAATGAATGAGAGTGAGAATTGTGGTTGTGGTAGAAAAAAGAAGATAGAATGTCTGTAAAGATAGAATTATATTGTTAAATTAATATTTTTAATAATAGGCTGTCATAACACCTCTAAAGTTGAACTTGAAATATAATTTAAAATAAAATATGAATTTCAATACAGAAATTATATATGAAGTATACATTTTGACAGAATTTTAACACAGTTAAAACAATTAAGACACATAACAAGTTAGGTAAAACATATTATCTATGTATAGAAAATAGAAAATATTTAATATATATTTAAATATATAAATAATTTTTCCACATTATAAGAAAAAGATTCTAAGAAAGATTAAAAAGATTATACAAAAAATGTAAATATAAATATATAAATTTGTGTAATGTAGAAATCATTATACGTTTAGTTTTCTCCATTCAGAAATGTCTTTACTATCTTAGATTAATTTAATGCATCCCTGTTAAATACAATTATTTGTTTATTTCAGTTTCTAAATTTAGAATGATTTATACATTTGTATTTGTAGTTTTTTGTATAATGTTTTTAATCTGTTTTATAATTTCTGATAATCTGCAAAAATCCTTTTGTTTTATAGAAAATATAGACAATCCTATCCATATTTAAGCAGTGAGTATATGGAATGTATTTGGCACAGCATTTTTCTTTGGGGTGAAAAAAAAAACTGGAAAGTGAACCTCTGTCTGCATTTCATGCTCTTGTTAAAATTGAGTGTCAGAAGCCTGGGTGAAATATGCAGTCCCCAAGCAAAATTTTCCTTTATGACAGATTTAAGACTGTCATCTGAAGTGCTGTGAAAAGCGGACCTTAGCAAAATTTAGCCTTCATATATCAGTGACGAATACTGAAATTACCTGTCAACAGGGGAGAGGCACAGTGAGTCCAGTGTGCCTCCTCCTCTGTGTTGGGGACCAAGGGTAGCTGTCAGCTGTGCTCTCTGGAACCATACATTTCTGAAATAAAGGGCACTTTAAACACTCCCATTGAGACGGGAGCCAATCTGACCACCCCCAACAAAACACCATTTCACAGAGAGCAATGCCACAGGAGTCACCGCTATTACTTTGAACTTTCACAGGCAAAATTAAATATGACTTGTGGCAGTTATAATGCTGGAATATGAGCTGAAGTGGACTTCCAAGTGGTGGCAACAGGTCATTCTGTCCTGGGGAGGGTTAGCAGTGATGTCACTGGCACCTTGCCCTTAAAAGGCCTGAGTCGTAGCCCCTCATCAAAGCCTTTGCAGCTTGGATTGAAGGGAAATATGAGCTCCTGTAGAAATAATACTTTTATATGGCCATCACAGCGCATTAAAGAGAGTAAAGTTGGCATGCAGCAGCACAATGGGAAGCATTATGAAGTGCTGGGTTTAAATAACTGTCTTGAGCCTCTGCTGTCCTCACATTAGTGAAGAAAACAAACATCAAATCGTATCGTATTGTATCGTACCGTATCGTACCACATATTGTACTGAATCGTATCACATCGTATCGTATCACATCATATCATATCATATCATGTATCGTATCGTATCATGTATCGTATCATATCATATTATATCATGTATCGTATTGTATCGTACTGTAAAATGTATCGTATCATGTATCGTATCGTATCATGTATCATATCGTAAAATGTATCGTATCGTATCATGTATTGTATTGTATCATAAAATGTATTGTATCGTATCATGTATCGTATTGTATCGTATCGTATCATATCATCAAAATATCATATCATCATAATCGTAAAATGTATCGTGTATCGTACCGTAAAATGTATCGTATCATGCATCGTATTGTAAAATGTATCGTATCGTATCATATCGTAAAATGTATCGTATCGTATCATGTATCATATCGTATCATATCATGTATTGTTTCGTATCATGTATTTCATATCGTATCATATATAATATATCATATCATATATCAGTGTAATATTTAAAAAAAAATTCAAAATATTTGTATCTCCATTTTTGTTATTTTTCTTTTCTGAAAACCTTTTGTTTCTTAAAACGTAGTATTTATTTTAGGACTGCAACGAATAGTCGACTGGTCGACTAATAGTCAATGGCAAAATTCGTCGACAACTAATACGGTAGCATTTACATGCAATGCACTTTAGTTTATGGAACAGTGTTTATTTTATTGCTGATTGCAACTCTTTTGTTTACTTGTTTACTGCAATACTGCAAACTTTTCGTTCATATTTGCTATGCAGAAAATGCACTTGGAAGCAATAAATGTTATGTGTTCTAATTTTTTGTGTTTCATCTTTTTAATAATGCTAAAAACAAAATATATTAAATATACAAAAGACAGGTAGGTAGTAGAGCCCGACCAATTTATCAGCATGCCGATATTATCGGCCGATATTAGGCATTTTCCGATATATTCGTATCGGCGTTTATATTGGCCGATAAATGAATATTTCTAAAATAACATAAAAACGGATGAAACACCGTTCAACCATGTCATGACTGTTGGGGTATTATAGTTTGTCCACCAGAGGGCACTCTACACCGTCCCTGTTGGCAACACTCGTGTATAACGCGCCACACAGTCGGGAGATCAACGGTGAAGTGTGTTCATGGTGAGTTGGTCACGAGACATAAATTGCTTGAATGACAATTAAAAGAACATCCCCATCAGTCATGACAAAATTTGTGACTATCGTGTCTGCTGTTGAGAGTGAAGCAGAATTAGCTAATTATATAGAGATTTGAAAGAAATAAACAGCTGAAAATATATGCCACGCCACCCAACAGTATTAAGCTCGCAGTGCTGAATGTGTGACGCTCTACTCAGTATTCCGCTGAGCTGCTCGCGGCTCATATGAATGCTCCAATCGTGTACCGCTTGTGCTCAAAGGAAAAGCAAAGTCCATTCAAATAACGCGCAGACAAAAAAATTATATATATACTTGTTCCTGTTTTCAATAGCACCACATGCTGTGCTGTAACATGCTGTAGTTCTGCTGTACCGGACAACGCTGGTAAAATGATGCTACCCTCTCGTGACGGTATGCTCCGATAACAAAAGCTTTGTAGGACTACACATTATTTTGATAATTAGTCAAATTATATCTGATTCTGTTTCATCGACCTGACTAAAAATAATATATTGAGATTTAATATTCCTATATCTTCTGTCTGATTTTATTGTTACTTTCAATAAACATGGTTATTTTATTGGCTTGTGATTTTTTTCAATATCACAAAAAACATTTGAAATAAAAATCTTTTGAATTAAAAAGTTGAATTAAAAATCTTACAAAATGACTATATTGTTTAATAAAATAATAAATTAGCAGTTTCAGTTTCGGCCAAAAATCTCTAGATTATTTTTTGTAACTATTACTGTAAAACTAATAAATAACTACAAGGAAAATCTGTTAATGTTTTGTTGCGCGTTTCTGAAATGTTAAAAAAGTAATAATAAAATATCGGCCGATATATCGGCATATCAGATTTTAAAACCAACAAATAATTTATTTATTTATTACTTTATTTATAATTTACTTGCAGAACCCCTTTCAGCACTTTGGCGGTCCCTGGATCCCAGTTTGAAAAAAGTTTCCCTTGGCTTACAGTACATTTAAATAAACACACACACACACTCGCTGGTGAGATGGTTAATGGTCATTAGACTCTTACATCTGTTCTTGAGTCTACAGTAAAATAAGGCACTCTGCTTCACTGAATGTGGTGGAATGATCTGATCAAGGGTGAGAGTATGCAGAGACAATCAACAAGAAGATGGTTTTTTATCTTCGGTCAATAGCCATGTGGTCTAGAATCCATTTTTTTACACAAGCATTGCAATAGGTAGTGTATTCAGGTCATGTTTTTATTTTAAAACCTTTGCCTGGAAGGACTTTAATTGACCTGAATGCATTCTCAAGGGAGAGGAGAGAGATCAAACACACACAGACCCACCAGTCAGAGCCTTCTCCTCACACGTGCCGTCAGGAGCATATTTTCTCCTACATTGCTCGCCGTGCCCCACTTTGTATCAGATGCTCTTAGTAGCTCAGGTTTATATGCATGCACTCATTCTGCCATTCCCTGGGTCTGAGCCCCAGGTGAGAAGACCTCCACAGTCCCAGCTGTCTCAGTATTGTCGTACAGATGCGGTGGTCTCTTATGACATTCAGTGAGCACTGCACAGATACCAGTGTCAGAAAAATGATTGGATTTGTTTGTGTATCACGTCCAGAGTTATTACTCAAGGGAGGTTGATTTCATTTACACGTCCCTTCATGCCAGTGGGTTCGGATCGAGACGTGCAGACTCGCAAATTAACTAACTTAGTGTAGGAACATTTTCTTGCTTAATGACTGAAAAATTCTATATGTCGCATAGGGAACATCTTGCCTGCCCTCATTAGTGTCAACCCCGTTACTATAAATGCATAACGAGGAACTGTTATATTCAACCGCACTCGGTTGCAGTGCAGCTGCCTGCTTCAGTTTGACCACATATAAAGTACTGTGAACATTTTCAGGCCAGTTGTACCACCCACCTATTTTAATCTGGATGATCCCAGAGCAGCTGTGCAGTTCTTTCGGGTACACCTGCTGTAATGAGGGCTCTGATGAAGGATTCACAGTGAGCAAGCATGGGTCAGGGGTTGTTATGGGCTTTAATTAGGGAGAAGTGAGCTGGGGTTCTTGTCCTTGAAGCACAGGGTTGCTGTGACATTGTGGAGATGGTCAAGCAAGGTCTGTTTGGGTCGACTCTGATTCTTGTGCTGGTGTAGTCAGGGGCATTGTCATTTTTTTCTTTGCCAATCATAGCTTATTGGCTTATCATGAGTCATGACTAGGAAAATTTCCCCCCCAAAATATATGTATATTTATTTATTTTTCACTTATAATGAATGCATTGGTTAGTGTGTAAGCCTTATATTTTTCTTTTCTTTTTTTTCCACATTGCAAACGCATTTTTTCATTTTATGTCCCAAAGGGGGAAAAAAAGTTATTTAACTTAGTTTGGGTTTAAAGAAATAAATGATCTGCAAAAGATATGAACTGATACAATTTACAGTTAAACATACTTAAATGTACCTTATTTTTAGGGATGTACTATATAGGTTGATATACTTTTGTATATTTTATATATAGATTTAGGGACATACCATTTAATTTATCAGCTAATATTTTAGTTTTTTTTATTTGTTTATCAGTATCGGTTGATATTGAGGCTATATACTGTATATGAACCAGTACTGGATATATTAATTTGGCCATCGTCTAACATTCAGACTGAATTCAAATTTTATTATCTTTTAAAAAAATTGATTAATCCTAAAAAAAAAAGAAAATAGCCTTGAATTATAATATTGGCTGACTGACATTTCCATTATATTATTTTTATTATTTTATTATATTATTATTATTTCCATTACATTATTTATTATCAAAGGAATGTACAGTATATTTGGGATGTTTTAAAAAATAGTTTGAAATGGGAGAGGCAATTCAAAATCAATGTTACCACGTTTTCCATATGCAAATCTTTTCTTTTCATTCATCTCTCCTTCTCCCTCTTTGCATATTTTTACTCTGTTTGTTCGTGCGGCTCATCCAGTCCGGACGCCACAAGTCTAGCAGTGACAGAACATGCTAAGCTAATGAGCACAGCCATCCTGCTGAGAACCTAAGTAACTAAGCTTTCCTCAGTAATTCACGAGTTCATACTTCCTCAAAATAATAGAAAGAATAGAAAGCGTGTTTGGCGTGTTGTCCAGGGGAGCGAACCAGGAGCTCGGTGGACTCAGAGCCGTGGTAGTTTGAACTCTTGCGAGGGCAGAGCTTGGCGTCCGGCTCGAACCCCGCATGCCCCCCTCTGAGGAAGATGAAGAGCAATGGCAGAGTAGGGGTGGCGGCGGGATGCAAGAACAGGATGCGGAAGGGAGGAAAATTTAGCTTATTTAAGGCGCTATGTTCCGATTGGGTGAATGGATAATAGGCTGATTGAGGAATGTGAAGCCAGCCGTGGCTAATTATTCGTACATGCTTCTCCTGAAATTAGTTTATCAACATCACTTGGTAAAAGGGGCTCTGCAGGTGTGAACAGTGTAGTGATCCACAGTTCACAGTCTTAGCAGCAGCAAAGGGAACTGCGTGAGGTCTAAAATATGAAAGGAGGGTTAAAATAAATAAGGCAGCCCAGTGTGAATGGAAACATGTCTTGTAGTGGAGGAGAGCAGAGCTTATCGATTCTCTCCCTCTCCTGCAGTCTGATGTAATTGGATTCAGCGATATATCTAGGGTGAGTGGGCCTTCGCTTCGCCCCCTAAATGGGACCCCAATCAATTCAACAAGCTGCACTGCCATTCAGTCACTAGACGCCCACTTTCATAAATCGATCATCGTGCCACACTTCTAATTCTGCTCACCGGGCAGTACTGCGGCAAGAAGTTTATACCCCAGGCCAGACCCATGCCGCAGGGTTCGTTAAAATGACTGGCTCGTAATTACTGAGGAAGATGGGCAGTCTGATGTGTTTGTGTCAGCCGGTGTGTTACCACTCGGGTCTCTGAGGGAGGCCTGACGACACGGTGTGAAAGGTGGGAAGGCAACACAACATGTTCCTGGCTTTATCGCTTTTAAACTGATATGACAGGAACATGGTGGCATTGTGAAAAGAGAAGGATCCGGACTGTATTCACTTGGGTTTTGCTTTCCACAAAAAATGCCCATCTGGTTTTAACAACACCCTTTATGTTGTGAGGAAAAAAAACAAAACATTTAGACCAAAGGTTTTTAAAGGTTTCTTTTTGCCAGTGACTTCAAAGTACAAAATATATATGCTAAATAAATATGGTAAAAATAAAAATAAATAAAAATACACGTAAAATGCCTGGTCCCCAATTAATTTGAAGATTCGAGAAATTGTTAATAATAATATTCTTCAACTTGAAAAGAAATGTTTAAACAATTATAAATAAAAATACACTTAAAATGTTTTTTAAAGATTTTTTTTTTAATTCTTACTGATAAAAGTTAGTGTTAATAATCATCATCATCATAATTTCCAGCTTTTTTAGTTATGGTACTACTGTATACACAAAACTTTCTAAAAAGTTTAAAAGTTTATCTAAAAAAAAAAAATAAATAAAATTATATATATATATAATTTTGTGTGGACCCACTTGCACCACCTTGTGGACCCCTGGGGTCAACTTGTTGAAATTCACCCAAAATATGAGCTTTATTTTTCTGTTATTCAGTCTTCTGGAAAGCTGGTCTGGTTTACTTCTAACCAAACCAAAAAAAGAAGCTGAGGAACCAGTCAAAAATAATTGCTGTGGTTATCTACATAATGCCACAAATGATATCAGAAACATTATGGTGAACCCATAATGTTTCCTTAGATTTGTCTCTTTTTTGTACATCTACATGCTCTCTTTCTATTTCTTTGAAGATGAAGACAAAAGAAAGAATATTAGTGATTCATGTAGATTTCATTGGATACTAATAATAGCTCAGGCAGATTTTTCATCTTCTCTTAATGTGACGTCTGATTTAGGTCAGTCATTAGTCTTCAGATGGCTCATTAATTCCTCTTTTTGTCTGCTTGCATGTTGAAAATGACCTTCATATGTTATTTTGATCTTTTAGGTATAGAATGAACATCATTAGGATGAAAAGTTCTTTTCATGGCTACTGCAGCAGATAAGATTTGTGTCACCTGACTCGCTCTATTTCTGAACCTGATGAGGCTTCTGCTTCCTCTAGGTACATGATGAACGTGACTTGGGATGGCAGAGATTTGTCCTTCACCGAGGACGGTTACCAGGTGCATCCCAAACTGGTTGTGATCGTGCTGAACAAGGACAGAGAGTGGGAAAAGGTAAGGAAAACAACTGACCTCTTTAACTGCGCCATTATAATTTCATTATAACTCCTCCAAGCAAAGCGTCATTAACAACTGTTCACACAATATTAGTACCCATGAATCCGCCATCTTAATTACACCCTGGAACGGTGTAAAAGTGTGTCAGTGCGGTAATTACCTCAGACGTGCGCTGCCAGAGTCTGCAAATTCGGAGGTGTAATTAGGGCATGTTTTTTTCCCCTTCTAGACCGCAATCCAGTCTGAGACCAAACATGAATGAGAACACACGTGTGTGCATTAGTGCAGGTATCTCGGATGAGCGACCCCCTATTTTTATTTTTATTTTTTGGTTTTAGTAGAAAACGTGGTTCAATGAAACCAGAGCGGGAGGAATAATTGGAACGACAAAACAATAGGAGAAATTGATTTGTGGAGTTCGCTCTGCAAATCAGTCAATATCGGTGGGAGTCTAATTGACAGAATAAGGCTCGCACTGAGAGACGGATTAGGTTATGAATACACATCCATGTGGCAAATGACAGATTTGCTCTGATCAGGCCTTTTGATCTCTTGTTGGGAGAGCGTGACGATCATCAATAGTATCAACATATCTTGCATAATTTGGAGGAGAATCCACATAATCGTGGTCTGTCTTAATATAACATGGTATGGCTCATTAAACGACTGTTGTTTTGCAGATATGATATTGGGTTTGTATTACAGTAGGATAAAACACACTAAATTAGGTCCCAGAGGTGTTTAGGACCTCGTTATTCATCTGATGTTAAAGTGTTGGGCTCTTTTACGGCAGCTCTGTATTGTTTTTCATGCTGTTTCCACTGTCCATTAAACTTATGTCAATCTGTTATACAATCAGCTCATTTGGGATTAGATACTGGAGTAGTATTAGTGTTTAAAGCAGAATATAATAGGTGACAATGACATTCATTGTCCAAATTCTCCTCAATGTCTCCCAAAAAAAAAAAATGTGCACAAAAGTCATTTTTATCACGTAAATACAACTAAATTTTTCCTTGAAACTTTTTTGTAAGTGCAGTTCACAGCACTTTAAAAGTGACTTTTTTTTTGCATGTTTGCATTTTCTCCAAAACACTAGATGGCACTGTATAGAAAATATCAGCTGAACCATCAATGGGAAGAATGATGTTTTCATTATAATACACCATCAATACATTTTAAACACAAATTAATAAAGTGTTTGCAGTATAAAATAAATTTGCTGTTTAAAAATATAAAATCGTTTTGACTCAGTATTCAAAAGGCAGCTTGACTACTTATGTGAAAGCGTAGGTGTAAATACACTATATTACCAAAAGTTTTCGCTCACCCATTCAAATGATCAGAATCAGGTGTGCTAATCACTTGGCCTGGCC
>JAUCMS010000062.1:13751360-13768527 GCA_032357445.1 Enteromius radiatus | reverse complement strand
ATGCATAACTGATGCATAATTGTGAACAAGTTAATCATAAATTACTAGTTTATTTATGCTTAACTAATGCATAATTCGGGCCATTAAAATGTTAGGTTAATCATTAATTACTAGTGCGTTTTTGCTCAACTAATGCTTAATTATAAACAAAATAACCATTAATTAATGCTTAACTAATGCATTATTCTGGCCCCCTATTCTAATGTGTTACCGTATGTCTTTATTAAAAGAAAGCTACTAAAACATTTGAAGACATGTCATGTTTCTCCCTATGCATGGAACAGTCTGGAAAATGCATCAGTCAGCTGAGCGTGAAATGGTCCTGACATCACGATTCAGATATTTTATGCTTTAAGTTGATCTGTGATTAATGTCCATCAGCAACACCACAGAGGGAGGAGGAACCTACATTAAAAAGTGCTGCAAAGGCTTCTGCATCGACATCCTGAAGAAAATCGCTCGGAATGTGAAGTTCACCTACGACCTTTATCTGGTGACCAACGGGAAGCACGGCAAGAAGATCAACAACGTGTGGAACGGCATGGTGGGAGAGGTGAGAAGATTTCAATAGCCAAATCTGCCCATGCTGTTTATTATCGAACGCCGCTTTTCCATTTACAGAGCTAAACAAAGGTTAGATTGAATAAAGTTTTGTTCTCCCTCTTTCCCTCTCGCTCTCTCTCCACTGGAAGTAATTTTGTAAAAGTCAAAGCCTGATAGCAATCAGATGTGAAATTGGGGAAAGGAGCTAGATATTTGTTCAATTTGGTTCCCGAGAGAGCGAAACGCTGGAACTTAAGTTTCATTTGGCTGCAAAAATGAATCAAAATATCCCAAGTGTTCTGTGTATAAACTTTGCAGCTTTTTTTGACTAAAGTGCCATGTCGCCTTGTCTCCTTTCACAGGTGGTGTACAAAAAAGCAGTCATGGCCGTGGGCTCCCTGACAATCAATGAGGAGCGCTCAGAGGTCATCGATTTCTCCGTCCCCTTCGTGGAAACGGGGATTAGTGTGATGGTATCCCGTAGCAACGGAACCGTCTCCCCATCAGCGTTTTTAGGTAACTATCTGCAAGGCACAGCGATCGTCTTATTTCCACCTGTCAGAATATTGAAGTCTTCCTACCAATCAAACCCCAGATCCGACAGGCCGATAGAGTCGCCCACAAATCCGCTGAAGTGGGCCGCTTTTAGATTCATAGCACCCTGAGTGCTCCTTTATGCTCGATGGCACTAGATCAGCAAGCCATTATTTAATTAGCATAAGGCCAATAATTACAGGGTCTGAGAAACTTCCCCAATGGGCACTTGCCAGTTTCACATTTGCTTCCCACGGTAAAGCTCTTTAATCTCTTCAGCTTGTCTATAGTCACATATCAAGTAGAACGCCTGGATGATAGTCGCTGACTGTGACTTTTTTCCCCCAATCTACCTTCGCTGCAGAGCCCTTCAGTGCGTCTGTGTGGGTGATGATGTTTGTGATGCTGCTGCTGGTGACTGCAATGGCTGTCTTCATGTTTGAGTACATCAGCCCCCTGGGCTTCAACAGGAATCTCGCTCAGGGCAAAGGTACGTAACTAGCACTCTCTGCTACTCCCTCTTTCCCTCCCTCCCTCCGTTTCCCCTGCAATGCAGTCGCTCTTTCAGTTTGATGCACACTCGTAAATCCTTGCCCTGCTCTGATAGAGCGTCTCAGATTTTGTTCTTTTGCAAAACATAAAGGCTTAATTTATACTTAATTTCAGTGCTGAGCGGTTTCAGGCTCTGAGTTAGTTCAATAAAGTTCAATTCATTTTCATTTGATTCAAGTGGATCAGATTTAATTCGTGTAGCCTCATTTGGAGTGCCTTTGTTACGTGGCGCTAAAAAGCATTTCTTCTTTTCTTAGACGACTCATTTAAAGCATGGATTTTCAAAAGGGAGGCATGTCAAAGCAATCTAAAGATAAATCAGCTGTCTGCTTCTACACCCACCTTACAAAGGAACCGTTCTAGGTTTACTTCTGTCTATTTATCATGAAAACAAAGGCAGATGAACTGTTCAAGAATATGAAGATTAACAGCTGAGCAGCAGGGTGCTGTACTTTGGCTTTATTCTGTGCATGTGCTCTAATGACCGTGAAGAGGGGATATAATGTTATTTCTTAAAGAATTAAAGAACTAAGAAAGGCTTTGGCACGAATGAAGGATGTTAATGAAAACGCATCTTCCGCAGACCCCCATGGACCATCCTTCACCATGGGCAAAGCAGTGTGGTTGTTGTGGGGCCTGGTATTTAACAACTCTGTGCCCGTGCAAAACCCCAAAGGCACCACCAGTAAATTCATAGTGTCCGTCTGGGCCTTCTTCGCTGTCATCTTCCTGGCCAGTTACACTGCCAACCTGGCTGCTTTTATGATCCAGGAGGAATTTGTGGACCAAGTGACAGGTCTAAGTGACAAAAAGGTAAAATAATGTATATTTGTACGTGTTTTTTTTTTTACTTATTTTTAAGAAATTAAAACTTTTATTCAATAAGAATGTGAGACATGAATCAAAAGTGAGATTAAAGACTTTTATATTTGAAATATTTGAAGTTTTATTGAAATACATATCTTTTAATCAAGATTTATGACGATTTACACAAAAATGTAAAGTAGGACAACCTAATACAACCTACAACCAAAGTTTTTCAGCTTTACCATTATAGGAATAAATTACATTTTAAAATATATAAAAATATAATATAGCTATTTTAAATTGTAAAAAATAATTCACAATAATAATATTATTTCTGTATTTTTAATCAAATAAATGCAGTTTGGTGAGCATAAGAGATTAGAAACATTCCAATATATACAGTCCTCAAATGGGACAGGTTTAATCATAAAAACAATAAGTTTAATACTGCTTTAAACTGTTGTTGTTCCCCCCCAAAAATGTTTTCTGTTTAAATTAAATGCAATTTTGTTTTTCTGGGCAAACAATCTTGTCAGGCATATTTACAACAAAAATCAATTTATAAACAAAACATAAAAAAACAAAACAAATTACTTTCAATATACTAATACTAATAGTTGCCACTATGCTAGGTTTTGCCCATTTGTCACTAAGGTTTAACTTATTTAAATTAAATTGAATGATTCCTTATCCTTTTATATATTTTAATATGTACATAATATGTATGTAAGTCAGAATATGCATGTTGTTTGAATTTTTAAAAATCATGTTACACTGAATGACAGTGCAACATTATTTCATCCTAATTTTGACATTTTATTCTCAAAAAACGTATTTGAAACCTTATAAGTAGACACTTTACTATTTAATGTGCTTTTTATGGACATAAAATCCCTTTTGTGAATCTCTTTTGATACTGACATCTTGCCACCTTTTATCCACATACTGTACATATATATATATAAAAAACCATAAAATAATATTCACATGTAATACGGGTTACCTTGCGTTTAGGTCATGTAAGGATATTTAGTGATAGATAAACGTGGTATAGTATGTGTGTGTGTCTCCCAAAGACCTAATGAAAGCTTGGCCACTGATGGCAGCACACTGGTTTCGATCCTGTAATAGCGCAACAAAGTACTTTGACCTTTGGTAAGACGTTGCAGTCTCTGCTGGGTATTTACTGCAGTCTACAGTGTTTACTTTGCAGGCTTGAAGTTTTGTCGGGCGCTGGATGTTTTGTTCATGAGGCTCGTATAAAAGACTAACAAGTGCTCCTCTTTTACATGAAAACAAAGACTTTGCAACTGATTAGTATTTATTTCAGAGAGAGAATGTACAAGAATCTTTCATGAGAAGCCTGCACCACGCCAGAATGCTGCTGTGAGTGTTGGATGACAATGAGCTTGAGCTCTTTAAAATAATTTGGATGCTTGGAAAGTTTAAAAAGGACTATGCATTGCTTGCTGAACTTGAAGACTACTGCTGGCCTATAGTATGAAATTGAACAGGAATTGGAATTGGAAATTGGAATAGAACAGACCAGACTAGGCCAGAGTAGAATAGAATACAATCATATTTTTAGGTACACTGTAAAAAATGCTTTTCAAGACTAGATTTTTTTGTCTTGTTTCCAGCCAAAATATCTAAACAATTCTTAAGTCAATAAAAAATATTCTTGTTTTCAGAAAAACAAGTCAAAATTATGTGAGTTTTACTTTTAGTAATCTGCTAGTGGGTAATATTTTTGGTATTTTGGGGGAGATCAGAAATATGGGAAAACAAGTGAAAATCTGAACTAGTAGCCGATCTAGGCAAGCATAAAATATCCTGTTTGAAAAGAATCACTTCAATCACAAATAAAACAAAGCCCAAAGCTATTTCACATAGATTGTGAACTCTCTTATGTAGCGGTGAGCTCTATTAAAGTAGAATCATTTGTCTTGTTCGGCTGTCAAGGGACTTTTTGTAGGTATTTTACTGTAAGCTCAGCATTTGTGAACGGTGTAGAGTTGTGATGCACAATTTCATCCACAGAATACAAAGAACTGTGCTTCTGTACGAGTCCAGATAAGAGTATAAGTAGGAATGTGTATTTTTCCTGATTCCCCAAAACAGTTTTTTTTTGTTTGTTTGTTCGTTAAGGGACTGTTATTTAAGTGCTCAAACACTTGAAATATGACTGGCTAGTGAAAATAAATAACCATACTGAGTCAAGCACTTTAAAAAAAGAGTGCATTGGCAAGAGAGCAGCAGGTGTAGACTGGTTCAGGTGAGAAGAGCTCCTCAGGTACTTGTTCCAGACAAAAAGGGCATGTTTGGCATGTAATAGAGAATAAATGGTATAATAAGACAGGGAATGTCCTTTCTCTGAAATAGAAGTCGAGAGGAGAGTTGAATTCATGTGTTATATGGGCTTGAGGAAAAAGATGACATAAAGAGCAAGAGGAAATAGCTTAAGAAGCCCCGGCCTGCACTCATAGCAGAGGCACAGCTCTGGTCAAACAGTCAGCAAACACATTCAAACACGTCCAGTCTACCGGCAAAATGCTTTTTTTCTATGGTACATATGAGTGATGCAGAATGATTCTCAAGCAAAACATCCTGGCAGGTTCAAGCACATATTAACTTAGGTCCAACTCCAGCCCTTAATACCCACATGGACTACTTATTAATTAAGTCAGTGATACATTTAATCAAAATTATGCCAAGAGAATTGGTACATTCTTTTAAAAATGTTTTTTTCTTTTAAAAACCTTTTCCTATTAAGAACCTTTCTGTGCAATCTAAAGGTTCCGTTGATGTTAAAGCTAATAAACAACTTGAATTTTCAAAGGAAAACAGCTGACAGGATTAGATTAACAAACTCCTCTCAAGCATTATTTTAAGACTCCATTCAGTGTACAGTAAACTCATACAAGGTGTTTCACAATATTTAATAAGGGATGTTTTGTTTTATTTATTTTTTTTAATTGTCTTATTGTACAATATGGTTTCTGTACGTAACTTTTACAAAGTACCGGGGAATGAAAAATTATTTTGTAAAAACAAAACAGTTGGGTGGTAAAGCACTTTTGGTTCTTATTAGAAGCAGTCACTTTAAGAGTGTGAGTGATAAAACTCAATGTTCACGTTTTTTTATTGTTTGTATTTATTGCCACGAAAGCATTTTATTTCCTGCTGTGCTTTTATTGATCATTTATTCTGGTTTTTAACTTTGCAGTTTCAGAGTCCCTACTCATACTCCCCTCCTTTCCGCTTTGGAACGGTCCCTAATGGCAGCACAGAGAGGAACATCCGTAAGAATTACCCCGACATGCACCAGTACATGGTGAAGTACCATCAGACCGGGGTGAACGACGCTCTGGTCAGCTTGAAGACGGGGTATGTATCACACCCTCCCTCACTGTGTTTATCCTGTCAGTCTGAAAGAGTGAATGACTCATTGTTTTTGCTGGCATATAATTTTCTCACTCCAACTGCTTGCTGTGCATTTTTAAGGTGGCATAGTTATTATAAAAGTGGTGGTTCACAATTTTTTAAGAATGTTGTTACATCTTTATGTTGCTCCATATTTATGTAGGGCTTTCTTACTTGAAACACAAACAGTACATGCAAAAAATCAAGTATCGAGACCTTGATCAAGCTACAATTAAAAATCATATCATAGCTTTGTGTGAGGGGTTATTTTAGTATCCTGTTACCTTTTTTGCAAATATTAGTCATTTTGTTATGTACCTTTGTGATTTATATTAATTGTAGTTTTATATTAAAATTGCTTTGTTCTTCAGTGTTGGCAATTGTAGCGCTTCAACACTTTTTAAGTGTACATTTTAATGTTTTTAAATGAATAGTTACCAATAACAACACTGAGAACAGACTGAATTTTTTATTATCATGCTGATCTCTAGATTAGAATAATAAAA
This sequence comes from Enteromius radiatus, assembly GCA_032357445.1. Taxonomy (NCBI): domain Eukaryota; kingdom Metazoa; phylum Chordata; class Actinopteri; order Cypriniformes; family Cyprinidae; genus Enteromius; species Enteromius radiatus. Next base: position 13,762,162 of record JAUCMS010000062.1, on the reverse strand, counting down.
ACTCAGTTCTAACAACGCAAGGAAGTTTTGCAGTTTCTTTTTAATGAAAATGATCAAATCAATGATGAAAAAAATAGCCCTAGTACATTTTTGACATTTTTTGAGGTTACTAAGTCAATTCAGCTTCATATAATTGAAATACAAGCAATACTGCAATAATGCTGAGTATTATGAGGTACAGTGAAAGAAGGGCAGTAGTGATATTAAACAGCATTCATTATCTCTTTGAACTGCAGCAAGACTATGTCGTCTTTGTATATTGGCAGATGAGAACAACACAAGCACAATATTAAATTACCTTACAGTATATTAATAAAGCGTAGATGATGTCTTTTGGAAGTGTACAGCGTCATTTCTTGCAGCTTGGCATGTCTCTACACATACTGCAGATGCACCGTTACAAACGAATCATTGAGCAAATCTATTGGATGTCAGCGTGATCCCTGAGTTACAGTTGACATTCTTGAAATGTCAGACAAGCAGACTAATGAGTCTTAGACAAAGGCTTTTCCAACAGAGAGATCGAGTTTGACAAGCAGCCCACCGTGGCTCCAAATGTCAGTTTGTAGGTGGGGTCTAAAGTCGGGTGCACATACTCCAATTTTTGTCATGTTTTTGCCAGTTGAGACAAATGTCTGAGATCGTAGGAGATTTCTGTCATGTCATGAGCTGGTCATATGATGACTTTATGTTATAAATGAGGTTTTACAGTATATACAGTTTAGCATGGAAAATAAAAAAATTCTCTATTCGTTTTTGGTAACACTTTACAATAAGGTAATCTTAGTGTTTATTTCAGCATTCACTAATGCATTATAAAAATCATTCAAAGTTGTGTTTGTTAACATTAGTTAATGCACTGTGAATTAGCATGAATAAACAATAAACAACTGCATTTTCATCTGGAATAAAGTTATTATTTGTTAATATTGTTTATATATTTGTATAGCTAATTTTGGGCATATTGTGTTTCTATTCTAATTTTTTAAATCCAATTTACTTCACTTCTCAGAACAAATATTATTCCAATAAAAAAAGAAAAAAAGAAAATTGTGCCTCACAAGCAGCCATGATAAAATACAGCATGTTGCCTTTTTATTTTTTACTATTGAAATGCATTTTGTAAATACAAAAAAGAAAAACCTCAAATTTTCTGCTCCCTTTTACAGACACCATTTTGACAACCCCTTGCATTAAACATTAGGTCGCAGTCAATCAAATAGCTTTCATTGCACTGATTTTCTCTCCATTGCTTCTGGTGTGATCTCACCCAGTGCTGTCTCTCACCTTAAACTCGTGACTCTGCATCTGCATCATTGCTGTAAAGTTAAAATGTGTTATGATTCATTCGAGGCTTTTGATGACATGGCAGTGCTGTTAAGGCATGAGAATGACTCATAGCATTTAACCTCTCTATTTGGCATCTGAATGGTGTCTGTGCTCTTTCTTTTCACCAGCAAACTTGATGCCTTCATATATGACGCAGCTGTGCTGAACTACATGGCCGGCAGGGATGAGGGCTGTAAACTAGTGACCATTGGCAGTGGCTACATCTTTGCTACCACTGGCTATGGCATCGCACTGCAGAAAGGGTCAGCCTGGAAGCGCCCGGTGGATCTGGCCATTTTAGCTATTATTGGAGATGGTAAGTTCCTGCATGACTGGCAGTAGTCCAGAATACTATGCATGTTATGAAGAACAAACTGAGAGACGTATTAACCCACTGAGATCGTAGTTGTACAAGCACTACTGACCTTTCCATGGAGTCTCCAGCATAGTACTATAAGGATTCAAAATCCTTATTAAATATGTATGCTTATATAAAGTTGTGCAGGTAGTGAAGCACACCATTTCAAGTTATGAATGGCGTAGGTAATTTATTTGATGGTGCCCTTGTTAAACATTACATGTACTTTTTGTTATAGTAACAATAAATTAAGCATAATTATATTCAGGTAATGGTATAGTAAGTACATGTAGTTAATTAATATTACTCAATAGTAAAATGTGCAAATACACTGTAACAAGGGCACTTTAAAATAAAGTGCAACCATAACAATTAATTAAATAACAATATTAGCAATATATTTGAAAATAATTTTGTCATGAAAACTGTGAAAAGCAGGACATCTACTGTATATATTTTTACCTATAAAAAACATGTGCACATTATGTGTCAATGACTTATATTCATATTCCACTGTCTCTATGGTAAAAATATGTCTGTTTCTTATTTGTAAGGGTCTGTTTAATGAATAAATGTAAATGTCTACCCTAAAGAGATTTTATGCAGTGCATTAAAGCCAGAACTAGGCGTTGTGTTCAACGCTCCATCTGTTAAATTATTTAGCATACTTTTAGTTCAGGGATCTTCCTTCATAGATATCTGCAGTATTTCTTTCTCTCCATACTGTGCTTCACAGTAGTGCTATACGCCGAGTATGAAAAATGACAGAATTATCCTCCTGGCAGCTGCACCTTGTAGAGAAAGAGAAAAAAAGTCTCAGATGGTTCTAACATATGGCTAAAGCTTGAGTGTATAATTTTACTGATCCTTACTTTGACATGTTAGCGCGTGGGGAGATCTGGAATAGGAGGATATGTCTGTGGATGGCCCACTGATGTGTACATGAAATGGGAGACAGAGCTGATTGATAACGTGGGCCTGGGCGTGTGCGTCTCTCCTCAGGTGAGATGGAGGAGTTGGAGGCTCAGTGGCTGACTGGGATCTGCCACAATGAGAAGAACGAGGTAATGAGCAGCCAGCTGGATGTGGACAACATGGCTGGAGTGTTCTACATGTTGGCGACCGCCATGGGTCTCAGCCTCATTACCTTTGTCTGGGAGCACCTGTTCTACTGGAGACTCAGATACTGCTTCACTGGCGTCTGCTCGGGCAAACCTGGCCTGCTCTTCTCCATCAGCAGGGTAAGGCTTCTGTTCATAAAGTCATCCATACTTGGACATGTGGGGAAAGTATGTAGCGCAATCCAAGTCAGGTCTGTAATCATATGGATATACAGTAGTATGACGAGCATAAAGAAATAAGGGAAAAATGAGGGACAAATTATTTTAAGATCAAGCAATACTTGGCTGACCCGCTGTAGACCACCCACTCACACTCTTGAAGACCCCTAGTTTTGGTGTTCGCCCTCACAGTTATTGATTTTAATTTCATGCCATAAAAGGCGTCCTCAGTCTTGACAGTAGGGACATCCAATATCACTCAACCTGACTTCTGAGAGTGTCAGTGGTAATCCAGTTAGTGTTTGAGCTTGGTCCTTACCCTGACAGGGGCTGTGTTTGAAAGAAAAAGTTTGTCAGAAATTTGATTTTCAACCACTCGTTCCATGGCCAGGGAGCTTAAAATGACAGCGCAGCAGTCTGTTTTGACAGTATGAACTCTAAGCAGAGCCAAGAGCTCAGTATGTCTTTGTTTAGTTTTGATCCCCGATGGGTTTGTGTACGTGCTGTCAGTGTGAGAATATGGTGCATCTGATTAGCATCTTTAAGGTAATAAAATGCTGGTGTTGGAGAACTCAAGCATAACTGATGTTTAACCAGTGCTTACTGTTAAAAAGATATTCACAGACATAGTAAGAGAAGCGGATCATTTTTAAAGGAAATGTGCCTTTCAAAATAAAACCCTTGGCAATTTGTTTTTACATTAGACGACATCTGTGTCACAGGCTTTATCTATGCCCTAATTAAAAACTTCATAAGGGCTCTTTGATCACACTGATGGGTACATTTGCACATCACAGATATCATGGTTAATGTATGAATATTGAGCTTGATTCACTCTTTTTTTTCCGTAGGGTATATGGAGTTGCATTCATGGCGTTCACATCGACATGAAGAAAAAGTCATCTGATTTGGACTTCAGTCCACAGTCCAACATGCTCAAGCTTATCAAGTCCGCTAAGCAGATGACTAATATGACAAACCTCAGCGGCTCCAGGATCAATTCTCCTAAGCGTGGCGGTGAGTTCATGCATTCGGCGAGCCCCATGATCATGGACATGATGGCAGAGAAAGGGAATTTCATCTACACTGACAACCGTAGCTATGCACAGAAGGACATCTACGGAGACTCCAGCGACCTGCAGGCATATCTGGCCAACCGCCACAAGGACCATCTGAACAATTACATCTTCCAAGGTCAGCATCCCCTCACCCTCAATGAATCAAACCCTAATACCGTTGAGGTGGCGGTGAGCGCAGACACAGCCCAGACCAATGCGAAACCCCGAGCCCTGTGGAAGAAATCTGTGGATACTTTGCGTCAAACTCAGGGGCCTGATGCCCTAGACCCCCGTTTGTCCATGAAGAGTCAGAGGTACCTGCCAGAGGACACGGCACACTCGGATATCTCTGACTGCTCAAGCAGAGCCACCTCCTACAAGGATCCAGACAATAACAAGCACCTAAAGCCCAAGGATAACTTAAAAAAAAGATCGATGACGTCAAAATACCCTAGGGATTGCAGCGAAGTAGAGCTGTCCTACTTAAAAAATAAGCAGGGCGGAGCAGGCCGGGAGAAAATCTACACCATAGACTCTGACCGGGAGCTGAGTTTGCACTCAGACCCACAGCACTACAGGGAAGGCAGAGGCCTGACAACAGATGATTTGGATTTCGGCGAAATTTACTCTGACCACAATGATAATTATAGGAAATGCGACCAGCCCATCATTCATCTCAACAGCAGCCCCCTCCATCAAGGCGATTCAAACCTTCTGCCGGACAACGTCTACAACAAACACTACAATGTAAAAGAGAAGAACCTCAGTCCTCATGAAAGCAATGACCGGTTCAAACAGACTCATTGCCGGAGCTGTCTTTCGAAGGTGACCAACTACAGCACAGGGCCGTATGCCGGCCTACGCTCACCATATAACCGGTGCGAGGCGTGTCTCCACATGGGCAACCTGTATGACATCAGTGAGGACCAGATGCTGCAGGAGGCCATGATGAGCCCCAGCATGCACCAGGATGACATGTTTAGCCACTACTGGCCTCAGACGGATGGGCCACACGTGCAGAGAAGGAACAGACTGAGGCTCAGCCGTCAGCACTCCTTTGACAATATCATGCTTGAGAAGCCCAAAGAAATTGACCTGAACCGGCCGGCGCGGAGCGTCAGCTTAAAGGAGAAGGACCGCTTCCTGGAGGACAGCCCTTATGCAAACATGTTTAACATCAAGGCCGACAAACTATTCGGCAGCAGGTCCATGCTCTTTAACCGAAACCTGGAGGAAAGCAAGCGTAGTAAGTCACTTTACCCCGATCACCCCTCGGACAACCCCTTCATGCAATCTATACGGGATGACACTCGCCTGGTCCATGGCAGGAGCTCCTCAGATATTTACAAACAGTTGGCTCCCATCAAAGCTAGGAACGAGAACAATCTGAGGTCCTCCGTCAAGTCCACCACTTCATACTGTTCCAGGGATGGTCGAATACCCAATGACATGTACATTTCAGAGCATGTAATGCCTTATGTAGCCAACAAGACTAGTGCATACTCAGCTCCCCGGGTTCTCAACTCTTCGCAGTTTAGCAATAGACGAGTGTATAAGAAAATACCTAGTCTCGAGTCAGATGTTTAATGCTTTTTTGTGTAGTTGAACTATTTACTCACTTAGAATGCCACAGTCACCTACATCAACAATGTACCCGAGATATCGCTCCTCTTATACGAGCGTATTTTAAGATGCCCTCTGGGCAGGTATCTGCAGACAGAGAGTTAGTCAAGTGTAAGCCTGTAAAATGTGATCTGGCATGGAAGTTCTTGATTATCCCCGACACTTGGCCTAGCGCTAGTGTGTACTCAAAACACTGAGCGCTAGGACAGATGTGCCGCTTCAAGTCCTACCTGAAGCTGTGGTGGGCTAAAGCAGATCCTAAGGTGGGGTTTCAGGTATTTGGCCCCACGTTGCATGTGACAAGAGCGTTTATGTATCTGATGGACTGTGGCTGATCTTAAGGCAAGCAAGGGTATTTCATCCATGGCACTCAGCAATTGCATTTTTGCTTTTATTACTATAGACTTGGGATTTTTGGCATTCTAATCCCTTTTTAGAATTTAGACTCTTCTCTATCTTATTTGGTAGCACAATAATCATTAGTTAACCGCCCACCTCTGCTTTATAAACAATACTTCTATATTACTGTCAGGAATAGATTTCTTTTGCATGTGTGTTTCTTTTCCTGTCTTATTTCGGTTGAAGATATAACTACATTAAGGTGATTTGGTTCGACAGCTGAGGTGGTCATCTGTGCAATGAAAACTTGACCTGTACGTACTGTAGGTTGTTTGACTGGGAATATTGCGTTGATCCTCCATTTTCCAGATTGTGGGGAAGTTTTTTGCACTGAAAGTTTGTCTTGCATTTATTACCTTCGATACTTCCATCCCGTCACTGTACACTGTGAAACCGAATCAGAGCATCACCTCTCGAAGACTGTTGTTTACCGTAGTTTGGCGGAGCCTCGCTTCGCAGTTGCGATCCACTCAGTAAGTGTAACGAGGGCCGTGTGTGAAGCTTGAAATCTGAACTAGAGCATTGGGTTTTCTGTCGCAGTCCGTAACACCATCAACACGCTATTGACATTGAGGACTACCACGCAAGACCTTTGTTCTGCAGACCTATTACTAAACTTTATACTGTACAGACACACTCAATGAGCTCCATGCAACGTGAATCAGAACACATAGCCAAATCGTGTATTAGATCAAATACCTCAGGATGGTTCTGTGTCATTTTGTGTAATGTTTTCTCAACACCACCTAAAGGCACATTCACATTGCATTTGGGCATGTTTTCCTCCACTCCGCTATGGTTGTCCGAGGACTCCCATTGCGGTTGCATTAAGAGAGAGGATCTTTCAGCCATCTTTGAAATGAGCTTTATGTTTACGACTCCAACGTTTGTTGGAAAACAGGATGTGTATCGACATGAACGTGTTTGTATGACTGCTCTAGCAGCTTCCTCTCTCATATCAGACTTGGTTTCTTTGAACTTCCCCAATAATGTGACATAATTCACTGTACAATTATCTCGAATTTGCCATCGCTGTCATAATCATGAACATATTCATCATATGAAGTGCTGCTTTAAGAAGCTAATGTGCGTATGCACATGTAAAATATCAAGGTCTTGTATTCATATATGCCATACATAGTTTTTACTCTTTGCAACTTGTTTTTCAGTTATTTTTTCACCCTTGTAATAACCCCAGTCTTTAAGGAAAATGTATTTTGATTACATGAACATGAATTATAATAATGGCATGCGACTCAATTGTAACTCTTTCTATGTTTTTGTTATGATGTAATGATCACAAATTATTTGTAACAGGGTGCAAATATAGCATATATATATATAAATATATATATGTGGAAAGAAATGATCATTCATATTGCAGAGATGCTGGGAAATAAGCAAGGTATTAGCCTCTAGTATTAATCACAGAGCCACATCTGCATTGATTTAGGAAATATCCTTTGTGAGGCAAGGTGAATATCCTTGCTCTTCCTCGATTGCCAGGTGAAAACATCACCAGCTGCGCTTTCTGTATCTTACCTGTCACCTATAGCCAGACTTAACCTGTAAAGAGAGAGAGAGAGAGAGAGAGAGAGAGAGAGAGAAAAAGAGTCCTTTTCGGGTCTGCTATCCCTCCAAAGATATGACGTCTTCTTGATTTTCTCTATTATCTATGATTTGCTGTAAGAATAGAGCTTTTTTAATTCCTCAAAGACTTAGCAACTATTTTGAATATACAACACTTGTAAATTGCTTGTAAATTCATACTCAAATAATTCATGGAAGCTACGAAGAAACAATATTTTTTTGTGTGGGTTTCACAGGTTTGTACAGTAGCACTCGTTTTCTGTAGCGTACGTACGAGAAAATGACATCACTCACAAGTTCTGCATCGAAACGTCACCTTACGAGATTTCAAAGTCTCCATGCAGTTTGTTATCAGGGATTGTAGCCCTGCAGTTTTTTAAGCTTGAACATTTTGTGGGCCGGTTGCGGGGTTGGGATTTAGGGTTGGGGGGTGGTTGGGACTACAGCTATTGCGGCAGATTTTTTTCTAAGTAAACACTGTCAATCCACTTGAAGGTGAGCTTGGATCAACAGACATGAGACTGCAGGGTACAAATCCATCCTGTTCATGAACCAAAGCTCTGTGGCTACTATAGCGTGTCGTTCAGGCCGCCAAACTTCTGGGATTTTTACGCAGACACATCTTGAAAACCAAAATGTACTTTTTACTTCATCGTTCTGTGTTTGTGGAAGGTTATCGGAGGCGGTCGAGTGGAACAGCGCAGGTCAGGTATTGATTGCAACTGGATACAGTTTGGGAACTGTGTGGGTTTATTTTATGTAGCAGTTTTTGGCTAGGCAAAAGCCGTAGATTATTAAAAATCTATTATATTATATTTTTTGTTTTATTTACCTTTCATAGAATAGTACACAAATGTGAATTTAACGTAGCTCAGATGCAGATTATTTCCATAAGACGAGCTAGACTAGGCGAAGTACCGTAGTTCAGTTTCAGTAAGCGAGGATTTTTAAGTCACAGAAAAAAAAAAATTAGTACTTTCTCAATTACACCGTAAACGCCAGTTAAGGGTTAATCTGTTTCGTCCGTCAACGTTTGTTACGCTCCACTTATTTCAGCAGAGACGTGTGTTTTTGTGCGTTTATCTGTAGAGAGGGGGTTTTTGGATCAGCGGCTAATGGCGCTATGCTAAATATTTACACCTTAAAAGTCTTTTCAGATAACAGAGATGCCTCCATCACCACACGTTTGTCTTTTCTAAAAACCCATTAGGCTAAAAGATACACACAGAACCAATTTCCTTTGCTTTTTATGACCCCGCAGGGCAGAATATCAAAAGCGAAGCATGGAAGCGGAGATGTGAGACGTTACTTAACATGACAACGGATCTCCTTCCAAGTCGATTCAGCATCCGCCATTTGAAATCCATTCTTTCCCAAACTGATATTTTGCCAAGTGCAGCGTAGTAAGAACAACAGGCCCTTTCGGCTGCCAGGCAAGCTGTTGTACTGTCACTGCATCATTGGCTGTGTTCCCATCGAGGTAGTTTCAAGGAGAAATCACCTCAGCTCAAATTACATCTGCCAGAGCCGCACAAGGCACGGTGAGAAGGGGCAGGTGGCTAAAGACAGGAGCGAGGGTCCTCATGCATGACTGTGTCAGCTGCAGCTCGCTCTCTTTCGTTCTCAGGCCGCTTTATAACCCTCAGGAAGACGTTTGCAGGGGCAAAAATGGCAGCTTGAAAACAACTTGGCTCTTTTAGCAATGCCATTTTTATCATCGCATGACTAAAATATGAGGATTATTCAGTCACACTGAGTTTTAGAAGCAAAGGCGCTATTGATTTCTGTAATGCATTTCCAGTGATGGATATTTGAAATGCTCGATTGTTTTAATAGGGAATCAACATAGAGGACAGAGTAAGTGAGTATCGACCCTGAAGGAAGCAAAAAGTAACTTTGTTTGAGCACAGAGCTGCTTGGAATACTTGCACTTAATAAAGGATAAAAGAACGCTGCCTTCCCTGTAAAAATGACGATTTTGGACTCACAACGGAAAGAAACATTTGTTCGAAATGAATCACTTGTGTTTCCTGTTTAACTTATCACTCTTGTGAGCTTTGCATTCATATTTTCTGTGGTTAAAAGTAGAAATTATTTTAGAACAGTGTTTTTTACTAGGGCGGGTGGGGATTGTCATGTGACTATAACCTATTTATCACTGAAACCATGTGACCTGCTGCCTAAATGTTCTTTTATAATGAAGCATTATCACTTGTGTGCGTACTGAAATGTCTTAAGAACTTTTTAATGTAAGTTGAAAGTAATCGCTTACATATAGCTGACACAAACTTGCATAAATGAAATCATTTCTGCTATTGGCAACTTGCATGAGAAAGTACTAATTCAGTGGGGCGGTTTGAACATATCTCCTGTTCTCTCTAAAGTACATTTCATTTGTAACATAAAGTATTGTGTTGGGGATTTTTTGTTTTTAGTTTTTTTTCGTTCTCTGCTTTTTTATGTGTATGTAGATCATATGAAGGGGACAGGTCTGATATGTGACTTGTGAAATGTCAATACGATGTGGTTGCAGGACGTGTGCTGGGTTACAAGATGTAAAAACATGTATATAAGTCAAAGTTTCATTTTTCTAATAAAGGCTCTTTCTGCCACTTTATATGATCACTGTATCTGTTGCGGTATGTTTCCGAAGCCCGTGCTCCCTCCGGGTGAATGTTGCAGACACCTCCAAAAGTTCATGAAGCAGGGAGTGTTGGGAGCTTGATTGACAGCTCTGATCATTTCATCTGATGCTGGTACATGCTGTAATGGCGCACAGGCCTCGAGTCTTCACTCTGAACATGTGTGAAACAGGGGCCGTGACCCAGCAATATTACATGAGTCACAAAAGCAGCTTTGAGGCATTGCATGCGCACAATGGAGATGCCATGTCACAGACAGAAAGAGAGATTAATCTGTTCTTCTTAGTTTTGGCTCTGTCTATTGAGACAATCCATGTTTTTGAATTTTTAAATATGCAGTATTGCTGGATTACAGTATTATCAGATGTACACTGCTCAACCATTTTTAAGAGCAGTCCCACCAAATGTGCCTAACTATCATTATTGGTGACTACCAAAACCACTTTTTGGGCCGGTTTCCCGAACAGGGTTTAAGACTAGTCCTAGATTAAAGTAAATGTTAAGAGCTGTCTAAACTGGAAAA
>JAUCMS010000062.1:13740256-13751182 GCA_032357445.1 Enteromius radiatus | reverse complement strand
TCAGTGTGTATACACTATAGTGCTGGTAATGAATGCATACAACTTCATGTCTTAAATGGGCGAACTAACCCTTTAATGTTATAAAAGTTACATATATATAAAACATATGTTTTTAATATATTAAAATATAGTGTTCATTATATTTATTTCTTTTTGTATTGTTATTACTTACTATATTATTATTTATAATTCTATGTTATTATCCATCCATTTTTGTCAACTAAACTAAAAAAATGCACAGAATCGCGCACACACACAAATAAATCATAAAAGTGACTTATTAAAGTGAATATTTATCAACCATGGTTACAGTGAAGGATTCTGACCTGATTAAAGACAACAACAATGTCGCTAAAATAGTTTCAGTAATTATGTCGGAAATCATTTTGCATCAGTTTCCATCTTGCAGCAAAGGTTGTACTGTTCTAGAACTCGCACCTACCCTGCGCAGCTCTGCCTTTGTTTTGAGGTAATGTAATATTGATCAAATCTGGTATGACTGGAACAAATACTGCTACAATATTTAAATAGGCTTTGTGCTTGCGAAAAAAGAAGGCACTATCGCTTATGTCTTTGCTATTTAATGGATCTTTAGGCTTCTGCTGTTCATGGTTGAATACACTCTGGAACAAAGCACAATAACTTTACTGTGGGAGACTCACAATGACTCACTTTCACTGGGAGAAAGAAAACAATTGAAGATGTAATCTTCAGGAGAAAACCTGTTCAGAGTAAGTGGATTAGTTTATCTGGGACTAAAGAATGTATAATCACCTGCACATGGTAAGGATGCTAACATGTGAACCTGTCTAAAACAATTACCCAGCCTCTGAATAGCTTCTTGTTTTAATCTTATGAGTAATCTCATTGTTTTTTTTTCTCTTCCAGAAGAAAGAGAAATGATAAAAGAACACAAAAAAGATGCCGCAGGCTCCAAAAGGAAATACGCAATGACAGCAAATCTAGAGGCCGGCATCTGTGTGCTACGAGTTACTTGCATGCGCAATGACTTCAGCTGCAGATGCGCCTTTGTTGCTCACCGAAGGGAAATGAATAAGTTTGCTCAGCTTTGCTCATTTTCAAATACTGGCTAATGTGTGCTCCTGATCTCTCGGCTGTATCTTGTAAAGGGCTGCAATTAATCATCACAGGCGTGATGTGGACTGGCAGGACTGAACCTGTAATTAATTACTTTACAAACTAGCCAACAAAACCCACTTCCAGAGTGTTTACTCTTTGTAGTTGACACGGGCTGACTAAACACAGCATTCTAGGCTAATCACCGTCCCTCTCCCTTCCTTTCTTCTGTTGTGATACTTCTCTATTCAGCAGAACAAATGAATCTTGGCACGCATGAATCCAAAAGACAAATCAGAGATTCTCATGACAAATGTATTGTACGGTTAAAAATGAGTGCCTTGTGAACGCTTCAACTGACCTAACGCTAATGGTGCGTTTAGGTCATGTCAGAAAGATTGTATTTATGAATTGAACTCATATGGGAAACTTTGTACAAATAATTACATTTACAAAACTAGCTAGTGTAAAAAAAAAGTATTTTACAATTAGAATAATACAACTTATATCTGAATTTAATCATTTAAAGAACATTGAAATAATTATTTATTGTTTTATAATAATTATAATTATACCTTGCTGTGTTTTTTATTTAGCAAAGGTGCATTGACATCTTGTTTCAACCAAAGCAACAGGAAGGCATCTGTTGTCATAATTATGTTGTATCTAATGAATTTAATGAATAAAATTATCTCTCTCCTTATGTGTAGAAACTGCATACTGCTTTATTAGAGTGCACAATAAAGAAAAGCATCAGTCAGCAATCCTTCTACCCATATGAGAAGTGATTTTCTTTCAATATGGATATATTCAGATCACTGGGTCTTGTTGGCCTGAGGTACTGCACCGATGTAATGGCTCATCTTTCAGGGGGCACAAGATTTATGTGATACTCAATAATGCTCCATGCTCTAAGATACCTTCTAGCATTATTAAAAGTCAAAAAGTTATCTGGGTTAGCAGTATGGATCCCCCAGCTGACTGCTTTGAATATGATTTCCAGCAATTGAGGCAGACTTATTTGGGTATCTAGGGCACGTATTTAAATGCATGTGCTACCAGCTCAATGTTGGCTGCTTATCTGTGCAAGCTTATTCCACATGCTGCATGTCTGACTCTATTGTCCTTTATCAGGTCCTGCACGTGAACTACAGATCCCGGAGGGAAGTGATCGAGAACGCTTTATATCTTACATAATTCAATCAATTTAGCAAACCATGGTAGATGCGAACAGTAATATTATCACAGTTAGCAGCAGCTCACTTGTAGATCGGAGCTTCCATTCCGCCCGTTTTATTGTGTTGCATGAGTCATAATTAAGCCTTGTGCATTATTTACTTCTGAATGAGATAATATGTTGATGGAAGCCATAAAGCAACAGCTCATTGTCATAAACAATTCCAGCAGGTCTTTGAATGGCAGTTTGTGCCTTTCATCCTGTAGGAAGCTGCACATTGAATTGAATTCTTTTACTGAGCATCACCCTGAGTAAAACACATTAAAATCAGCGAGCCAATGAACTACTCTGCTGTGGTGGAGGATGCAGAAACCTCAAAATATATCTCCAAAAGATAAAGAACACTAAACATTTCTTCTAATGTTTTTAGAAGTTTGTATGAACATTTCAAGGTAAAGCCTGTATGTATAATACATTATAATAGTTGTTTTAATGCATTAATCATACCTTGTATATACTATTGCAACCACAGTTTATACATTATGACACTTCATTGTTAAAATATGCATTCTAAATTTGGCTATAATTATCTACGACAATATATAATGTTGTAATTATAATGTAATCATGTAATGTCACCTCAGAAAGCAGCATATCAAGCACAATCAAGGGTCTTCTCACAAGTGTTTGTGGCTGAGAGGCTAATCCATGCAGAATGAACACATTTGATCATTGTGGAGAAGCCCCAGTTGCTTCAATGCAGTCATGCAGATACTGGCCGTGGGGAGTTTCTGACAATTTAACATTTGAGGTAATAGCGTTGGGATAGCCTCCACTGACAGTAAAACATGCCACAGATATCTTACAAAGCGCCTCATTTTTTCACCCTAATTATGTTTTGCCACTTTGAAGTCGTCTAAAATACATAGACGACAACAATACGTGAGTAACACAGGCTCTCAGTGAGCCGAGGGCATGTAGTTAGCCATCCATGTGATGGCTTGGAGGCTGGTTTAAGGACAAGAAGCAAGAAAACCGGTGACTCATTGCTGTATGTTGCAAAGATGCTGAAGATCTCTTTTAATAAGCAAAGCAATGACTCATGTGGACTAAGTTTAGTTTGAAGTCTTGATCTAACGCTCTCTCATTTCAGCGAGGGCAGAGACAGCGCTCATTGTTCAATGTCTTCCGTTATCTACACTCGCTGACTTGATGCCGTCAGAGCTTCAACTGTCTTTCACAACTCAACAGGCAGTGATTTGAATTGCAGGCTAATTTAGTTAGCAGCGAGACTCTCTCCGGAGAATTCCACTCCGTATCTGAACATATGGACAGTGTCTCAGTGGTAAGGCTCCATTTGGGGGAAAATCTCCAATTAGTCAGAGAGATGCTTTCATGGCGGAGCTATTTTCTCCATCTTTATATTTAGATAATGAGTACTATCATATTTAGAACATTTGGTCATCTGGAGGTAATTAAATTCCTCACCCAGAGCAGACAACGATAGCTCATTAACATTAATACTGTAAGTCAAAGACTATGTTTGTCGCAACTGTACAGTAGTATCAAGTTTAGTTATCAGGATTTGCTCGAGGGTCCGTTCGTGGAAAATTTTGACAGAAGTGGATGGCGCTAATCCATACGGCCAGCTCCGTTATTGAAGGGAGCCGCGATGCATGAAATTAAGTGTTGGCGTTGACCATCCCTCACCGTCCTCCTCTTCTCTCGGCTCGGCTAACTTTTGAGCTGCTCTCTGCACTGTAAGTTTAATTAGTACCAAAAACTGCTACCTTTGCTGTAAAGTCAAGAAAGAAACAGAGAAAGTCACAGCTCGGATCAATTCGGCGGCTCCTCTGGAGTTTCGCTCTAAGACACGATGTCTGGTGTTGTGAATGCTAATGTCGGCGACTAGCGCACTGCTTCAAACCTCCACATCCGCCTTATCTCTGCGCAGGCACTTCACAGAACTGCATATGACCCCAAAAAAACAAGTTTGAGAGAAGTTGCTGAAAATTCAAGGGCAGCTTAACAAGATAAAAAGGAAGCGCTAAGCCATTTAAAGGTGGTTGTTTAATAGATTATCTTTTAATGAATACAATGATGGGGAAAGCAGTTGAGACAGATTAAATGTGTCTGACAAACTGGCTTAT
Source organism: Enteromius radiatus (assembly GCA_032357445.1). Classification (NCBI taxonomy): domain Eukaryota; kingdom Metazoa; phylum Chordata; class Actinopteri; order Cypriniformes; family Cyprinidae; genus Enteromius; species Enteromius radiatus. The sequence continues at coordinate 13,746,778 of JAUCMS010000062.1, read as the reverse complement.
ATTAGGCACTCATATTACCATAGAACTCTTATGACGAAACATTTCGCTCTCGAAGGTGAAACTGAATTTGTTCTTCCACAAAAAAAGTTCATAATGCTTGGTCCTTGCAAACGTAGCGTATAGAAATAAACATCATAGCCTCAAAATTGTTAACGCACAATTAATGTTACACATCTAAAAAATGAAAGAAGTCACTCTCAATCCAGTAATTTAGAGGTGGAACTTGTTCTCCTCATATGTATCCCTAGTCCTACTGCTTTGGTAGCATGCACTCATCCAATGAAAGCAAGTAAAATTGCATTCTGTGCCAGCGGATGTATAATAATGTGTTTTATTAGCTCATCTACTGTACGTCAAGGAGCAGCATTTGCATCCCGCAGTGCTGAACAGTACAGACTGCATATTAGAATCTCAGATGTACAAAGATATGAAACTTGCAGAAATCAATAAAAACTATGTGCGTTTATATCACATATATATTTTTTGTATATATATATATATATATATATATATATATATACACACACACAATCTGAGACCCCCTGGTTTAGCCGTTTACTAATATTCTGCAAGTTTTCCAGTACATTTCTCTTTTTAATTAAAATCTGCATATCAAAAACTGCAGTATGTCACGCTCTGAGGATACAACAGAGCTATTTTGATACATCACATATTCCAAGTGATGCAATATCAAATGCACAGATGCATTCATTTTCAAATAGCTGCTGAAAACTATGCTTTATGTTTTTTGTAATCATGTAAATTTGATCCGGATTCTGGACCTCAGTTCTCTTTTAAACTGAAAGCATTGTGATCTGCTAAGCTTTGCGATTTTTTTTTCTCATGCCAAAATTCCAATTAAAACTGAAACAAATTATTGATGAAACACAGCTTTTAGCTGAAAGACAGTCATGTTTATTTTGCATTAAAACATCCTCCTTTGCTTTTCATCTGAAGTCACGACAGGAGCCATTTAATACTGAATGTGGAGGCCAGACATTTCAGTGGGAGCCTCAGTTTGGCCATATTTCATCGTTGTTCTCTCTGAGATATTTAAATAGATGATTCATAGCTCCTTCAATGACTCAGGGTATAAATTTTTCAGCAGTTCTAAATATAATTTATGAGGAGATATTGGTCTGTTCAGAATGTGACAAAAATGGCCTATAGACCATTTCCAGTGTATGGCACAGATGTAGTTGTCACAGTAGACAGTAGACAGTGCGCGTCTCGGCATGTCACACATTTTTATCTGATGCTTTTTGCCCAAAGCAACTTTATAGAAAACCTGATTTCAAGGGTAGCAGATCTCCCAAAAGCAAGTCAAATTTTAGGGTTATAAAAGACAAACGTTACTGTACATCCAACCCGCCTTACTGCAGAATACACAGACCACGGTAAGGTTATACATTAATCTTGACAAAGTTTTTAAGCAGAAAAAAGGGGATTTGGGTTAATCTTTGAAAGGGGTTTATTATGGGATTTTCTGCTGTTCTGAGGTTTTGATAGAAGCTGTAGTGACACCTTTCTCCTCCTGTCCACTTCATAAAAATATTTAAATATACAAACAAAACCAGGCAACAAATAAATAATAGGACTTGGTTAACAAGTAAACACGCCAACATGTTGTCACACTTAAACCAAAACCAATTCACACACACACACACACACACACACACACAAAATTTAAATCTGGAAGTTTCTTGTAAATGGTACCATCTGCTGACTTCTACTTCTAAATAAACACAAAAATATATTATCACCAGGTCAGCAGTTCAGCTGAGCATTAAAATGAAAAGTTTTCTGTGCTTTCATGCCCAAACTGAATTAATTACATCTGTTGAAACAGCATTACAGCTCTGCACCCCCTGAAAACTGTGAGTGAAAAGCACAGCTGTGTGTTGGGGGCACTTTCTTATGACACCGTACTTAACTCAGCCTAAATAGTTTCATTCTTCATTCCTACTTTGACGAGGACAGTTATTTCTCATTTTAAAGCCAATGAAAACTCAACATTCAAGATTCCAGAATTTAGCTAAAAATGCATCATTAAAACCCAAAGCAAAATCAATAAACACATTTTTAATACGCCTAGTTGGTGCTTCTCTCTGTTCCTTTTCATTTCTAACCCTTTTTATCCTTATTGCGCAACCTCCCCTCTTTCTATTTATGCTTCATATTAGTATGCAGAATAACATTCAGAGTAAGTATATTTCTATGTTGTGGTTTTAATGAACCACAATCTTGTCAACGGCAACAGAACTAAACCAATATATTTCCCTTTAATGTTTTGCTTTTGCTGAGACAAAAGCAGTCTCTGTGATTCGGAGAAACAGTTTGGCTGAATGTTATACAACATGTCAGTTATTTGCTTATAGTACATGAATAATTCATTAACAGCACAGCTCTATGATTATGATGGAAGTATAAATATTCATATGAATGTAATACTGTGTAATGAAATTGTATTTATACTTATTTGTTTAGTTTAGTTAGTTATTTGTTTAGTTGACTGATTCAGAAACATGGGCAACTTTTCAACTGATTGATTCTTATTTATGCCCTTCACAAAGCAGACAATGCGAATTAATAAAGTGACCCACAGTTTAAACTAACCATTACTGTACGTTACTGTGCATTGCCCTTGAAATGAATATGGCTTTACAACATCTGGGCTGTTGTTATTAGGCAAGTATAAACTGGCACCATCTGTTTTCATTGACGTTAATTATCATTCCATTCTCCAGACTTCAATTTAGGCAACCATTTGGGAAGCAGGAATGGTTCAGCCGTCCATTGTTCCCATTCAAAATGAGAGCCAACTGTGAAAGCGTTCTTCTTTTAAATGAGCAAATATGACCAGTCAGATCCCAAAGAGCTTCATCTATTTCCATTTGAGGTAAAATTATGCTTTGCAAATGAAAGCACATGGTAGTTATAACAGAGCTAGCAATAGACGAACAATGGATTATTATTTATAATATAATATCATTTTCACTGGCCTAAGTTCGAATTAGTTTTAATAGTACATAGAAGGGAAGCTTCATTGATTCTAATAGGCTTAACTTTGTTTACATTTGAATGAATATCAGTTTGACCTTGAAGAGTCTCGTCTAAACATTGCGTGAATGGGAGTCTATGGGATTTTTATGATTTTTAATCTTTATTTTAACCTAAGTGTAAAAACTATATACTGTAAGCCATACTGTAAGTATATGCGCTTCCAGTTTACCATAATATGACAGAAAAAATTTAAACTTTTCTGTAATATTGTCTTAAATTAAATGAATAATAATAATATTTATAATGGTTGTAGTTGTTAAAGCTAAAATATGATTAATTGCCTCTAGGGAAGCTGATGGCTGATGTACAGTATAAGTGCACTGGAGAATCCTAAAGAGACTGAAAGAAATGCACATGAAAGCTGCTCTCAGAGCACATGACAGATGGACAGAGCTCTGACTACTGACCCAGACACGCACATACTGTACAGCTCAATGTGAATGCAAAAAAACAAGAATTACATAATGTAACACTACATTCACATACTCTGAAGCACAAACATACATACTCAGTGTAATGATGTATGAGTGACAGCAATGAACTATGGCTCCATCTTGCAGCATCGCTATCAGAGGCTGATAACATCATTCACTTGTATTACTGCTCTAATTGACACTCGATGCAAATATACTCACCAAACTGTCAGCAACATCAGCCCAAAATAGCCAGAACTGGAGGTATTGAAAGATTTAAGTCAAAATGCCTGTCAACCAGTCCATGACAAATGCTCTAGCAGCACTGAAAGTGGTAAGGGCCAATAGTCCGCTGAATGTTGATTGGATCAGCTTGTTAAAAGCAGGTCCATCACTCATCCTTCTGTCTAAAGGACAGAAAGATCATTTTTTGCAGGGGAATAAAAGGAACGAATCCTGAATAAAAAGATTCAGTTTTTTTGTATTATCTATTACTAAGGTCAGCCTCGCTGAGCAGAAGATACACGGAGACATCCCCTGCTCTCTAGCAGGTCCGTGGATACCAATATAACGTTAACAACCCATTATTCTGGCAGGAATACGCGGTGGTACAGAACACGTTCAGATTGGTAGCACATACAGTACATGCTGTCATGCATTTCTATTTGAATAATAATGATATGTTCTCCATAACCTAATTTGAGCTAATGGCATTTCATTCAAAGTCCTGTGAGAAGGTGGCAATATGTTGACCTTGGTTAGGTGAGTTTTTACATTTTCTACGGTTGTTCTATGTATATTGTCTCAAAATAAAAAGCTTTTGTTTTTAATGAGCTGCTGTAAAGGTATCATATTGTGTAATGTATTTTTATAGTCACAGCAGTATTTATTTCTCATAAAAAATGAAAACGACAGCATTAAAGCAAACTAGATCATTTTAAATCAATGTAAATTTACTGCAAATACAACAAATGAACACAATTAGTAGGAGAATAGGAGAATTTCACGGAATATTTATCACAACAAATGTAAATAGACACAAACTTCTGTGAATAAATCAGATTCATCCACACAAACACAGAATGAATGGTAAAGATTTACAATAAGGTTTCTTTTGTTAACATGAGTTAACTACATTAGCTAACATATTTGGGTATTTTGGATACCAGACAAGACCTGTTAACAGCGTCCGGGGCTGGATCTAAATTATCTGGCTCGTTGGTAATAATGTCTACATTTATAAACATTTTAAAAACAAATGTTGCATCTATTAACATTAGTTAACAAACAATAATGAAAAAATTACTGTAACACATTGTTATTAAATGGTAAACTATAGAGAGCATAGTGTACTGTAGTACATTAATTTACCATTTCTTTATTACACATTGCTTGTAATTCCCATAGTACTATTTGAAAATGATGCAATTACATGCAATAACCCTAAACCACACCCATCATAACTCTATAATACAATAAGTGCATGTCGTAAATTATTATTACTCAGTACTTAATAATTATATTGTATACAAAGGCACTGTAAAAAAATAGATCATGGTAACAAATGCAGTAACTAATGCTAATAAATGAGACCTCACCGTAAAGTTTTACTGAATAAACATTTAACAGAAATAATATTAATATTACATTAGTATGTTTTTCTGAATGCAGCTGTTTGAAATTGATCAAACTCATGTTTCCATATGAGGAAGAAAAGTAGCTTATTACTGGAAAAGCTGTACTACTTATATCCTATAGCTGAACTACTGAAAGTTAGCAGAGTGGTTACCTTTAGTTAGTAGCTTGAGGTATGTAGAGCTGAAATTGTAATAACTATGCTGACACACACAAAACCTAGAGAAGCAGAGCTCATTTTCTTAAAGCCACAGAGGGATTTTTTCCATATTTCCTTCTGCAGTTCCTGTTCAAGATCCTCTGCAAGCCTGAAACTGCTATTGCTTAAACAAGAAAGAAAAATATGTGTCTGGTCAAAACTGAGGCAAGAAACATTAAAGAGGCTGCTGTGACGAGAGAGTCAGTGTGGAGGGAGCACATGCTCCAAAACTCAACATGCAAAATGATTCTTCAGTGAGAGTGAAATGTGTTTTGACAGCAAATCAAGGCAGCAGAGAGAGATAGAGAGAGAAAAAAAGGGAAGTGGGAGGAATATGAATAACCTAAAGTGGAATTGGGGAGGAAACAGCAATGAGAGTTATAATGCGGTCTGCTCTAGCTGTGCTGTCTGTTTTGTGATCACTGTATCCTTTGAACCCAGCCTTATTTGTCCCCCGCAGCATGACTCTGTCTTCACGTCTGCATTGCGGGGGGCAATAAACAAGCAAAGTAAAATCAACAGGTTCACAGCAATGCTATGGTGCACATCCAAGACAGGGTGATTGTTTTTTTTTTTTAGAAACTAATTATGACATCAGGTTCATGTAACTGGGCTAGGCTTGTTTGTTTCCTTCTGCTGCTGCTCACACCATGACCCTGACAGCATTGTTTATAGTGGTGTGATCCATGCAGACACTCCCGGCGGACCAAAATACAGCGTTACTCCACACCGTCTTCAGATTTAAGCACTGTCAGAGCCACGCTGGCAGCTTTATGTCTTGTGTGACGGGTCATATAAGTGCCATCTGCTTTAATAATCGCCAAACCAGCGTTTTATCATGGGAGAAAATGAAATCAGTGCATTTTCTATATATGAGTGGACTGTTTAAAGACATGTTGGGCCTATTATTGCTCTGTTAGGCACTATAATTATTTAATAACGGTAAAATAAGGTCCAATTAGTTAGAAGCAACTTTTAATTTTAATAATGTATTAGTGAAGGTTGAAATTAATGTAGATTAATAAATGCCTTAGTAGTGCTTTTTAAATGAAGTCAACCAATCTTAAGAGATGGGAATTTATTGAAATTTGAATTTATTTCCATTCCTTAATGCACCATGAAACATACACAAAGTGCCGGTTTCCTGAACAGGGTTTAAGACTAGTCCTAGATTAAACTAAATGTTAAGAGCTGTCTAAACTGGAAAAGGCT
>JAUCMS010000062.1:13709775-13738663 GCA_032357445.1 Enteromius radiatus | reverse complement strand
TTGATTTGCCATCTCGAAGCGAGATTCCTATTCGTCGGCTCCCGACGTGACGTCGGAGAGACCGTACGAAAGGGAACCAACATACATATTAAAACCTGCTGCATTAGAAAACACTAGTCTGTGTTATTCAAAGATGGATTAAAATCTATCTATCTATATATCTATCTATGTAGTTGCTTTATTGTAATGAAAATTGTTATAGTATTGCCAAAGCATTTGAATACAGAATAAAAGTGCAGAATATGATTACACCATCAAAGTAAAATGCTAGTTTGACTGCAATGTCATCCTCACATTATATAGGTATATAGTACATATATATTATATAGCTGTCACGAAGATGCCGCTGGCGATCGCTCTTCAGCAGAGACAGGGAAACTCGGAAGGCAGGATTCTTCAAGGAACAACATTTATTCAGAAGACACGGAGGAGCTGAACAAACAACGCGAACGACCAACGTAACATTAACGACAGACACCGAACATTCCAAATGACATGGTTTAAACACAAGACACAATCAAGGATGAAGGGGAAACACACACGGCTGGCAGGGAGTGAACGCTAATGAGCGGGGCGGAGTAACAAATGAACAGAGCACATGGGGGAACAGCATGAAAACAAACAATGATCACATGGACACGGTGAACATACACAGAACACGCCTACGGCATGACAATAGCATAGCTTCTCTAAATCATTTAGAGATAAAATATTTTTTTAAGTGTATCTGTCTGGATTCTACAATGTAACATTCAAATTTGAACTGACATACATTTTGCAATTTACAGTAAAAGTTATTCTGGACAACTAGCCCCAGTGTGCCTATACACAGTACTGCTAACTGAATTGCTGATGTCTCAGGGGTTTCCACCTCCATAAAACCATAGCTGAATGTACAGCGGCTGCAGTTGTAAGACTCCTCAAATTGCGGTAAGATGGAGCTGGTTGCGCTAATCCAGCAGCATGCTTGACTCTCCTATCTCCTGTGCTTTCCTCTGTGGAAAACTGAGAATGTGAGGACACAGAGCCTATCACACCCTATAAAAGGGATGGGGGATAAGTTGCACAGCCGGGGCGAAATGTTGGCTTTTCTGCCTACGGCCTTATCAGCCACTTACAGCTGCAGGCCCAGAAAACCTGATTTCTGCGTGTTCCACCCTAGAGGACAGAAAGATTCAAAGCAGCAGAACCTTCTTAATAAAACAGTGAGTGTTTGCAGTTTTAACTCAACTTAAATGCCATGACCCCTTAATTACACGCCACATTTTCTTTTGTGACGCCTTTTCAAATGAATCCAACCATTTCACTCATTTGTGTGACAATATTTGCAGACAGAAGAGTTCAGAATGAGATGATCCTGCCCTAAAAATACACAGAAACTGCTTTACAGTAGCACTTTATTTTAAGGACCAATTCTGTTCTATTAACTACTTACTTATTAGCATGCACATTACTGGCACACTGGCTGTTTATTGCTGTTTACAAAGCACATATCAATACTCTATTCTGAATGACCGATTTTTGAAGTCCTTGATCTTACTCCATACCTAAACTTAACAGCTATATAGACAAAGTGGAGAGAGAAATTTGCCCTTATCAATGACTTTCAGGTTGTTCAATACTTTTTTAGTGTTTTGATCATGACTTTGCTCTTGACCTCAAAAATATCAAATATCAAATATTCTTAACATCATTATCATTTAGATTGAGTATCTGTAACAAAGAGTTCTATGCAAATTTTTTCCCTTAATATGATTTTTAAAAGCTTAACATTAACATTCAAAAGAACAAAAACACATTTTAAACACTTCTTAGTGCATGAAGCATGACAGGTTAAAAAACAACTGTTCATGTTAACAAACTTAACTGATATCACAAGAAAAAAATGTTAAACGTAAAAAATTAACAATAATATAAATAAATCTAGCCAAGACAAACGACACTGAAAAAATGTATTCACTGAACTGACTAATTGTTTTTAAGGTTAGTGGTTGCAATCAATTTATTTTAGCTTATTAATATTACTTTATGTGCTCCAAACTTATGGAAATCGGGGGAAATGCCTTTCACAAGCTGTTTGAATTATGAGATAGACATGATGAATTCGAGAAAGTTGCACTTCATCTTGTAACATGAATTTAAAAAGTGTAATTATGCTTATTTTAATGCTTGTAGTAAAGTAGAAGAGTTTTCACTCACGTTTGAGCTAAAGCAAAGAATGTTAAAAAAAACATCAAATGGCAATTTATTGTTTTAATTCCATAATAAATAAAAAAAATGTAATAAATATGTAATACTGGGCATGTATTTAGCAAAATGCTCCTGTCTATAGTTTTTTTTTTTTCTAGATAACTAATGGACTATGGACACTGAATATATTTTCTGAGGCAATGTGACTAAAACTCCATGTAAAACACTGATTGTAACACCTCTGATGATCATTCATGTTTATTTATGCTTGAATCAGTAATAAATAGAAAATGATGATCGGTTCACATGCATGCATGAATTGAAGCAGCTTTTCCCATCACATTAAAGAGCAGAAAAATGGTATATGTGTTTGGATTTTGCAGTAAAACTGACAGAATTCGCAAGATGAGGATTTGTTAAATATAAAAATGTGCAAAGCTTAATGCAATTATTGAATGGCAGACACAGAAAAACAAGATTTTGTTTATTTTAATGTATTATTATTCTATTTATCGATTGATTTGTATCTTTTTTCTGTTCTGTGTGAAAAGTAAATTGTGTAGAGCACTCACACTTACAAATCCAACAGGATGAAGTTCAAAAGGACTAACACCCATCAAATGCTACAGTAGATGACAAACTAAGCAGCTAAAATTCATCCGTCATGTAGGTGCACAGTACAGTATGTGTACAGTAATGCATGTCATTTTGATTTCGGACTCAGAACATGTGATACATGCAATACAATATCAGATTGCGTTTCACTACCTAGATTGTACAGATGTGTCCGATACAAATGCTCCTGAGTTATTCAATACAGCAACAGATATTACGTGGTATCTCAACACCTGAATACATTATGAGCGAAACTGTGTTTCTGTGAAAGGCAATTGCGCAGCTATGGACGACTTATTACTTCAATTTATGCTTTTAAATCACATTACAGGACCCATAAAACAATTTACTTCTCAGCTTACAGCACAGCACGCAAACGGCCAGCCAGTTCTTCAGCATGACCTAGAGGAAAACGTGTGCAAATAGTTAGACAGGTGGTGCATGCTGGCGTGAGGAGTGTTAACCGCTGCCCCTGCGAGACCTTCAATCATCTGCACCATCAGCCCTGAATGAGTCATTTTCTGTGTGTCCATCATTTCATTACTGCAGGAAGGGAGCCACCTGTATTCCAGCACCTCCACTCAACACTCCTCCCATTCTCAGACAGATGGTGGGTGACATGTGATCGCGAAAGAGATGGCTCTCCCAATAAAGCTGTTCTGACTGCAGCGAGAAGCCGCCCGTTGTTTTGCTTCCTCAGGATCTGCTTTGAGCTCGAAGTTCACTCGTTCCCCTATAGACCTGGTTACATGATTTATTGCTTAAGTGCTTAAAATGTGCAGCACGCTATCATTGCAGCACTGAGGCCACATTTCATTAGCTTCCCCTTGAATTTGGAGATGCGCTGGAGCTCTAATCTCGTATCCTGACTTGGAAAAGATAATTATAGCAGTTATATAATTATATAACTCTGCTTTAAAAAGGGTTTGTTGCGTGCTATGCAGGGGGAGATACTACGTAGCATTGGTAGATAAGTGTCCACAACGAATAGCTAGGAATTGCCAATTAGACATGAACACCACTGGAATAGATCATTGTGCTTCGGCCTAGCATTTATAAATCTGATTTGCATTCTCTTCCTCTCCTCAGCTCAGTTACAGTTAACTTAATCAGAATGTAATGCTGCACATTTAATCATATTAGAACATGTATGATGAATGCTAAAGAATTACTCTGTAATGTCCAATTTGCGTCACATTAATGGATGTTATACCAAGACACTGTTGTGCCTGTTTGTGAATGTTATTCAGTTATGCTTGTTGTTTTTGTCAATGGAGACAACTTTACCCCTACATCTAGACTGGTCAAAAATAACTTACAAAACACAACACATTTACTGAAATAAATGAATCATGATGAAATATACATTTAGATAGAATAATTAGATGACTATTTTGTATAACATTAAACTAAAATATATTTTGTCAATTAAATGCCAAAAAAGTTCTATTTGTAAATGTCTTATACAAAACTATATATATATATATATATATGCAACCAGCATGGGAGGCGGGCGCTCTAACCAGGAGGCTATGACTCCTAGCATCAATCGCTAGAGCGCCTCTTTTTGAGGTCAGGGGAGTGAGGTTTACCTGCACTTACAGCACTTACTCGCTGGCCTCCCATCCGGGTCACGGCACCAATGTAACCCCCCCTGTGTCCGCTTCCACCACGACTCATCCTCGCTCTGAGCGGGTCTCGAACCCAGGTTTCCGGCATGGGAGGCGGGCACTCTAACCAGGAGGCTAAAGGCCATGACCCCCAGCGTTAATCGCTAGAGCGCCTCTTTTTGAGGTCAGGGGACCTTTTCTTTTTTTTTTTACTTTTGTACAAGTCACAGGGTTTAGAAATTAGTATTGGAAAAGTAATGAAATCAATGTGGGTGTTAGATCTGCAAAATGACAGCTTGCTATTTATCTTTAATCAAAAAATAAATCAAAAGAAGAATGTGATATTTAACCTGTTTTGTTTAAACGTTACCCGTACAGTTAAATGTTTAAATAACAGATGGAAAAGAACATTTTGACCCCCAGAAAGTAAACTCATTTCATGTAAAAATAACCTCAATTGTCGCCAATCCACCTCAACTGTCAACTGAAATTTGAAATTAAACTCTTGTTTTAAATGGAGCCAAAAAAAGATGGTCCTTCTGACTGCAGGTGAAAGGAAACTGCACACGTTTGGTGTAGGAGATTCGGATGACAATCTAATTTGCATATCAAACTTTACAATAAATATTTATGCTCTCATAATTCATTCTGGCTGATATTGTTTTTTTAAAGTCCAGAGCTTTTTCATTATTTATTCATAAACATGATTAATATTCACAAGAAACATTACCATATTGCAGTCAAATACCGGTTGTTCCGGTGAATAACTCGTAGGGTCACCTTTCCCGAATCTTCCTCTTCAGCTGTCTCTGCCTTTTAAAACAAGTAATGGTTTACATCTGATCTGACAAATGAGCTTTTGCAGCCTTTCGTGCATTAGCATTTCAAAAGGTGTGGTTGCCTCTCCGATCTGTGATAAAGGCTGGAGAGATTACAGAAGGGGTTTGGAGAAACTTTGTGCTGCCAACTGGTTCCATGAAGAAATCATTTCTGACAACAGCACAACTCTTTGAAGAGCGTTTCCAGGGATTACGACTGCCTCCCCACAACCTGGTTTAATGCAGGTCAGCACACAAGAGACCCTGTGTGATGTTTTTGAGTAACATTTGAGTAAAGCTATACTGCTTGACGAAAGCTTCAATAAAGGAAAGGCTGACTGACCTTCAAAAGCAAACGTTGTCAGAAATCCCCCTGCTCTGAATAATAAATAGCCTACATCAATCCCCTTGTTAGCGATCCTTTGCAAAATAAACATTAAAAAGGATATTGTTGTCATTATTATTCAAATTTACTGACTTTGACATTGTCTTCATAATTCGAAAAGCTTGTAGAAACAAATCCATTAAGATGCTTTTAACTTTAAACTAGTCCTTAAACATCAAACTGCCCACCAAGATGCTGTAAGCATCAAATCAGCACACTATAAGGATTTCTGAAGGATCATTTGACATTGATGACTGCAGTAATGATACTGAAAATGTCATTCCCAAAATAAACTACATTTTAAAACATATTATAATAGAAAACAGTTATTTTAAATTGTAATAGTTTTTACATTATTGCTGTTTGTACTGTATTTTTATATTATGTATTTATTTTATAGATATAATGTTTTACACATTTGGCGTGATATTATAAACACTACGTAATAACATTCATTCAATTTTCTTTTTTTTTTTTTAAATTATTACTACATCATTTAGACTGGAAATTCCATAGTCACTTATGTTTGCCCCATTAAGTAATCACATTAAAGCAGTAAAAAGTGAATATACCTGTCTGCATTAGCTGCATAATTGTTTTAAATGCTAATTGTTACAGCAACATGTAACATGTGTGTGACTGACTCCTGCCACCATGCTTAACTTTCACATCCTACACTCTACTAAACCCCCAAATAATCTTATCACCAAGAATTACAGACAGCAATCATGCTGACAGCCATCTCTGGGAGTTGAAGTTAGCTATTCAATATCAGTTATGCTTATCCTTAACAGACAGATGCTCTCTCCTCTTTTGCCCACAGGCTCAGTTCCTGCTGGACACTGATAAATCGCAGTCACAGCTATTGCTATTTGCCTGGAAAGACAAGAGCTGACGCCGACTGAATCGCTCCCTGACGAGTAATCTGCACTTGGTGGGCAGTTGAAAAGAATATGATAACCCTGACGTCACCTCAATTTCCAAGTGCTAGTCCTCTCCTTCCTGCCTGCTCCCACGTCTTGACAGAGGTTACAGGGGTTATAAATGATGCGCAAGTCTGGGGCTCTTTCGATAGAACGTTTTCTTTTATTTGAGATAGTGTCCAGCCATTTGCAGTAAATGTTGTGCCAGCACTCTGACAGAAGGACAGTTAATGTGCCCCATGTGGGTGCCAAACAAATACAAAGGCTTCACGTATAGTATGAAGGAGTCACTCAGTGCTCAACAGCGACTGTGTGAAGTATGTTGTGTAATAGTTCACGACTTGACTTCGTATACAAGAGGCCAGGGTTCACATCCACTTCAAAAAGCTGCTGGGGAATGTCCTATGGGTTACTTTGTTAGTGTTTACAGACAGAAAGAGATCTTAATACAGAATCTTGGAAAAGAATGTGACTTGGACACTTGGAAATCTACATCTCTGATTTCATTAAGAAGTGCATGCATTACATCATGTGAATATGGCATCGCTCGAGAAGTTGGTTTGTATGCCTTTAAGCACATAAAATGCATTGAGTAAAAGCGAAAATTTGTTTCTCACACATTTGCAGAGACAGGTGTACAAAGAGTAAAGGATCTCTTTTGATAACCGTACATCTGCAGAACACATGCTAGCACTGCACAGCATCATTTATCCTCCGCACTTTATTTGCCAGAATATTTCTTGTTGATATTCAAACACCTGCACAAGCTAGCTTTTCTGTTCTCGTTTAACATACGGTATGTAGGTCTTATCATCTTCTGCATCTTATCGGTCAAACAGCACCTTTATGATTGGATATCAGAGATATTAAGAAGAAACATTCCTCATCTGACTTAGAATATAACCCTAAAGGAATAGTTCTGAAACAACAAAAAAATAAAAAGCTGGAAAATACTTTCACTGGCACTAACAAAAAGTTCAGTAATAAACTAAACTGGAAGTAATAAAGTAATAAAAGTAATAAAACAAACCCTGCAGATCTGAATCTAATATAATTGAGAGCAGATTAAACTCAGTTATGTATGTAAATGGATCTCTGTATCTCACACTAAAGTGGGACTTTTTGCTCTGAATATCTAAATTGTATCTAAATGATCTACTTTGCACTGCAGTCTTTTAGAAGCTGTGGCATTGCAGATCTCATTAAACTAGGTGCCATTGGCTTTTTATTCCTCAGTAAATGCAGCAGTTTTCTTTTTCCTCATCTTTTAAAAGCCATACTCTTATGCATAAATACCTGAATTTCATGGACAACTTTGGTAGGGGGAAACACTGTGCCATAGGCAAGCACTGAGAGTAGAGAAGTGGGCCCAGAGCTCAAAGCTGCGTTCTGCTTTGTTAGCACAATGCCATGACACAGCGGATAGGGGGTTAAAGATATACACAAAGTCTGCAAGAGAATTAGCCGCTGACATACAGGCACCTAAAAACATCATCATCAAATAAACTGTGCTTTATACAGATCTTCAGAAACTGTGTACAAACCCAGTTGCATTTGACATTTGTACACAGCCAAATACTGTACAACCAGACTGAGAAATGAAGCTGATGGTCAGAGTTGAAAACAGAAGGCAGAGGCAGAAAAACAAAAATTAATTTGTAAAAAATAACACTCTTCGAATGTTAAAAATAAACTCTCTTAAAAATACATATCTCTGTGCACTTTTTGTGTCTTACTGCACGTTTCACCAGTTTCAAAGAGAAACTGGTGCTACAACACAGGTTCAATATGTGAACCCCTGACACGCTTTTTATTACGCTGATATAGGTTTGTATTGCTGTGTTTCAGAATTGAAATATATGTGGACTGTCACTAAAAGTTAATGCTCTACATCAAATCCATCCCTAAACCTACCCGATAATGTTAACAAACTCCAAACTGATATGAAAAAGGCATTTGTCGATGTAACCGTGTCATTTCAACTTCATTTTGTGCTGTTTTGTCAAACTGTAGTTACACAGAATTTGAACCATTGTCTATGAAAACATGAAGCTGGAGATGTGTGATGCTAACATTCAAAAACCTCTCCCAGCATATTAATATTTTGTTGAAGTCATGTGATATTCTAAACAGCTGATATAAAAACTTCTGCTAACCTGATTTTACCAAGTGCAACATTATTGATGACTGGAGGAGGCAACATTATAAATAAAGAGCATGTCTTGATGTATTTGTTTCTTACGAAGATGCAGCTTTTTGCTTCAAAAGATGTTAATTATTTAACTGGAGTCTTGTGGATTATTGTGATCTTTTATCAGCCATCTGATGGCACCCATTCACTACAAACTCAGGCCTGTGCTGAGTAATAGAAAGTAATGCAGGTTTTAAACAAACAAAGGTGAGTAAATGGTGAAAGAATTTTCATTTTTGGGTGTATTTTCCCTTTAAGGACAAACAGAACCCAAGAACAAAAAATAGCCTGACAGTAAGTTTTGTGTGCCATCAGACGATAGGACAGTTAAATAAGCGGACACACTGCATTCAAAGCATGAGGGGACTGGTTTCGCTTGACTGCTCTGATGTGGAATAGAAAGACAGCTGCAGTCTGCTGTTACTGTAAAGAACATTACAGCATTTTCCTTTTTCTGCCCCCACCTTTTTTTTTTTTTTTTTGTGGATTTTCATATTTTAAGAAAGTCTACATGCAGGACATGGGTGAAATCATAAAATATATTCACAAAGAGAAATAACAGAGACATTTTTCCATGCAACCTTCAAATAAATGCACACACACACACACACACACACACACACACAAATAGAATAAAAAAGAAAAAAAAAAGAAATATGTTAGTTTTAATATAAATCAACCCTTGGAATTTAAAAGCACCCGAAGTTGAAGACAACCCCAGTGGAATTATGAGAAATCAGAATAAATCAAACAAAATATTAACACTTGACAGGCACATTATGGTTATTGTCAGTGTTTGACTGCAGTAATGGTGGAGGCATCAGAATTCATGTCTGTTATCTGTTCAGTTTGCCCCTTCATGGTCTCCACTTATGTGTGAATTCAAAAGCGAGAGAAGAAGCATAAATACTGGAGCTTAAAAATTTGATTGAATCTCTGGAGGGCAACGAATGGGACGAGGAGAAAGGGATATAAATGGTAACATCTACCTGTCACCATTCGTCTGAGGGAAAATCAATCACAATGAAAAAGGAGGGGAAATTGAGATGGTAACATATTCTTTTTTCCCCCTCCTCTTCCTCAGGAAGCATCATCTGTCAGTCTCTCCAAAAAAGACTTGAGAAACTATTTGCAGGGCAGATCAGAAGATGAGGACTTCTCACTTCATCAGGCACGGGTTGAGGCTTGGACCTTTTTACCTGGGACAGGCTGTGTAGTTAGAGATGGTCTTTCAGGGGTTAGGAGGCTACAAAGAGAGAATGAATGTGGGTAAGAGTCATGCGTGAGAAGTGAGCCTGAGGTCGGTTTCATCATTTCAAAGATCACTGAGCTCACTGGGTTCATGCAATGGTTGTTAGTTCAAAGGCAGCTGGAACATGTGATAAGTCACTTCTGTCATGGCAAGTCTGTCAAGATATTAATATTCCAGCCATGTAGCGTGAACATATAAACCATCTGTCAAAGTTTATCTACACACAGTGTGTTTACAAATTGCACTGTTATGTGAGTGCTTTGTATGCTTCAGGCTCACCTGAATCCATCTGTATCTCTAAACCAGGGTTGAGCAACATTCAGAATTTAATCTAAACTATAATTCAAAAGTTTAGGCTCATTCGATCAGTTATACAGTAAAATGTTATGTAAAATTTGTACTATGCTTACTTAACTATTTTCTATTTTATAATATTATATTCATAATATTTTATAATTGTTATTAATAAATTTATATTTAAATTTACAATTAATATATATATATATATATATATATATATTAATATTATATTTATGTATTTATTTGCGTCCCATAGACTTCTGTAGATAAAACTCTTTTTACTTTATAAAAAAAGGCCCAAAAAGCTTATAAAAGAAATGTCTTGGTTACGTTTATAACCCTTGTACCTTAAATAATGTTGTCACAGAATATGTGAATAACTCAGTTTTGACAAAAATGTCAGGGAACCTTACAATTTCAAGGTGAAGATCTGCCTCCTGCTTGTTTTTCTATTTAAAAATGACAATTCATATTAGTTTTTTTAAATATTTTTATTATTCCTCCTTCATCCCGATACTTCAGTTAAAACCATATTCAAATCACATTGAAATAAGCACTGTCAGTTCATTTATAGTGCATAACCTCGCTAACAAACAATGCAGAAAGCGACAATGAAACTAAGAAAGGGTTGAAAAGAGTGGATGACAAAAACATCTACAATGGGCAGAAGCTACCTGCTTTTAATCATGCTGAAAAAACAAGGCTTCACGTGTCTGTGTTTGACTGACTTGCAGACAAACATGGGCTGAAAGAAAGTCACAGACGTCACCGAGAGCCACGCAGATGATTCATAGTGCAAATTATTTTGGGTGAAAAGACAGAAGTTGTCTGCCTTCTGATGTGCTATTTTTAGACTCTTTCAGCAAGTCGTGTCTACATATATTTTGCTGAGGTTCTGGTCGTGAAAATTAATTGGAAACCGACTTTGTAATTAACGGGTTTGGCTAGGCCTCTTATTTCCAGTGAACTCTAGGGATGCGAATCGAGGGGAATTTAATGATTCCTCTTAATGATTCTAGTTCCTTAACGGTGCAATTAATGATTCTTTTAGTACTTCTGAGGAATAAATATTTGGAATAAACAAATACATCTCTTAATGCATTTAATGCTTTTAGCAGTCTGTTGCCAAATGAGATGAGATCATTTCAGGCACAATTCTTTGCAAAGGTGTTTACAAAGACCTTCACAAGTTGTAATCGTATCCAGTCCAACAACTGACTTGATTGTACGAGTAATTTATTCTGAACAATTACAAACTGCACTCTTAGGCTGCATGCTCTGTAATTTCTTTCTTTGAAATGAAATGGTTACTTTTCTTAAATAAGACAACCTCAGTGAAGCATAACTATGCATGTTTTCTATTAAAAGAAGTAGTCATTCATACAGAAATTGTACTAGCTGTTTCCCTGCAATTGGTTCAGGAATCGGGTCATGTTGTTGGTTTTCGATTCATTGAACAGTATTATATTCAGTCATTTATATTTGTTCTTCATATTTGTATCACTATATTTGTCCAATTTTCTGTTTTTGATTTACTACCCAGCTCAGCTGAACATTCAGAAACATTCTGTTAACGGAACCACAAATGAATAATAATTCTATTTTTTTTTTAATGTGGTATTTTTAATTGACTGAACCAGAATAAGAGCATGGTGTACATGTGTTAAAGGAATAGTTCACCCAAAAATGAAAATTACCCCATATTTTCCTCACCCCCAAGCCATCCTAGGTGTATATGATTTTCTTCTTTCAGATGAACAAATGTATCCTGGCTCTTGCAAGCTTGGTAATGCTGGTGGATATCCATAAGTGTAAAAAAAACTAAGCTTCCGGCAATGGCGGTTGCAATTTTCATTTTTGGGTGAACTATTCCTTTCAAAAACATGTGCTAAGTACAGGTATGTCAATGGTCTGCATCTAATATGACCAATCTTGCCAATAATCTGACATGTTTTGTGCATTTTATAGATTAAAATCAATATCCTCATATTTTGCCAGTTTGGTGATGGCCTGAAGTCATTTTTACAGTCCAGCTTCCACCATTAGTCTTTAATTTGCCTAATGTTGTATTTCAGCAGTCACTTCATTGAACACAGAAGGTTTGTACAATATATCTTTTTGCTCTAATATAACAATTCAGATGTATTGCCTGGGGGAAAATGAACAAAAAGTGTCTGATGTACTAATTAAATTTAATGCATGATGGACTGTTTTGTCTTTAAGATGATGAAGACTGCCTTAAAATTGGAAGCTTTGGCTCAGGTAAACATGTGTGAGCGTGAGCCTTTCAGATTTAGAGTGTACTGTGAAGTGGACATAATGTCACAGCTGTCAACAAAGTGATTTGAAGGACCCTGTTGAGTCTTTTTTTTTGATTTCCTATGGCATTGCTCCATGAATTAAACACTGATAAGTCTGAGTGCTGTGCCTTGTCAAACCCTATTTTCGGATTCAGCCTTTAGGCTTGTAATCTTGCATAAAACACATAATTTCAGACATTAGGTCTTGTGTCATGCTCAATGTGTTGACCTGCAGAGCCCCTGTCATGACAAAATTTGAATACAATAACAATTTGACCCCTTGCTGTTAACCAATTTTTGTTCTTCCTCCCTGGCTGTCTGCTTTCATTCTTTGATTTTGACATGCATGGAGGGTCTAGGGGATAAAATAACAAGTGAGAGACATTCACAAATTATAATATATGCAGCACCGTGTGGCAAGCACGAGCTTTGACAATGTGCGTCAAAGCTCCTCTGTTGCCTCAGCATGTGAATTTAGATAAAATGCTTTTAAATTCTATGTTTCCTGATTTTTATTGCAGCATGTTCTTCCTGCTGTTGATGGACTGACCTTCATCTGCACCCAGCCTTCATGATCTTAATGGCCCACGTTTGCACTCTGCCATAATGCCCAGAGACATTTGGCTAGAGATAGACAAAAATGATTACAAGGGAAAACAATAGCAGGTAATTGCCCACATCACTGCACAGGTACAGTACAATCAGCTCCCTTCCAAACAAACAGCATTGTGGTGCCAAATACAGATTTTTTTTTTTTTTTTTTTTGCTGGTAATTGCTTAATTGTTATTCTTCTCAGTTTTGTGCAGGCGCATGCTTTTTTGAAGCGGTCAAACCAAGAGCAGGGGCTCAGTTCTCCTTGAGGTGATGTCTTGTGTGTTTACAGTACTCAGGCTTTTCCCTTGCGGGAAAAATAGATTAAGCTTATAACTGTGTTAATTACACAAATGTGATTTTACTCCTATAGGGCCGGTTTCCCGGATAGGAATTAGATTAAGCCAGGACTAGACCTTTGCTAATTTTGGACATTTAATAATTTTTAGAAACATGTCTTACAAAAATGCATTATCTGTGAGCATTTTAAGACCAAACAATGTCAATGATGTATTTTAAGATATCTCAGTGCAAGCCTTTTGTAGTTTATACAGCTCTTAACATTTAGTTTAATCTAGGACTAGTCTTAAACCCTGTTCAGGAAACTGCCCCAATATGTCTATTAAATATGATCAGTATTATTATCCATTTTTGTACAGAAAAAAAAGAGAACATACTGTAAAAGAATTGCGATCGAGTATTTCTAGTGAATTTCTTTTAAATATTATTTTTACCACGGAATACAAAAAAAACTAAAAAGGTAATTGCAATGGTCATCTTATTTTTCAGATTTTATTACTTCGATTTTTAATAGATAATTAATAGATAAAAATTTGTAATTAACTTTTTGATGTTTTTATTACATTAAGGAAAAAAAACTAATTGTGTGATGTAAATTCTGAATTGCAAAAAAAGGTAAAAAAAAAAGTCAGTGAACTTACAATTGTGAGAATTGCAAAATAAACTACTTAAAATTATTTCCTATAAGCTTAACAATTCACAAATAATTATAAAGAAGCAGCAAGTAACACACTGAATTAAACGTATAATTCAGAGGTGGTGTAACCGTTCAGCTGGAGGTGCACTCCAGCTCCATGCAATCCGTTGTGTGTTTGTCTCCGTTGCCATCCCTGGACTCTTATTATGAACGTGTATCTCCACCCACCTTTTCTGTTGCTCATTCCCCCTAGCCTTTACTTTCATGTGTATAAAAGTCCCATCTGTATCCTGTGTATGCGCTGATCATTGCGGTTTGTAAGCGTTCCGTGTTTTCCCTGTGTCTTTGTATTTCTGTGTTCCTGTTTGGGTTTACCATTATCGACCTCGTCTGCTCTCGGACTCTCGCTCTCGCCTCGCCCCCTTGGATATTGTTCGCCTATTGCCTGACCTTCACTACAGATTTGGATTTGGTCTCTGATGATTTTGTTTGCCACTGCCTCGACTCGACTGCTTGACTCTGCGTTTGCCTGTACAATAAAGTCAGCAAATGGATCCGCACACCTCCCCTCTCATTCATGACAGATAGGAATAAGTGATGCATTTAGACATTCTACTAACTATAAATGCATTTTTAACTACATGTCAACTGCATGTCAACTAATTCTCATTAATTCACAACTACATGTCTACTAGCTCTAAGATTAGACTGTAATCTGAGAGACTGTAAATCCACCAAATAAAGTGTTAGGAGATAAGCAGACAGTCTAGTAATACTTTAATGATTGCTATTTGACATTTACTTACTGTTAGTCGAATATCTAAAGTGGACTATTGAAATATAGTGTTACCTATTTATTTATTTTTTGCAATTTACACTAGATTTTTAATCAAAGGAACTGATATGTTAAATGAAAAGCTTGCTGGAGCTCCTAAAATAATAGCAGATATGTAATGCCTATATGTAATACATTTAAAACTGCATTATAACCAATAATAAAGTGTGCTTACAGTATGTTTTGGAAATGTTTATGCTAAATTTAGCATGCTACATTGGTTAAGATTGCTGGAGGGTAAATTACAGTTATCAAGTCTCAGTAACATACTGTACCAGCATACAAAACAACTAAAATATCTTAAAAGTTGGTACAAACCAGTCTTTTCTCAGCAGGTTACAACTGCAAGCTTATATATATATATATATATGAGCATACTCAAAAGCTTGCTAAAATTTAGCATTAGCTTCCTCTACTGTTTCAGCTATAAATACTTCACAATCAAAACACTGAAACAGTGGGAAGCTATTCACTGAAGTGCTTAGCTTCACTGAGTTATTAAATGTGATAGTTAATAAAAACTATATTCCAGCTTCAAAGACTGTTGTGTAATCTACAGTTTACACACTAACACCCTAATACATTTAAAAGACCTCCCACTAAGCCACCAGCAGTAATTCAGTTCCTTTTTTTATTTTCAAGATCTCATTACAAATGGAGACACTTCCAGCGATTCACGTCCTGCTGTGACAATAAAAACAAGCACTCTTTTAAAAGTTCTGGGGGAAGCTGAAGGACTGGACCGGCTCTGTGGAAAATCAACCTGCAGAAGTTGAGTGAAAGGCTTTGGCTAAAGCTGCTGACTGTAATCTTACGAGACTAGGTCAAGCTAGGGACTCAGAACTCATTAGTGCTACTGACGAGGCAGGATCACAACTGCCTAACTCACTCATGAGATGGAGAACAGCAAGGGGAGCTGAAAAACAATGCGTCACAATCTTGTGCTTGATGTGTTGTGCACTGGCTGCTGAGGGACAACACAGCAGCATCCATGAGCTCAAAAAACAATGTATGCTTGATCCTTAACTGCACTCACTCACATGATTCAGTGTTCCTGTGATGTTAATAACACCAAGGTCAGGTGTTTGTTTTGTATAGGGAGCGAATAAAATGTACACCATGAATGCATTGCGAGTTGCTTTGCATAAAACAAAAGCATCTGCCAAATGCAGAAAACATTATTTAGGATTTGAAGATTTAGGTTCTCTCTAAATACATATTAATATTATTGAGGCTATGTAATACAGTTATACAGTTAAATATGTTCTTGTTTCCATTTTCTGAGGAATTGACATTTCAGCTTTGCATAAAAGCAAAATGTTCACATATTTTACCAAACAAAAACTAAACAAAACAAAAAAAAAAAACTATGAAGTAAAGTGAATAAAATAATTAATGTGTGGGTTTGTTAATTAAGTTGTTTTATTTGGCTAGTATGTTACCCAATACATCATTTAAAAGAATGAATTGTTAACCCACGACTAAGCATTCTGAAAATACTCTGAAAACAGTCTTTATACCAGACCTGTACATTACACATAGAAAAAATATTTTATTTATTTATTTTTATTGTGCTGCGTTAACAAAGAAGTTTTTTGGGGGGAAAAAAATATATATACATTTTTGAAAAATCTGACACAGAACAGAAAAGCCTTTATAATATAATATAATATAATATGAAAAAATGAAGGAGATATTGCTCATGAAATCCCTATTTGAGGTCAATTATTTATCAGGTTTTTAAAGTAATATAAAAAACAAACTGAAACATTTCAATGGAATAGAATAGAATAGAAAATTCTCGTTCTCCCAATACACTTCTATTTTGCTGCTTATTTTTTGCATTGGTAAGGTAGTTGTTAAGTTTAGGTATTAGGTAGGATTAAGGATGCAGAACATGTGCTTCTTAAGTACTAATAGCCAATATGTAATTAATAGGCATGCCAGTATGCTACTAGTTAATAGTAGCCTAATAAATAGTTCCTATACTAAAGTGTTACTGTGAATTCTTATAGAGTTTACATTTTTTGTGAAGTTTAGGATTACAATCAGTGTTTGGTGCTTGTACATCAGTGTTATTCATCTATCATCTCTGATTTTAGGCATTATTCATGAGTAAAGTTAGGCTTAAGTGTAGAGAAAACTTTTGGATTAAAATGTTGTTCCAGGGTCAACAAAATATGTTGATCCAGGAACACATGTAACTCAGCAAAATCAGGACATGACACTTATTCTTATAGAAAAACACCCGTATACTTCTACATATTGGATACTGCTACACCTGTGTGTAGCTGTAAATGTCAGTTGTTGTTTTTTATCGTTCTGCTATATGGCCATCATCTTCTATTAAATGTCAATGTATTTGCGTTGATTCTTGTGTTGAGCTATTTCATGGGCAAACATTAAAGTATTCGATTTCTACAGTGACTCATTCGGTGCACATCATTACATAATATGTGTGTACCACAAATAAAGTGTTTATTTAATAAAGTATTAAATTATTTAATGTGCTAGTAAAATAATAGATTAAACTGATATCTTTGTAGTCCATCCCAGAACAGCTTTATGACAGCTGGAGAGATGCAGTCATTAATTCATAACTGCATACCATATGCGGCCTCCGAGACAAGACTGAGGTCATTTCCTCCTTGAATACCATAAATATTATTGAAAAGACAGAGTGGGTTAATAGTGAAGTTAATATGAATTTGTCATTAATTACTACATACTACTACTCTCCTCCACTTCCTTCACTCACCTCCAAGAGTTACATGCAGGGTGCCAAGCTGTTCTCCCTCCCTCTCCAGGGGGCTTTCGGCCCAGCCGTGACACTCATCTCCAGAGGGTTTGGGTGCTTACTTTGTCCTGTTTGCTGTCGTGTCCTCTGTTGTGACTGATGACTCCACGGGGTTCTCAGCCTAGAGGCACAGTGGCCTCTTCAGCAGACGCCAAACTCACTGATCAATACCGGCTCAACACAGCGGGAGAGTATTTGCCCTTAGTATCCTGAACACACATCCAGACTGCGAACACAACAGTTCAGTCGACAGCATACCAATGTTTTGATGTAGGCCAGATCATTTGGTAATACACACATTTAGAGAAGAGAATTGGAAACATTTCTGAGATATTGACCTATTACCACCTACAGTATATGTTTTGAAACACAGCATGGCCTTACCTAAACCTCCCTAATGCTAATGACTTTACCCAAACAATACAATGGCAAACAGATGGAGCTGTTTCATCTAAGAAAAAAAAAAAAAAACAGCATCCAGTCTCTGCTAAAATATTAATCAGTTTGAGTGCAGATCAAAGCAAGTTCTGGGGCAAGAAATTAAACTTAAAACAACAACAAAAAGCCTTGGCTTGCTTATGTCTTTCTCCTTGTGCATGTGTCTATATATATATATATATTCAGTATATTTCCTGAATCATAGACAGGTTTGACCTTTGACTCTCGTTTGACCTTCTATTCTCATTGAATAGAAAAAAGATTTGCTGGTCTATATGTCACTGTGGTGCAGCGATTGCTTTCTGACATCCGCAGCTCAGGCTCGAGCAGGATTTATAGTCAGAGCCAATCAGGAAAATACATGTTGACATTTAGGACAGCTCAAAGATTTTAATCTCTGAAATGTAAATCATTTGCTTCTTCAAATGCACCGCGTACACTTTACATTCAAGGTAATGTAGTCCAGAATAATTACCCTGATTTCCGGTATTCACAGACGCAAATGCATTGCTGTGGTTAAAATACAGCTATCAGCACTATCCACACTGCTTTGTCAAATCGCTGAATCTAACTTCAAATTTGACTTTCTAAAGGGTTGAATGTCAGATGTTGTTGTTTTTTTTTTACTCTGAGAGGCAGAGATGATTTAATCAAATCCATGCTGCTGTAACTGAAATCTCAAAAGTGGCACAGAACAAAATAAAGGTGAAACGTTTTAACTTATCTGTAACTCTGAAGCTTTGAGCCCTGTGTTTCAAATTCTGACATCTTTAGTTTAGATATCTATCCTAAGCTCCCTAATACAAAAATGGAAGTTCTGTCATTAAATACTGACCCACATATTGTTCCAAACCCAAAAGACCTCTGTTCATCTTCAAAATTAAGATATTTTGAGAGCTTACATAGACAATTGACTCATTCAAGGTAGTTCAACAACCCATGTGATATCAGTAGTTCAAGCATAATTGTATGAAGCTACAAGTGAATACGTTTTGTGTGCTAGACCATTAGACATATAGCCCTTACCACAGTACTTGCATGGATTGTAATATTACTAGAAAATATTTTATATTTCTATATGCCATGGGATTAGAGAGGTAAATGTTATAAAGAGTCTACCAAGCTGAAAACAAACAAACAATCCAACAAAAACAAAGTAGTGAATGGGGGAGAGGGCAAAGGCATTGGTCTGTCTTTATGCAGCCTAGTGAACTGTGATTTCAGAGCCTGGGGCAATAGAGTCGCTCACACTCACGGGCTGATGCATAGAGGCCAGTGCAGCGGGGAGCGGAAGGCTTCTGGAAGCTCAGGTGGAGATCTCTCATGTGTGTAATTTGTGGCCTTGATACAGTATTGATGAAACATGGAGGCAGACGAAAATGAGGGTCAGAGGTTAAAGTAGCAGAGATTTAAGTCCAATGAAAGCCCAATGAGTCTCAGCCAGACAGCTTGATGGGATTCAGATTGCAGACAAGGATGAATGCAGTTCCTCTATGGTTAGTTGGTAAGGGGTTTGGAGACATTTAAAACATCGAAATTACAGCATTTCTGCACACATATAGACATTTTAGGATATAGCCATTGTTTCTGAAATATACTGTTTAAATGAAAGTGTCAAAACCACTTGTTTTATGATTTAGTATTTGCATCTGAATATGCATACTTACATATGTAATAGGCAAAAAGCTAGTGTCCAGATTATAGCATTCAAACAAACAAACAATAAACAGGTCAAAAAATGCCTGCATGACCTACTACTTCTGGAGAAAATTAGAAGTGCACATGGACACTTTTCTAATCCTGGAGGCCACAGGAAAAACAATTGTGAATGTCAGTATAGTGATGTATCTAAATCTATATCATATTATATTTGATTTAGTATATTTAATGGTCACGAAACAAGTTTCAGTCCACATTTAGTACCTCAACAAAGTATTTGAATTCTGATGTTTCATTCCTGAAAGAATTAGTGTTATAAAGGAACCAGTTGAATAAATGGTTCATTAGCCTGTTTGTAAAGACAACTGATTTAGTTCATGAATTAAACAATGAGTATGAATAAAGCAGTAACTGAAAAAAACACAGTTAGTGATATAAAGCATACTTATAACCAACTTTTAGCCAATCCACAGAACAAAATATTCTTTTAAACACAAGAACAAACATTAACTGGACTAGAAACTCAGCTATAAGTTCCCTGTGCAACTTAAATATGACATTTTTTGAATTTTCTGGTCAGGCCCTCAGATGTACAGGACCAAAACATCCAATTCAATCAGAGCACATCTTTGAATTCCTCACTTCGAGTGCTTTGAGTTAGCTTTAATCCTTTATGATTCTAGATTACACAGAGGCTTGACATCAAAAGCTTGTGTCAGCTTAATTTGATTACTTTGAAACGTACACGCTGTTACGGAAAACTTCCCCTTATTGTGCGCACTGAACTGTAGCCTGAGTAGAAGGTTAATATAGAGCCTTTTGTATATTAACTAACAGTGGAAGAATAATTACTGAACCTCCACTGAGGGCATGTCAGGAAACAAGCCATGTGCACAGATAACGTTTGCTTTGGTGCAATTTTAATAAAAGCAATAGAGAATTGCCTTTCATTTTAGGCATATCTTAATCAACAATTTAATTTGTGCTCTCCCTTATTAAGCACATGTAGGTCTACAGAACATATTTTTAAATAAGTGGATGCTTTAGAAAACAGAGTCGGGCTGAGTACAAAACAGATTTTTAGCCAATCAGTAGTAAGGGGCGTGTCTACTAATGATGTGGAGGAGAATGTAACAGAAAAAAAAAAAAAAGATCTTTTCAGAATTATTTGCTGTATTTGTGTTCCCCACTTGTTGTTGTACAGCAAAACAAATTTTCCTCCCTTTTCACGTTTTTGTTGTCTGGAGTATTCCAGTGCCAGGACGATTACATGAGAGCAGGTGATTTGGGAGTGTGGTCTCTGCTCCGGCGCAGCTGTCGGCAGACATGTTCTTAGCGAGGAGGAACCGAGTCACATGAGATGATGAAAGTGCACTGGGAATTTGGTGGCAACTTCCTGGTGATCAGAATTGGTTTGGGTCAGCGCTGAAAGGACAGCAGCATATGCTGTGTGGAGGGAATAATTAAGTGTGGCATACACCCGGGAGCTGAGATGTGGCTGCCTGTTCGTAGTGTCCTTCAGACACACTTCAGCCCTATAATGGGCCTTCTGGGTAAGCTGCTGAAGGTCAAATACTGCACTGTCAATATGAAGGGTGGCTAAAGCGCTCTGAGATCAGGAATATGCCTTGGGTAGGACTATGTTTTAAAGACACTGGCTATATATGGAACGTTTCTTGCTCTCTGCCGGCTGCAGGAGAATACGTGACTTGTTTATGACTATGCCATTTATATGATTTATTTATTTGCATTACTCTTCATTTAGCAGATGCTTTTTAATTCCAAAAGTGTATTACAAGGACAGTCCTTTAAAAAAACTCTTAATTTGCATTACATTTCCAAGAATCTGATGCATACAAAATAGGATTAAAATGGATAATCATAAATAAATGACTTCATTGCTTGGGTTGCGTAGGCTACTTATGTGGGGAGCGGATGCAAGAACTGATGCAAAAATGCAGAAAATCGAACCCGAACTTTGTATATCATGGACAAATGTTTTGGAGGAAAATTTCAGACTGTGCAATGACCTTTATTTATATTTAGTTATTATCCAGTTATTGTAATTGCTGCAAAAAGTACAAAGTATACTTGTAGAACAGGACTGTATAACAAAATGTTAGCTTTATCCCTAAATGGTACATATTAGTGTATAAAGTGTATACTGTATTAATACATTTTTAAATGTCAGTGACAGTTTTGTATGGAAAAAGTTAAGATAGGTTCTAGTTTTATTAGATTATGCTATGATTAAGTCCAGATTAAATCTGTTACACCAACATTTAATGTAATAAAGTTATTTAACAGAATTTTCATGTTTTTTATTTTGTACACCAGAAAAAAAAATTAAAATACCGTCACATAGTTTTGGCAACAGGCAAAATATCCATAAATGACCCACCAAAAATGGTTTATGATTAGTAATGAAATTTGTTTTATTCACAAAACACCTCATTTCATTACAGTTGTTACACATTACATGTACTTACTGTTATAATAATATTAAAGCTACCCTAAATCAAACTCTAATTCTAATTGTTAAGTTAGTACTCAGTATTGAGCTGTAACAAGGATACCTTAAAATAAATTATAACCAACCTCTTTTTAAACAGAATAATTAAGTGTATTCATTGCTCAATACATCCCTCCCATTCCTTCTCTCTTTTTCTCTATTTGAAAAGTTAAATACTGTTTTTAAATAACTACATTAATCGAAACTGCATGAGAGCTTTGCAATTATGGTGATTATAAAATGAGAATGATCACCATTTTTCTGTCTGGCAGGCAGGTGTGTATATTACTGCCGTCCTGAATATTGTGGCTGATTCTCTTTGTTCCAACAATTCATTAATCTGCCAATAGGATAGCTAATAAATGATGGCACACTAATGAATAGCTGTGTTTAGGTCTGTTCTGTTGAAGATGAGAATGTAGATTTCGCAGCTCTGCCAAATGCATCTAAATGCTGAGTGTCATTAATCAGTGTGCCCGTGATTAAGACCTTATAAAAACTGACAGTCTTTAATGCAGATTGCATTGCTCCAACTGTACTAATCTGCTACAGTAGCTTGTTGTAACGTGGAGTGAAGTGATGTTGCAACCTCTAACCTAAGAGATTCAAATGAATCGTTCACCCAAAAACTGGGGAGAGTAAATTTTCTTTTTTGGTAGCCTTTTAAAGTATAATGCATATTCCTCTGAGCCACAACTCTCATATTTCAGAGGATAAAAAGTGCTGAATCTTGTCAAAGACACAAATTGAATGACAATAACTTTAAAGAAGGACTTGCATTTATCGAATCTTTCAGCTGCAAATAAACTGGAATCAGCAGGTTTGGGGGGAGACCATCGTTTGCTTCCCTGGCAAAAGTTTTCAAGACATTTAGACAAGTTTAAGAGTTTCGACCCAAGGTACAACACTGTCATTTCATGTATTATTTTCAAAGCGGGAAGCCTAGAATCTACCCTCCTCAGATAACAGGAGCACTCTGTCCATTCGACGAATGATCCCGGCCCACAAATCTATAACACTCACTCTGAACACTAAGTACAGAACCTCTGTTGATGGTCAGGTCATTTAAAAGATTGCAAAGCCCCACAGTGGTGCTTTATGGAGCCATAAATCTCCAGAGATCTACATGAGGCAGACCAGGCAGATTGCCCACCTATATTTTAAGGTCCACGATGAACAGAAGCAGTCCATTCTCTTTAGTGTGCTTTAAAGGCATCAAACTCAAAGGTGTCTTTGCTACAGTACTCACACTTCTCTTCTCTTTGGTGTGATGATGGCAGGGTTTCTTCATAATGGCTCACGGTTCAAACGGACCTCAGTTACCTCTCTTCCCCTCACACACACTCTCTCTCTCTCTTGAATTCTAGCCAGTATGGTCCTAAAACCAAAGAATTATCCTCTGCAACCACACACAAACACACCTAAAAATAGACCATGGCTCAGTGCGGCAATTATTTATCGGGTCAGTCCGGAGGGGGCCAGCTTGCAGCGACACCCAGATATTAGAGCACAGACCCTGGATCGCATCCACATCGGAGAAGAGCATTTTACAGCTAACAAGCCCTTTGGGAGAAGAGAGCAAGCATTGATTAAGCGAATACTGCTGCTGCTTTTGGTCATTATATTGTGTTCGATAAAATATAGCGGAGACTTGGCTCTGGCGGAGCCCGGCTCACCGGCGAGGTGCTGAGACAGCAGAGCAGCTAGTCTCCGCTACTTTTCATCTCCGTCTCAGTCAGCAGCAAAGTCTTCTGGGAAAATGACATTTTTTTGCAAAATCAACTCATGAACCAACTCAAATCGCTATATTAGCGATCTGTTTAATTAAACAGATAAAGAGCTGACAAAGACATTGTGTTGTGCGTGACGGGCATTTATTTAACTGAGATATGTAGTGTGTTTATTAATTAGGGCTGTAAGTTGAATGCATAATTTAGTTCAATAAAATATACTAATATATGTATATGCATATTTATTGATTATATTAACAAATTGCATTTTAGTATTATTTATTAAAACTGAATTTAGAGCAATTCATAAAAAATAAATATTGATTTAAATCAACAAGAATAATAAATTGCATTATGAGTAATACTAATACTAATCATAATAAACAAAATATACATATATTTTTTTGTTAATGAGTTATAAATTGAAAATAATATTTTTACACAATAATAATATTAACAATAGTACATATTAATCATTTTTTAGATTTTTTAACAATTATAGGTTAAATTGAAAATAATAATGATGATGATAATGATAATGACAACAACAACAATAAATTAAAATAATAATTCTTCCTCTTATTATTATTATTGTTACTGACGCAATATAAGAATGCTGCCCATAAATCTGACTGAAAATATGAAGTAATTAATTCAAATTCCTAATCAATTGACAACTTTTGTGTAAATCCATAGAGTGCTACATGTACCATGTCCATGAAGAACACAGTGAAAAATTATGAAACTCTTCAATCAGTGATCACGGGATCCAAACGTTTATCAGGCAGGCAGGTGGAGGAATGTTCTAGGTCAGAGGAGCTACTAGGTGGTGGTCAGACAGCGAATGTCAGGCCATTACAGTGATTAGCCGAGACCCACGAGTGTCACCTGACAGGCCCTGCTAATGAAGCATGGAGACAGGCTGAGCAAGATGACAGGACAGGCCTCCACAGCCTGACAGCCCAACCTAAAACAGACAACTCAGCAATCAACCAGGCCAACATATATGTCCCTTCACTTCTCTCTCTCATGGGCTCTGACCCAGTGGAAACTTATCATTGTGCTCTTGGGTATAGGTTTTGTTTCAAAACTTAGTACCACTGGTGACATTTCAGGAGTCAGCGATCAATCCTGACCTGTCTTCTTCACAAAGAGATGAAAACACGGCACAGCATGTGTGCTGTAACTAATAAAAGTGTAGAGCAATGTTGTACAACTATATCTATCTTAATTCTATAAAAAAAATATAGTAAAATGTCAACTTGAAACACTATGAATGGCCAGTGTCTGTACAAGAAACTGAACAGTATTTATATCATTTTATATCTGTCTGTCTAGAAACACTGTTTGTCGGTTTTGGTTCTATAGATAAGCTTAATAGTGATACAGTCACATGAAACAGCTGCAGTTCATCAAGCTTTACTGTTGTAGTAAGCATGTGTTGCAGTGCAGATGTGAGGAGATGGAAGACCAAAAGGAAACAATAATATCCACAAAGCAGGAATGAACTTACCACTAAACTACTAGACTCACAACGACATCCTGTTCTATAAAGATACAAGTTATTTAGCCATCCTAACATGCACAGATAGCGATAGATAATTGTATTGCTGCACACCCTTGGTTATGACCCACCTTGAGTGCCCTTCGCCATAATAGCACTTCCTTTCGGACACGGGGAGCAGCTGAGGACTTTTGCATGTTGCAGTGATGGATTAAATTATATATGTTTTAGATGCAGATTTGAATGATTATCTTGTAATGCAGGGAGATAGAGCTGAAATTATCCTAGCCTTTGTAACAGACATGTGAAGGTAATTCATGCAAAAGCTCATTGCACCTTTTATTTAGGAGTCAGACACCCAAATTACTTATGAATAGCCCATCTAGAGAGAGCAAACGTCTCAAGATGACAGCCTCATGAATAACCCAAATGAAAATGGAGCCAACTATTCGTGACCTTTGCTGTCCTGGAAAACATGGCACTATTTGCGAGCCGACAGCATTTCATTCTTTCAAACGATGTAAAATGCATTTCAGTGAGCCAATTAAAAAATGTATATTTTATGAGGAGATGCACAAAGTGATTTCTTTCAGTTTTTTTTGTCTTTATCTTTTGAACAATTGCACCTGTGTTTACTTTTGAAATGTTTTCATATTGCTTGTGAGTAGTGTAAAGTCTTTCATCTTCTTTATTGGTGCTTAGACATTGCTAAACTGTCTTTTCTAATGCACAATGATTGATGCTCTATTTGCTTTCCTTTGTTTTGAATATCATTGGCTTGAGTTTTAATTGAATTTGAATCATCAAATTCATTTTTTTAGCTTTTCATTAAGCAGAGTGTATTGGGGCAGGGACCTCAAAACCTTTGTAAACCCAGAATATATTAGATAGAAACAAGGATAATTTGTCACAGAGTATTCTGAATATTCTGAACCTATGAATGTAAACAATTGTGCATTGGGAGTGACTGGAAAACAGTAAAATAATATAGTCTACTGAACTTACTGAACTTGAACTTGATAATAAACAACGGACGTTGATCACATATAAGTACCAAAAAATAAGCAAAACATGATGAAAGTTTATATGACACTATATGATTATAAGTCTTCAGAGTCCGTATAGCTTTAAGTAAGAAGACTATAGACATTGTCATGTGCCCCAGACAGCAACCAGTATAGGCCCGAATCTAGCTCACATGGATTTCAAATGGGCCAGATCCAGCAACAATATGAAAAATGGTTCAGTAAACAATCTGACCTGTGTTCAGTTCACTCAGTGATCCTCAACTGACTTAAAGGCACAATATGTAAGTTTACGCCACTAGAGGTCGCATTTTCAAAACAATAACAAAGGCGAAGTTGGATATTGTAATGACGGCGCGTTGAACACTGGGAGATGTTGTTATCACAAATCATGTTCACGGATGAAAAGCTCATTTATATCTGTTTTATATCTAACCACCTGCACGTGACTATTACTTGCACAATGAATAATGTATTTGCTTAACCTTAAAACACACGCAAGAGTTTCTGTCCAGGACGAAGCTCTCTCCATTTCGGAAACGCCACGCTGAAATTTGTTCTCGCTTTATTTATCTTCTTGCCTCGGTTTGTATAAATCAAATTTTTTTGGGATTGTGGAGAGTGTAATCATGATCCATGATATGGAAATGAACAGTAAATAACTACCACTTACGCATTTGTCCACGCGTGTTGCGAGGATAGTGCGGATATTGCGTCATTGATAGGCGACAATAAACAGGGACGGTTCATTATTTAAATCTGGAATTTCTTTGAATTTACAAATCTTACAGAATAATAATGTCAAATAATGTAAGCACACAACTGCATTACATATTGTTCCTTTAATGATTCAGTCATTAAAAACAAAAGTTTACTGGTGAATACCATCTTCTCTTTTTACTGTCTTTTCAAATCGCCCATTGCATGTCGTTTTTATATCATGTCGGCTCATGTGGTTTATGTTTCACACTTCAGAAATGTGGCATGCAGTTATTTTATTTCACAACTGGGGCAGCACTTAAAACGTCTGACTCACTAAACAGTGCCCTGACTGCTGAACCAGGACGTTTGTTTGAGCGGCATACATTGTTTCAGAGCTTGTGGAATATAGTAGGCTAGTAGTCTCATGTGGACTACATTAAACTAAAGATTCTTTTATTCTATAGAAATACAAAGTTATACAGTTTTAGAAAGATGTAAAGGTGAATAAATGACAAACTCTCTTCATATCAATACACACCTCATTAAATATCTATTGTATAAACATTTACATGGCCCCTCACTTTTTTACTTAACAGTTATATATTTTTTAAATCTATGCATTAATTAAATGTGCTTATAGCATATTAGTTTTGATGTCATTCTGCCATTAAACTACAACACTTGAAACTGATGGTGTAGTCAGAGGGCAAATACCCTCTTAAAATAAATGTCCTTTTACATCCTTGAAATCCCTCTCACAATCCCTCAGACAAAGAGTCTTCTTTGTAGGCAAAGAGATGAACTTACAACTCTCTAAAGTACTGGCAGAAAATCAAAAGCACATCAAAAGTACTTGATTCTTGTGAGCAGATACTTGAGCAGACTCGCACTAGAGCGGAGGTGAAGGAGAGAGAGAGAGAGAGAGAGAGAGACAGGACAAGAGTAGAGGGAGACGATGAGAGACATTCATGTTGATGTATGACAGTCCCAGAGAGCAAATTCTACACCTTGGAGGCACTACAAAAATGCCCAGGTCAAACAGCATCCCAGGAATTCTAGGATTCAAGAAGGATGGAATCATAACAGAACTTCAATCATAAACTAACAATTTTACAGTATTTAATACTCTATAACATTTATTATTAATAGCTTTTCTTTCTTTTTTTACATTTCACATTGTAAAGGTTTACTACACACTCTAAGAAAAAGGTACAAGAGCTGTCACTGTAGTGGTACCTATTCAAAAGGTATACTTTTGTAACTATAAGATTCAAATATGTACACTTTAAGTATGTACTTTAAGGTACCAAAATGAACACTTTAGGTAGAACATGTACCTTTCGAAAAAGGTACAGCCCCACAGTGACAGCTTTTGTATATTTATTTCTGAGAGTGCAGGGCATGATTTATGAACAAACAATAATAATTAACTAATTACCAATAGTCCAGCGTAATAATTGCTTTCTTCATTTTTTGTCTTTTTGATGATATAAAATCGTCTCGGTTACGTATTGTAACCCTCGTTCCCTGAGAAGGGAACGGAGACGTCACGTCGGGAGCCGACGAATAGGAA
>JAUCMS010000062.1:13621564-13659301 GCA_032357445.1 Enteromius radiatus | reverse complement strand
GGATGACTTTATTTAAAGTTTAAATTGTCGCGCTGTTGTGACGACGCATGACACGTGACATCATCAATATGGCGGATGTAGTGCGTCTGAATTCCTACCCATACTACCCACATTCATACTATATAGAACCCACTTTTTAACGATCGGGTAGTACGTTCAATTTTAAATGTAGTACCTACATAAGCAGTATGCCATTTCGGACACAGCAACAGACACGTTCTAAGTCTCCAAACATTACATGTCCCCAGCTCACTCTATAGTAGAATGGCAAAAACTGCTGTGCATAATTTACAATCTGTGTGTTTTGTGCTCCCGTCTACAAATAGCAAAATGCCGCCCAATCACCAAAAGAAACTAATAAGCACAATTTCTCTTCAATAAAAGCTTTTTAATAATAGAATTGCCATTTTATCTGAATTCCCTACTTTGGGAGGTAATGCATTCATTTAATTTTTAAAACCATTACATGAATCAATAATTTAGACATTTCATATCGCAAACATTCACTTTCATTTGTTAAGACAAGTCTTAACAAAATGGTTTCCATTAAGGAAGGCATGCTTTCTACTCTAGAAAATACTTCTCTCTTTAGTAACATCAGTTTTAAAGGGCTAAGCACCAATTTGGGTTTACAGTAAGAAAATCTATTATTACTGTAATGGTTCCCTGCAACCAAATAGCAGTTTGGATTTTAATAATTAATATTGTATGCATATAGGAGTTTGGATATTATATTATATTTAGTGTTTTCAAACAATTAACAAAATAAATGTCTTTGTTTGCATAATTCTGTATATATTTATCATGTATACATATAAAAATATACACACATACAGTATATATTTTGAAAATATTTACATGTATTTACATGCCTATATTACATTCACATAATATTTTGGATGTGATTAATCATTTGATGGCACTATATTATATTATATTATATTATTAAAACCCATCTGAAATGTTGCATTACAACCTGATGTAAACAGGGTCATTCACAAAGAGGCAAAGAATGAGAGAGGAAGTACCATTCAGACCCACAAATAATAATAACATTAATAAAAAGATCTTCAATGTTTCAAGCCCTGTGCATCACGTTGTGCTCTTAGATCAGTTCTGAGGGCAGTATCTATAATTTAAGGTCTGCAGACGAGGAAGTTCAGGATGGGAAAGTGGTGTTGCATTTTTCATTAAATTCAGAGAGACAACGAAAGAAAATAGAAGACTTTTCAAAGCCTGATGTCTGGAAATGGGGATTAATGCAGAGAAGCACGTGCTCTCCTCGGGTCCCCTGCACTCCACCTTCAGGGCTCCTCTGCTCCTGTGACTCTTTGTTGAGCAAGGCACATAATGAATGATTCAGATGGAATTAGGAATATACTATCCACGCCAGGCCTAATGCTAGCAGGCTGTGTTCTGTTTCTTTTGAGAGGTATTTATTACATAGAGATTAAATTCTGTATTTGTCCGCTGCTTTGTTTTCATGTCCCTTTATTTAGGGTCTTGAGCAATAAAGCTGTTGGAGCCCTGTTGTTTTTAAAGGGAGGTTTTGATGATTTTCAAATTTTATTCTTCTATTCTTCTTTATTTTTTTTATACTGCTACAATTTTTTCCCTTTATGCTGAGACGTCACCAGTTTTGCTTGCAGATAATTTTAAATAAAAAGTCACTGGTTTCTAAAAAAAAAAAAATATATATATATATATATATATATATATGGAGATTATTTCCATCTGTAGAGAGCAGAGACATTTTTATAAAATGGATGATTTTGCATGTTAAAACAGTTAAAATGAGATGCAGTTATTGAAAATCAAGAGGCTTGTAGTTCTTACATACTACATAAGATAGCCTAGCGATAATGATATGAGCAGCCTTCCAACCGTATACACCATGAGCAAAAATACCTTTTCATGAGCATCTCATTTATGTCATGTGCACAGGACTTGATATATCTCACCTCATAACTCGACTGCAGGTCATTGTCACAATCTGGATCTATAGGAGCAGTGGAATGGTATTACATTCATGTCAAACTCAGTTTATGGGCTTCATAAATTGTTCATGGTGTCTGATACAGAAGTAGCTCCTACTTCAGTGTTATAGAATAGGAATAAGCCATTGTAATTCAGTACAGAAAGTAATATTTCATTTACACCTACTCAGACTGAGAGGAGAAACTGCTGGTTCATCATTCAATTGAAGAACAGGTAATAACAGACATAGAAGAATCACATACTAAAACAGGTCAAAGGCCACAAAAGTGTCATAAAAAAACAGCTTTTTTAGAAAAACAGGAAAGTTCTGTAATTTCAGATTTTCATGTGGCCCAGGTTAATGTAGTGCAAATTCCCTTGCAGACATTTTTAAGCAACTTAGTATTTACAAGATATAATATGTATTTGTCTATAATTCATAAGAAAACATAATTACTGAATTTATGCAAATTATCCTGTTCTTCAATAAGGTTTTTCAATAAATCTTATTTGAACTTAAAAATATTCTTCCAGAGTTTAAGACATTTAAACAACATTCTGGACGTATAAGCCTACAAAATGACTAAAATAAAATAAAATACACTGCAGTGCAAGATATTTAATCATAGTGACCAGGGTGCAAAAATGGGCTATGCAAAATCTAGACATATGGCCCAGTGACCAATAGCAGAAAAAAACAGATGGGGGGGTCGGAGTCAAATTATGCATATCCCTCTCAAATGAGCTTTTTGTACCTCTAGGGGTGACCCAAAAAGCTATACTGTGATAACAATCACCATTGTTCCAATGTGCTAATGTATTTAACCCCAGGTAGCAGGAACTGCAATTAGTAGATAAAAAGCATCTGCTAAATGACAATTAACATCTGCCTTTTGTCCACAAAGCTGCTGATTACCCTTGAATAAGACCAACTGTCGAGTAGACAGACATAGTAACAAGTTATAAAAGTCAACACTGATGATTTAAACTGTGGGTCTGTTATATAATAAATTTCATATATGCTTACAGAAATTAAACCGTGTTATGACTACTTATAGTGTTTGGAGAAAATGAATTACTAGCACGTGGTCATGTGACCCATCCGTCACATTGCTTTTTCACGGATGCCTCCCACAAGGTCAGATTCTCCATTTCATATCCTAATAGCACTGTCAGATAATACGTCCATATATCGCAATGCGGAGGCTGTGTGATGCAGTATGAACTGTGTGTACAGTTCAGTTCTAACTGTAGGCCTGTTATGGGTTTTATGCTTGATGTTTTTGTTATTGCTAGTTGCCCCCCAGTCACGATTCAAATATCATGAACAGACGTTATGATACAGCCTGCTTAAAAATGACATTGTATTCATTACTTTTCCAACTATGCGATATTTGAACGTACACACTTGAGCTAGTCTAATATTGGATAGCCTTCCGTCTATCTGTTTGATGACTGGGGAGTATTTGATCTATTTGGTCTCAAGGCTGTGGTAACAGCGCCACCCAGTGTTGTTTTCCAGCTGCAGGCGTCAATGCAGCGGCATGACGTCAAAGAGCGTCGCTGTTGTAAAGCAGTTAAAGAGCTGGGACACGTTGGAAAACAGTTACTATAGTGACCTCCCCTTCAGCCAAACCATCTGAGACCCGTACATCGTGGTTTCACGAGGTCACTCGGATATCTAAGGAAGAAAATGTCCTGTGCAGCGACATTTATACGCCTGAACAATATTATAATTTGAATACATTCTTGAAAT
This sequence comes from Enteromius radiatus, assembly GCA_032357445.1. Lineage (NCBI taxonomy): Eukaryota > Metazoa > Chordata > Actinopteri > Cypriniformes > Cyprinidae > Enteromius > Enteromius radiatus. The sequence goes on along the minus strand of JAUCMS010000062.1, from coordinate 13,655,568 downwards.
AATGACCCTCCCACTTTCATGTAAATTATTAAAACTACTTGAACTGTTTCCCTTGGAGACAGAGGTCAGCACGAAAATACTGTCTCTTACTGCAATAATTAATTATTGTTTCAGTTTTTAATTTAATTCATGAAGTTGTATCTATCTATCTGTTTGTTTGTTTGTCTGTCTGTCTGTCTCTGTCTGTCTGTCTGTTTTAATTTAAATCTTTGAATTTGCACCATGAAAACAGATAGATTTGCGCAAAAGGGTACAAAATTTTAAGTAATGACCAGTTAAAAGTTAAAATGATCAGTTTTTCTTTTTTTTTTTTCTTTTTTTTTGCAACCCCGTAAGGCAAATGTTTCAGCTCAGTTAATAAATAAAATGCTTTTTGCAGTTATAACAAATCTGAATTTAATAATTTAAAGTTTGTAGTTGCTTTCATTCAGCAGGGGCTTGATAATTCAAAACTATTTTCTTTAAAAACATTTTTTTATATACAGTAAGTTCAGTTCAGTTGAACTTCTAAATCTAGTCAACACAACTATTTCAATCTATCAAAATAAATATGTTAGGGAATGTACTTTTAGCTTCTTGTTAGGCCTATTTAAAAAATAATAATAGGAATAATAATAATAAGTAAAATAGGACAATGAAACATTTAGCTGAATTTCAGCTTTTGCTGAAGTTCATTTAATAATGCATTTTTTTTACCATATATTTTCATTTTCACAAAAATTAGGTCGGGAAACTTATTGTTCTGTTAGTGTATTAATTACTACAAGAGGGCAGTTGAGCATCAGTTACTGAAGCACTTCACAGTAAACACACTGTCCATGCCTATGACAAAAGTCACAAGAATCAGTGATTTGAAACAGTTTTCATCTATGCATGATAGGTGTACATCCAGTAGATTTAGATTGTCAGGAGGAAGCTTTTGCAATCACTGATTTTTTTTTTTTTTTTTGCACAACTCCCAACAATACATTGCATACATGTGCAGTTATGTCCAAATTCTACTGCAATGACACAACAGATGTGTAAAGGTCCATTTAATTACTGAACAAACAAGAATCACTCTTTTAATCAGTAGAGGTACAAGTGGCTGTTATCAGGCTCAACTGGATGTAACAAATTCTATTTCCGTTAAAATACCGTAAACAAAACATACACAATTGATGTCAATATACAAATGTATCTTTAATAACTTAGCCTATAACTTATGCAGGGGTTTTTTTCCCCCTCAAAAATGGCAACTGTGGTTTCATTATGATGTTTTGGATAATCTAGACATTTTTACTTTCCAACCTGCAATGTTAGCTTTACTTCCTGACCTTTAAATGAACAAAATGCATTACATGTCAATTCAATCTATGATAAACACTTCCTTCTCAGAGCAATCAATGTTAGATCCATTTTCAATTATGAAAAAGAAATGTTTATGGAATTAGTCATGAAATCAAAAACCAAATATCCTATGTTCGTATTACAGGAAAAACAAAACTGACTCTTGCAACATTTGTAATTAAATATGTCTGCATGAAGCAGTCGGATTGGGATTTGACAGAAAATACACTCCACATCATGATTCCCAGTTACCTGATATATCAAACACTCAAACTAAGTGTCATTGTGAGGATCATATTAACCAATTGGCGTTTCTACCTAAGGTGTATTATATCAAAATATAACAACAAGGGCAAAAAGAAAATCTGTCATGTTAAATCAAGAATGGTATATTTGTGCATCAGCCAAGAGCACACACTTTTAATACCCCGGCGGGCATATTATCATATATTTCTACTTTTAAGGGGTTCAGAGTCCAGCCTGACTCCTATACATGAGCACAAAGCTGAACCGTACATGTGCAGCTCTCCAAATCCTCTGACCTGGATTTGAAAAGCACTTAAAGGACACTTCAATTTCAAGACGACACAGTTTTTCTCTACTTCAGTACCTCTCCTGAGAGAAAGCTCTGCTGAACACCGCTCTTACAGACTGACCTAACCCCAAAACCAAATCACAACAGCCTTGAAATGTCAAATGTCAAAAATTGCACCATCGTATCATAAGCCTCACTTCCCTCGTCTTTCTTTTGAAGTCTATATGGTTCATTAAAAAAAAAACAATGCATTAGTGCAAAATCATTATTGCAACCTTCTCAAGAGCACACCAACATATAAATCAGCAGCAGTTTCAAGTATGACTAATAACGTTGCACATTTCTAAACTGATCACAACAGAACTGCCATTCAATGAGTGCAAAGAAGAACTGAAAATATATGGGAAATGGGCCGATGCTCACACAGTTATCTGAAAACAAACAGAGTTATTAGCTTGGCAATACTAGGAAGCGCAACTAGTAGATATTGTCAACTAAAAAAAAAATAAAAGCCTATTTAGATGTTGTAATCTAGTAGTTAATATGTTTTCACTAAAATGGGTACTGACAGCATCAAAAAAAAAAAAAAAAAAAAATGTATAATGTGTAGTGGTGAATGCAAAAAAATAAGTCAACATGCATGGAGCGGTATGAACTAGCCTCCACTGTATGGCATACTGTACTGAATATCAAAGTGTACTGCGCCCCTTGTTTCCTTTTGAGGGAACGCAAGTGTTGAGGATCAAGTGGCTTTTATTTTAAGCAGCACAAAGCATACAGAACAACAACTGAGTTCAGAGCATTCTGTTGCGTTTATGGGTTGGGGAGTCTGTGATGACGTCGGCGCACTGGACTGAGGTCCGCTTCCTGGTGCCTGCACTGCCAAGATGGAGGGCCATCTCCTCCGATATGAAAGTGTTCAAGTCCACATCGTGCAGTCCGTTCCTTCGGCGTCCTGCATTCGAGCTGCCGCTGACATGAGTCGGAGAACCGGGAGTGCTTGAGCGGACACTGATGCTGGCCATTGCTCCGCTTAAACCTGGAACCAATAGATGAGAGTTCACTCACACATGCTTTCAGCTTTCATCACATGCACCATTTTACACTCTGAGTCAGCACAACATTCGCAAACCAGGAATAATGGAACATCTTGAGGATGTGGTGGGCTTAGCTGGCTGTGATTTTACAAAAACCTCCAAATAACAGCTGGTAACAACTGAAGGTAATGTGAACGCAACTTAATGTTTCCAGTGTATTGCTGTGATACTATATTTGTAGAGTTATGATATTCTGTGCTCGAGCATAAACCTAAAGGTCCTTTCATCCAGATATCTAGCTTTAAAAATACTAAGGCATACAGTCAATGTACTTGAACGAGGAAGAGAAAAAGAAATTGTACATTTTAAATGTTTTACATTTTTCTTTTAAATATCCGGCAGCATATACAAATAATTAAGAACAAATGTTAAAATCAACAAATAATATAAACGCATCATTCCCCATTAATAATTAAAAAAAAAACAACATTAAATACTCAATAAATATAATATATTATAATAATACTGTTATTAATATTTCAATTTGTTTTTTCCACAGGTATTCTTTAAATGCCCATAAAAATATTTTTGTGTGTATATATAGATAGATAGAATTCAATAATATTAGCTCTATACAATCAATTTATAAAGAAAAAAGAATCATTGTACTATACTATTTCTTTTAAAATAACCACCATATGTAAACTACAAAGTGCAGTCGCTAAATGCTAAGACAAATATCTGCACTGATATACACAATCATGTTCAGTCAGCTGAATCTTAACTATGAGCAGGCAGTAATATTTACCATGCAGTGCTATGGCCTCACAGAAGGGCTGTAAATCAGTCTCTACAGATGATACTGTGTCTGATGAAGGTGGTCGATTAGGAGACATGACAGTCAGTTTGGGGGCTGCTCTAGAAGTCCTTGGTGGTGGCGCTTTACCACATAGGAAACTTATCAAATCCTCTCTTCGTATAGTTCTCCTTCGCTTTTTTACCCAGGCCAAAACATCTTTATTGCGTCGCTGATGACCAATCTGGATTCCTAAATCAAAGCTCCTCTTGTGTGCATCAACGCTTTCTGTTGAACAGTCAGAAGTAATTATGCAATTAATTTATTTAACAGTTTTGGCCTCTTAATATGTGGAAACATATGTAATAATAAGTTACCTTTGTAAAGATTAGTCACTGCTGTTGCAGCGTTCTGAAATGGAGACCACAGTGACAGCCCTTGCTGATGACAGACTCGATCTGCAAGACATGAGTAAAATCAGGGAAGCTGAGATTAATACAATAGGTCCAGAAAAGCATACAGATAGGATTTATATTATTAACCTATTATTAACATTCTGCTAAATGCATAAATGTAACCTTTACACTAAAGATTAAGAAACGCATAAAAATTACTTTGTAGAGAAAATACTTTGTAAAAACTATGCAGACAATATGTTTAATTCTACCAGTTTTGCAATAGATTAAAATCACACAAACACAATTTCATCAATTTCAATTTCAAGAGTCTAAGTGCCAAACCATAAAAGAGCCAATGTATTGCTAAAATAGATACATTTAATAAAGAGCACCAATATCTGTAATTCTCTAATTGTATGGAAAAGGATGCAATGAAAGTGAATGATAATTGAGGCTCTCACAAAAAAATATTCATACAGGTTTGAAACAACGTTCGTTAGTAAATAAATAAATAATAAATAAGTGAATATTCATTGAAGATAATATTCATTGTTTTAATGCAAATAAATATTTTTTAAAAAACAATAATTTTTTATGTTTTCCACCAAGCTCTTTTATTATTTATATAAGAATGCATCTAATAAATAGATATGTATTTTTATTCGTAATATGTATTTTTACTTGCCATTTTTAAAGAATACCTGGGGGGTATTCGTATAAAAAAAAAATATATATATACACACACACACACACTTACATACATACACACACACATACATATAAATATACACATTATGTGTGTGTGTGTGTATATATATCTGCTGCATGTATGTGTGTTTATATATACGTGTTTATATATATATATATATATATATATATATATATATAAAAACACACATATATAAAACACACATATACATGCAGCAGATATATATATATATATATATATATACACACACACACAAACATACATATATATTAAACACATTCAGTAACAATAAATATCGATTTTATACCCGGTTCATGCTATTGCATTTAAACAGTAACCACCGTATCACTGATTATTGAGACAAATATAACTATCCCTTTAAGATCGAGTTCAAATATTCCCTGTTAACCAGACAATGGCTGTGTGTCAAACCACAGTGTCCTATACGTACAATATATTAGGGTAACATAGATGCATTCGAACGTGCCTCTTTTACACAATGGTAGGCAGTTGATATGGTTTTGAAACAGCCACAATAGGACATAGGCTAGCTCAGTGAACCGACAGAGCTTTATGTCAAAATTTGTAATTTTATAAACATACAACACGTAAATGTGTTCCACTGCATGTACTGAAAAATACGCTTTTCTCAGTATAGACAGTTTAGCCGAGAGGAACATAAAAACTCGTGTTAAGTGGCTAACTAGCCGGCTTTCCGGCTAGCCGGTTAGCAAGGCCACTATAACAACGAACAAACTGTCAAATACAGCCAGACCGGCGCAGCTAAAGCTAGTTCTCATTCACACGGTGAAAAACAAACCTAAAACGCAGGGTTTTTTCACTTTAGTTGCTAAATCAGACCGGTTTGGGCTTTTAGGTCGGAACGGGTTTACGCGATATTTTTTTTCTCGGTTTCTTTAGCCGAGCTGCTGGAAGTCGGAGGCCGCTGATGGGGTCTCTTTCTCTGCGTACAGACCTTTATAAAGTTGCGCCACTGCCGTAGCGGAATTCTGGAAGAGATGCCAGAGCTTCTCCTGGTTCTGGTCCACTTCCTCCTCCCTTGGCTCTTCCCTCTCGGCCTCCGCGAGGCACTGGTGCTCCCACTTGGAGAACCAGTGCTCGGGTCCGTGTTCGTGGATCTCCGCTTCGCTCTCCTCCTTCTTCTCCTCCATGATGAATACTGAGAAACTTCGGTGAACTTCTGCTCGTTTTCTGAGCGATTTCTTGCTCTCGTGGGTTGATTGGCGTTCTTGAAATCACACACCACCAGATAAACGTCGTTTAGTATCCTTAGTTCTAGATCTGCGAGTTTAAATTAATACGAAATGAGATGAAATGTTTTGTCTTTTGTGACGCCGAAATCTAATTACCCAGGACTATAGCTGTCTACCCCGGTTTGAGGGTCGCTTTTGCCCTGCGCAGTTTCAGACATTCCTTAAACTGGGCGGACCTGATTTAAAACACACCCGTTTTGTTTTGCGCATGCCTGGATCAAAGCTGTTGCGCTTAGAAAAAAAAGTCACACATTAAATAGTTTACCAAAAATACTGTATACTGTGCCGTGTACATTTACATGCTAAAGCTATCTTTTAACTTACACGTTTAGTTACGTTTATTGTTTTATTTGTGTTTTTACATTTACAGTACATTAATCATCTGGCAGCAGCATTTATCCGAAGCAACTTACAAATGAGAACAATGGAAGCAATCAGTTTGCTTGTTTATTGTATAATACTGTATAATATTGTATAGTAAAACAAACAGGTAGAATATAACAATATTATAGAAGTTAATGTTAGTTGTTGTTGTTTTTTGTTTGTTTGTTTTTTCAAGCAGTTAGTAAATGAATAGAGTGCAAATATATCTAAAGTAATGTATAGGCAAACATTAATGCCTTGAATTTTAGCCAGTGCAGATTGATAAACAGAGGTGTGACATGCATTATTTTTGGCTTATAAAAAATGTATCTTGCTGCCGCATTCTGGATTAATTAAAGATTTGATAGAACTGGCTTGAACAGTTTTAGCAATGTGGTCTGAGAAAGTTAGCTGATCATCAATCACAACTCCAAGGTTTCTCACTGTTTTTGAAGGAGTGATGCTTGATGTACCCACAGCCGCTGCTGGCCAAATGGGTGCTGTAGTGGCATATCTTTGTGTACGTTCTTACGCGAGTAAGATCTTCCTTTAAAAGAGTTTACTGAAAAAATGCAAAACAAAATCATAAGTACAAAGATACAATAAACTCGATATAGCTTGTATAACTCGTTTAGCTCGTATAACTCATTTAGCTCGGTCAAAAAACTGTGTTGCTTCCAACGTCTCTAGCTGCAATCCATCGAATGACAATCCCTTGATAGTTCTGTGACATCATCAGTGACAGCAGAACAGCATTGATGTGCTCCCTCCTACAAAAAACAAAACAAAAAAAAACTACTATAAGGGGTCAAAACAGAACTTTAATAATATATAAAAGTAAATAAATAAAATTGTGATTAAATTGTATTATATATAAATTACAGATGTAGCTCTAGACATTTACCTATGGCTGTAATAATATGATTGATTTTATGGTCTCAAGCATTCAGAAATCACACAAAATAAAATTAAGCAGTTTTACTATGATATAACCATGTTTAATTTTTGGTAAGGGTTGTGATGTCAACGTATTTGTTAAAGAAATTAAATTAAATAGGCTGTAGCATTTTTTATCGCAAAAAAAGTGGCCAACATTGGATATTTGAATTAAATGTTTGGTCAATATTAAACAAAGATTTGATCAGCCCTTTGGTGCCCTTTGCAGGCAGTTGTAGACTCATTCTATAATTTCAGGTACATTTGGTGTCTCCGTCTGTCATCGTCTGTCACCCTTAACTCTGTTATTTAGGTAGACTTACACTGGAGACAATAGTGTAACAGAGTTGACATTTTTATTTTATTTTTTCCAAAATCTCCACTTGCTGGCATAAATGCTAAAACATGACACTAATAAAAACATGATTAAAAGAGCTTTAAATAATGCAATGTTAGATCAGTAATAAATTCTGTTTTCCTTTTGATATTGTGGTAACAGAGTTGACATTTAAAAAATAACTCTTGGTGTAAGAAGTTTTTAGATTAAAATATTTTCTCAGAGAGAGCACAGATACTTTTCAGGGCTTTGGATCTTATCAGTGAGTGAAAGTGACATCATTTCCTGTAACTTCCACAATGCTGAGAGATCATTCCACCAATTAAAGGCAAAATATGGTATGGTAACAGAGTTGACACAAGTCACTTTTGTTTTTTTTAATAAAATATTTTAAATAATTTAATGTTGTAGAATTAAGTAAGTAACTATTTAGGGCTTTAATAAATACAATGAATAAACTGTTGCCAAAAGAAAAGTACTATAAAATATTATGATTGAACATTGATACATGATGGAAAATATGTACCAAACTAAATGAAATTGTAATGAAATTATGGGTTTGATGGACACGACCACAACCAGTTGTCATGGCAAAGTTGGGTTAAAGGTAATGGTCCTTTATCCAACAAGAAATATCTGTTAGACAAGCTGAGATGCGAGCAACTATTGTCAGATCATCAGGATGAAATGCCTCTCCAAAATAGGCCTATCTGAGGAGTAAGACTAAAACCACTGGAATGTGGTTCTTGTGATGCCCTTTCTTAACTGAGAGCAAGGCAGTCTCAGTAACATCTGAAACCAGACTGGTTGCTGTCGAGGAGGTTGTCCTGTGTGAAGAAGGCAGAGACTTGATTGAACACTTGTTCAAGTGTTTTTGCAATAAAAGGAAGAATGGAAACCGGTGGGATAAGGTATAGCCTATATATATATATATTCCCTGGAGATTCTTTTTTTAAAACCCACATAATTTAATCTTCTTGAATTAAACACAAACAATAGAATTTTGTAGTATAAATATTGGCCTAAAGATTTAAACAACAACATTATTTTTCCTTTATTTGTTCAAAATCAAATGATTAAATGTTTAACAGCTTGTAAAAAAAATAGCACAGAGTAAAGTTATAAGTCAGAAGCTGCATCAGCCTGTTTACTTTAAATTAGTCTTTTGTTGAAATACTGCAACTGTCTTGTTAGGGACACAAATGAACAAGTGCACGCACACACATAGGCTACACAATGTAAATGTAATTTTAATGACCGAGTGTGTTTTATATGAACACTATTCCTTCACATTCAGACTTGCAGTGTGCACATTTTTGAATAAGGCAATAGTAAAGATAATGCAATGTGGAGACAGCTGTCAACTTTACAATTATAGCTACTCCATTTCCACACTTTGGTTTGCATTTGTGCTGAATCAACAAGATTACAAATGCTATCAAAGTGGTAGATGCAACAACTGTCCGTTCTCTAATCAGTTTGCATTGATGTAAAAAATCGAATATGGAATAAATGTAAAGACTCTGAAAGCACTAGGGCTCCAGGTGTGAAACAATTGCAATAACGGACAGTCACCCCTGAGGAATTACTGCAAGCTTTTATTGTGAAATCAAGTCATTTTGTTCTCTTTTATACAAAGGGCACTTCACTGCATAAAAAGTAAATCGATGAATCATGATGAGATTTTTCACTTGATGTGGTTTTGGCTTAAATGGTATTTGGCTGAGGTAAATGTTAATTTGAAACAGAACACAAACAGAATGTTTTTGCTGATGTATAATAGATCACTACTTTTGTTTTGTCAGATTAGTTGCAGTTTAATACATTTTCAAAACATTAATTAATATTTATTACCTTATGCAGACAAGGCCCAGCTACTTCTCTTCCTTGCCAATAATTTGGTCCAATTTACCTCGCAAACCCCTTCACAGACCTCTCCCATAATGACTTACCAACACCACAGTCATGCCAGAGAATAAGCTATAGTCTATGATTATAGATAGGCCTATTGATAAATCCAGCATTGATGTCAAAGAATATGTTGAGGCTTCCAACTGATATTGAGCTTTATACTGAATGATCACAAAACAATAAATCTTTAATGTTGACAAAGTATTTTGCATAATGCACATGTATTAAATGCAACAGCAGCAAGAAATCATAGCTAAAATATGGGAAATAATCTCAAACTATTCCTTTACAAATACTTTAAAAACATTAGCTTGGGTGGTCAAGTGGATTATAAAATTAAGGAAAATTATTTATTTTATTTACTTTGTACTACATTTTCATAAAAAAACAAACTGGTAAACAAAACATCGGATAAGCTGTGAAACTTTATCAGAAGATAGCATTTAACATGGATGCAAAAAAAAAACATACATGCCACATATCCTGGATAAGAGGTTAATACAACTTCAGGACTTCATGATGGAAATGGCTCTGGTGAACTTGGCACAAATCTCTACATTAACAATCTAGACTAGCTGCTGAGTATTCAAATGTATGCCTTAACACTTTTTTATTTACTTATTTTTATTCTGCTATTTATTATTTTTATTATTTATTATTTTGACACGAAAAAAACATTTAACAAAAAAGAGAAAATCCAATCACATATCGACCATCTTTGAAAGTGAAAATCTTATCGACCATCTTACCTTTGAAAGTTAAAATGTTGATAGTTTAGCTACATAAATGGAAATAAATAGCGGAACATATATGAAGAAAAGAAAATAAGCGATTTTTGCTAAAAAAGTTAATTTCTAAATAAAATAAATTACAATTCCGTATTACAACACATATCCTGCATAACCAATAGGAGTGCTGCTATCAGTAATAAAATGATAACACGACAAAATAATAAACAACAACAAAATATTTATGATAAAACCGCTAAGTTTTAGTCAACTGTCGCGAGGCAGCGTTTGTGTTTATGGCGCTCACGCGGTGTGCGCCACTGTTTGGATCTCCATGCGGATGTGACATTTCAGAGAGGAGCGCGACCGCCATTTTGAGTTTTACCTCAAACTGAACATCATAAACCACGGGAACGGGTGAGAGAGGCTCTGGCCGTGACCGGGCAAAATTATATTTTCTCCTTTCAATAGCCTTTTGGGATGCAGCTTCGGGGTGAAATTGAGCGTTAGATGTTCAGGTTAGTTTCACTTATGATAACGGCGAGGCGAAACGCGGGCATCTTTGTGAGTTTGAACTTCTAAATTAGTGCGATTTCACATTAGAGTCTGGTTTGAATGGATAGGTTTTTTCTCCGCTCCCCCCCAGAAGAGGGACAATCGGAGGAGCACACGGACTGGAAATATTGCAGGCAAAGTTGTATTTAAAATAATCTCTCGGAGGCGCATGAGTTGCGCTGTTTCTTCTTTTATCACTTTCGCTAGCTTCAGCTGGGCTATATCTGTTTTTCCCGGCTGCGGGTTGTTGTGAGTTGCATTCGCCCCGCACTTCTACGGGGGAAAGCCGGGGGTTCATTCATCGGGCCTTCGTTAAACAGAAGCCCGAGGCCACCGACTACCCTTAACCTTAGCATCCCTTCACCCAGGCGCCGAGATTGGGCGAATAGCGAGCAAATACGTCCGCGTTTCTCTGCCTGCTCCCCCACCGGCCTCCCTTCCTCCATCCCCGGCGCTGACAGTAGACAAGGCCGAGGTCGTCTTAGTGCAGGCCCAGCCGCAAAGGCTCGACCTGTTTACCCCACCTCCGCGTCCTCCGACTCCCCAGCAGCCTCTGCCCGCTGAACCGCCACCAGACCGGCCCGAGGGAGACAAAGAACCCAGGCGCCATCCCATCCTAACAGCCGCCGACATGAACCACCATCACACCCAGCAGCAGCAGCAGCAGAAAGCCGGCGAGCAGCAGCTCAGCGAGCCCGAGGACATGGAGATGGAGGGTACGTAAGGCCTCGTGCAAAATCAAACGCTCACAGCCTTTAATTTAACATCACAGCTAGCTTTAACCGGCTAAACAAGATATTTAACTGCTTATCTGCTTAATAGCAAGCCACTCTGTCGCATGTTTTGACCCCAATAGCTTGTTAAGCTAGCCAGCGGCTAACCGTTAACTACCTCGCTGCATGAGGAGTTTAACCAGTCAGCAAAAAGTCCGTCTTATTTTATTTACCTTCTCATTTGAGTCACATTACCATGCTGCTTTGTTGTTAAAAATCACATAGCGGTTGATTTGCCTAAATAATGCTGTTTGTGTGACAATTATTTAAGCTGATTTGTCTTCTATTAGCGTTCGGCTAACGTTAGTTATATGCTGCCTGCATTAACGTGGCGCAGCCCGTCTTTAAGCTCTTCTATCTATTGAACTGTGTCAGGTTTTCATCTGATTATGTAAGGAGCCCCTCGGTTACACCTGTAGATTCCCTGGGCAACTTTTCAAAAGCATCCAGGGGCAAATGCTCACAAATACGAGTTATTTGAGGCCGTGTTCGCATGCAGAATGGATAAATGTAAGTCCACGGTGTATTGTTTTGTGTTGCAAGTTGTGATTGAAACGAAAGAGAAACGCGTGCTGTTGAAACTATCCTGCAAGAGCATTAAATCAGTCATTTATCCACCAACGTTAACTAGTTCACGATTTAATCGGGCAGTTTAGTGGTCTTGCAGAACATCTGCTTTAGACATTTCTAAAACAATTTGCTGCTTCATTGAATAGCTTTCCTCCACAGTCAGCAAATCCTCGTGTCCCGCCACCGTTTTTTTAACTGTTGAGTGCTAGTGGTAACGTTAGCAAATAAACAGCGTCAGATGATGATTGCTGGATCGCAGCACCATTTTGCACCATTTTGAACTACATGGACGATGACAGGCTTTCTGCGCGATGCCTAATCGGTTAAGTTGCATTTAGCGGTTGCAGTGTCTTATAAATGTGTTCCTGTCGATATTGGCTTTGAATGCATTCCGCATAGAAAGTTGTGCAGCTCGATTAGGGGGAGTGGATGGCAGTTTTATTCCAAGATGGTGGACTGTATTTTGCACAGATCAGTTTCTGCGAGGCCTGCTTGTGTCGGTGTTTGTTTATATCTGGGTGACGGCGCGGCCCGAGGCGCGTGATGGCTCACCAAAGGATCCGCGAATCAAGTAATTCATTTGCTCATCGGATAGTGTCGGATGACACTGTTTGCTGAGAAAAGGAGCTCGGTTTGCGGAGGGAAACGTTAGCAGCGCGGCTATATGTGTATGGAGGGGGAGGGGGGTAAACGAGCGGATCAACTCAGAAACGAGTCATTAACGTAGCGTCTTTTTCTCAGTGACACCCTTTTTGTTAATAATATGGGGTGAGTACCTATGCTGTCAGTAAATATAGATTTGACGTGTTTTAGGGCATCGCAATGACTGTGCGTCAAGGCCAGCGCGTGGGGATCCGCCGACAGCGCGCGGGGATTTTCTGCTTCTTCATTGTATAACGAGTCATGCTGTTGTAACGCTCGCCATTTTTAATGATTACGGCTTGCTTGGCTGTTTTTCTTTCTTTTCTTTTTTTTTGTTGGTTCATGCACACCCGCGATCGCGGTGGTAGCACTCGAAAGGCCATTGAACGTGGTGGCGTTTTCTTGCACATTGCGTTTCTGACGCTAATTTTTGCGCTGCGTTTCATCAAAGTTCTGCAGTGCACGTGTGGGGGCGTTTCTGATGCTGCTGTCCGGAGACCTTTCAAGACATGCACATAATCATCACATATCACATCACAGGCCTAGGAATGCGCAAATAAAGCGCTGCTATGAAGCATGCAGGTTTGCCTGTTTTTTAATCTCGCTCATTCAGGCCTTTCAGTGAACGGAAAAATGTCTGGTTCACATTGCATCTTCCTTTTTCTAGCCAAGAGCCACCCATTTAGACAGGAAGAGAACCTGTTTGTTTTTTGTTTTTACATGCATTTTGTGCTGTCTTATGTGCTATTGCAAATGTCCTACTTTCGACTCGTGAAGTGGCCATGTTCAAGTGCTTTGTTGTCTGAAAGAATAGGCATGATGCAGGACACCAGGCTCATTCTTTCCTCTTTTGGGGGGAAATCTTATTAAAGGGAAAATGGATTGCTTATATCCAAAGGACTTTAAATGAAACAACGAAACAAATGTTCTGTTTCATTCACTAATGGCCACTTATACATTATCTTTACTATCTGGATTCTGTTCATTAGAGATCCTGGACCTTCAGGCAAATAAATGTGAATTTGAATATGCATCAAATGGTTTATTTAGAGAAATTTACATACCTCTAATGGCAAAAACATGTAGATATTATGGGGAAAATAATAAAATTGTCAGTACAGCAATCGTTTTTTCCCTTTGCAGTGTTTGAATGTTGAGCCCTGTCCAATTTGGAAACTCGGTTATCAGAATTATCTATGTCCTAATTGGGATTCGAGAGACCATTTGTCCATCTTCCAGCTAGGGAACTTGCATTTGAATTGTAAAGTCATAATTACAACGTCAGACGCATTAAAATCCGTTTGCTCTGAGCGAAATGACAATGTACCTTTTTATACAAAATGATGATTAACAAACGTGGTTTCCTTTTGTTTTTGCCCTTTTTTTTATCTAACTTTTGTGCGTGCAACTTAGGTTATCTTATTGTATATGTACCAACATTTTTTTTGGTACACAGCATTCACTGCATCTTCTCATGACACACCCCCAACTCACAAACTCAGGTTAAGAATAAATCTAGAGTTTACCACTTATGACATTGTCAAAATTAAGTACCACAGTGTTTATAGACTACCTTGGACTGTTGTAAACCTTCACACAATTTCAGATGCCTTCAGTAGTGCATCAGAATCTTTGGTTATAGGTGCACATTTTGCTTTGTCACTTAATTCTCAGTGTTTAAGTCTTGTGGTCTTATTTTATTACAACAAGTATATGAGGTTACTTGATGTAATTGCTACGTGTAGAGCTGCATGTGCTACATTCTGAATGATCATGATTAGTTTTTTTGCTGAAAGATGCTTCTAAGTGCATTTGTTTACCTGTTGTCACACCATGCAGTCAGAGTGAGATTGCAAGAAGTCATAGTTAATAAGGGAATTTCCCATTTTGACTTCTCTCTCTTTTTTTTTTTCTTTTTTTTCTTCCTCCCAGCTGGGGACCCAGATGATCCTCCAAGAATTCCTCAGAATCCAGTCATCAATGGGAACGTGGCTATGGCGGATGGACACAACAACACAGAGGAGGACATGGAGGATGGTAAGAAACGCATTGAATCTTGGCACCATTCACATTTTTTTTAATTTATTTGAAATTTTCAAGTTATTAATGAAAAAACATCTGCGTATGTAATCTATTTTTGAAATAATTTTTGAATGCTTCTGAACAGACACAAGCTGGCGCTCAGAAGCTACTTTCCGCTTTGTGGTGGAGCGCTTTAGCAGGCTGAGTGAGTCTGTTCTCAGCCCACCCTGTTTTGTGAGAAATCTGCCCTGGAAGATCATGGTGATGCCCCGCTTCTACCCAGACAGACCTCACCAGAAGAGCGTTGGATTCTTCCTTCAGTGCAATGCTGAGTCAGACTCTACGTAAGCAATCACTGCCATTATCTTTTCTGTTATAGCGATTTCAGTGATAACCTTGCATTAATGGACTCCTTTTCTTTGTGTTAAGTTAATACACTTTGGTTTGTTTAAAATATTTAGGATTCTTTATCCTGGGTGTTTTTAAACCAAACTTAATTTGATTCCTCCTGGTTTGAAGGTCTTGGTCATGCCATGCTCAAGCCATGCTCAAAATAATCAACTACAAAGACGATGAGAAATCCTTTAGCCGCCGCATTAGTCACCTGTTCTTCCACAAGGAAAATGACTGGGGCTTTTCCAACTTCATGTCATGGAGTGTAAGTTCACATGTTTTGTATGAATGTCTCCGCTGAGCTCAGAGGTGAACAGAGCTCATTAGTTAATGTTGGTTGTTTTCAGGATGTGACTGATCCAGAACGGGGCTTTGTAGAGGATGATAAGGTCACTTTCGAGGTCTACGTTCAAGCTGATGCGCCTCACGGTGTGGCGTAAGTCATTTCTTAGTGGCTTGTGTTTTCAGTGTTGATGAACTTTTGCAAAGGTAGCTGATGTTACGTTTTACTTGCAGCTGGGATTCAAAGAAACACACCGGTTACGTGGGGTTGAAGAATCAAGGAGCCACGTGCTACATGAACAGCTTACTACAGACTCTCTTCTTCACAAACCAGCTTCGGCGGGTGAGACATCTGCCTTTCGTTGTCTCAGTCATTTTTTTTTCCAGTATTCCTGCAGAATGCAGTATGTACCAATAAACAGATGACTGTTTTGGATGTGTACAATTGAATGAATATTAAAAATACAGTTTCTGCTCTGCCAATTGCTTTTCCTTGCTCTAAGTTTCAATGAAATATAACCTACTTTCCAACTGCATCCTTTACCTAGCTAGCTGAAATGGATGCAGTATGTTGAGGTGATGAGAGTAGATATAGTTTGTGTTCAGGTGCAGCCAACTGTGGCAATACTTTTAATATTGTATTGCTAATATTTTGGTGCTTATTAGAGTCATACATCTCTTTGTTTGGGGATCTACTTTATGCTGGAAAGAAAACGTGACATAAGAGAAAATCTTGATCATCGTAACTGGTATCAGTGTGTACCCGCATCTGCATTTATTTAATAAATCAGTAATTCATACATTAAAGACTACTTAAAAATGTTTTCTATCTGAATGGTATATTTATAATCATTCTGGTAAAATGGCATCACTCATTTGGTGCGCGAGATACATTTGTAGTTAAAAACATTTGTCTTTGTGAATACATTCTTTTAATAAATGTAAAGTCCAAAATAACAGCTTTTATTTGAAATGTATTTTTTTAAACAAATCTTTATTGTTACATTCAATCAATTTAATGTGTCTTTTCTTAAAAGTAGTAATTACTTTTTTAGTTGTATAAAAAAGAAAAATAGCATGTTTTTCAAGTTGACCATGTAAGTTACGGGGTTTTGGTTTATTACATATTACAGATATTTATTATAAAATATTTTAGTTTTCAGAAGGAAAGTATAGGTTGATGCTGCGTTTTCAAAGAATCTGCTTTGTTTTTGCTTTCTAGGCAGTTTATATGATGCCTACTGAGGGAGATGATTCCTCTAAAAGCGTTCCCCTCGCCCTGCAGAGGGTGTTCTATGAGCTCCAACACAGCGATAAGCCTGTTGGGACAAAGAAGCTGACTAAGTCTTTTGGGTGGGTTTTGTTTTGAATGTTCAGTTTACAAGCACTATGAACATGACACATGACACGTCTGCCGGTTGACGTTCTTGTGCGAGGTGTGAAGTGTGAGTTTCATGTTGTTCATTGTCATTGAATGTTTTGTGCTCAGTTGTTGATGTTCTTGTTTATTTTTCTGAATTGCAAATCTGTTTAATCCCAGATTTTCTTTTTAGTTAAGTGTGCTATTTCTATGCGTTTCTAATTATTCTATCCATGATTCAATAAAGGCCTTTTAGATTTTTGGCTTGACCTTGAGTGCCTCGGGCATGAACTTTTAAGTTAGCATAGTCATTGTATGTGTTGTTAAAATCCAAATTTCAACAAACTACATAATTTTTATTTCTTGATTTAAGTTCTTATTAGTGGATATCTATAAAGCTTCTTTTATAAGACCCTCTAAAATTGTAAGCAGTTAATAATTTAATCAAGGAGCATTTGGCCTAGATATTATGATGGCAGACTTGAGTTTGTTTTGGGTGCTAATGCCATTGTATAAATATTCATAGGAATGTGACTGTTTGTTTACCTATTATCTATACATATGTTTATATTTTGAAATGTGTTTCTGCAGATGGGAGACTCTAGACAGTTTCATGCAGCATGATGTACAGGAACTGTGCCGAGTGGTGAGTATCCTGATCTCCATGGATCCGCTTGGATCCTTCTTTTAACTCATTGATCAATTGAGGGATTAGTCATGTCAAAATTGGATGAACGACATTTTGGGTCCGATCATTGTGTGATTTATTTTCCCTTTTATTTTTAGCTGTTGGACAATGTGGAGAACAAGATGAAAGGAACTTGTGTGGAGGGCACAATCCCAAAGCTCTTCCGAGGGAAGATGGTGGTAAGTCACCCGGACTCTCTCTCTGTGGTTTCGCCTTACATCTGTTTCATTTACTCAGCCTCACCACATTTGGATGTTTTCTCCATTTCAGTCCTACATCCAGTGTAAGCATGTAGACTATCGGTCAGAAAGAATAGAGGATTACTACGACATCCAACTCAGCATAAAAGGAAAGAAAAACAGTAAGTGTGGCTTTCTCTGATCTTCTTTCTTGCTGTCCTCCCTTCTGTTACTGGAAGGCCTTTATTCTAGTGTGGTCTGTAAATATATGTGTTTTCTGACATCTTGCAACAAATTCAGCCTGTTTCTGATGCCATTTTATAATGTTGCTTAGGACTGCACACAGTTTTGGCTGTACTTTGTGTTGAGGTTACTAATGCACCTTCTCTGCCCTGCAGTCTTTGAGTCATTCAAGGATTATGTGGCAGTGGAACAGCTGGATGGAGATAACAAATACGATGCAGGGGAGCATGGTCTACAGGTGAGGGGTTTGCACACATAACCATATGATGTTAACCAAGCCTAAAAGTGCAGTTGCTTTTTACCTTACATTTAGCAGCTATTAAAAGTGATATCTATTTTGTGCATTTAATTTTTTTATTGTTGTTGAAGTCTTGCTGATGTGACTACACATGAACTACATATTTTAATTCACTGTGCTGGAGTTTTGACTTTATTTGTGGTTTGTCTTTTAGGAAGCAGAAAAGGGTGTAAAGTTCCTGACCTTCCCACCTATTCTGCACCTACAGCTCATGAGGTTCATGTACGACCCTCAGACTGACCAAAATATTAAGATAAATGACAGGTAAATTATTTTATATTGTATTCAGTGTTTTGTATGTGTGACAGTGTTCTAAACCGTTTGTAATATCTGCTGTTTTTACATTAGAAATGTCACTGTAATTGAGTTTGAGGTAATGAGTCACACTGATATTTCTTTTGAAGTAAATTCTGTGATGGCTGAAGTAAGCATTGTGATTTATGGGTGGTCTGAATAAATGCGTGCCATGCAGAGAGGGAGACTGCGATCTTAAAATATCTTTGAGAGTGACTCATCTAAATGATGTTTGTCGACCGAACACTTGAATATGGACTGGAGGGTGGTTTTTAAGATACACACTCTCCTAGAATCTTTCGAGCATAATCTCTTGCTCACTTTCACTCTCATGATGTTCGAGAAATGTAGGCTGAGCCTGATACTTGATGTTGTGCCCCACAGGTTTGAATTCCCAGAGCAGTTACCTCTGGATGAGTTTCTGCAGAAGCCAGATGTTAAAGACCCAGCCAACTACATTCTCCATGCCGTGTTGGTGCACAGCGGAGACAACCACGGGGGCCACTACGTCGTCTACCTTAATCCTAAAGGAGACGGCAAAGTGAGTGTCACCGCACCAATAGTGAGAACCTTTAATTTCAGGGGTCCCTATTATTATTTTTTTTATTTTTTTATTTTTTTTTTTTTGGTGGTGGTTAATGGGATGGTTTTGTGGGTGGCTTGTGGTTGCATGTAATGTTTTGTCAATATTGTTAAAGTAAAACCTTAAAGCATTAAAGGGCTCCAGACTGAGACTGAAGACATTGAGACTTTTTTTTAATGCATATTAAGCATAAATGTATCAAGCAGTAACTCTTTTCCTTAAAAATAAGGTTTCCTAAGCGCTAAATCAGAATGATTTCTGAAGGATCATGTGACGCTGAAGACCGGCGTAATAGATGCTTTGTCATCATAGGAATAAATTACGTTTTTAGAAAATAAATTGTGATACCAATCACCATATTACTAAAAAAAAAAAAAAAAATTCATTTTTTTAAATCCAACATTCATATAATTTGAAATCCTATTTAAATTGCTTATTTAAATGCATTTGTTTCAGACTGCTCGTATCAAATTTAGCTTTGTCACTTTTTCACGGAACAAAACGTAAACACATCAGGCATTGTTTGTAGAAAACATGCTGAATGTCTCTGCAGAAACAAGGTTTGTTGTGAAGTGCAAGTCAAGCAGAAATGCAAACTGTCTCAACAGATACAAGACACAATCAATCAATCAATCATTTCAATAGAGCAAACACAAATAACTGGATTTGGACCAACATTCTGAAGAAAGCTTTATCAGCCCCAAATTTTTGACTTGTACTTATTGAATAAAAATGTTTTTAAAATATTGTTTAGCTTTTGTCTACTTAAGCATTGTTGCCCATGTTAATTCAAGTTTAACAGAGTTTTCCTGCAGAGTCCTATTCCTCCTCCTTTCTAGTCAGCTTTCGTTTTTTGTTTTTGTTTGTCAAATAAAAGCTCAAAAACCACCAAGAAGTCTAAAATATTCCGTAGGACTTTTTTTTTAATATTTACAGTATTGCATACACCAAAATGCTTCCAAATCAAGTGAAGGTGAATCCAGTTTTCATGCTAGTCTGGAGCCCTGCATTGTATTAGTTTTTTTTTACTACTTGTAGCGTTTAGTATGGTGTCAAACATTATTTTGACCTTTGTTTTATCTTCTGTAAAGTGTTTTATAAAACTCATGCCCACATGCTTTCATAATTTTCTTCCAGATGTAATGTTTGTTTATGTTGCTCTTGTAGTGGTGTAAGTTTGATGATGACGTAGTTTCACGGTGCACTAAAGAAGAGGCCACTGAACACAATTACGGTGGTCACGATGACGATTTGTCAGTGCGTCACTGCACCAACGCTTACATGTTGGTGTACATCAGAGAGTCCAAGCTCAGTAAGTGGTATTGGATATAAACCTATTTACACCTGCCGTGATGTTCATTTGTGGTGGTGTTATTTGTGTAAAAAAAAAATAAAAAATTGTGTGTGAGGTAATGTATCTTTGGCCAAGTTCATCCCATAAGAAAACCACCCTGTTTTTAAGTTACTGAATTGCTTTTGTCCATCTGTGCTCATAAGTGCTGTTGTCATGTCCAGGTGAGGTCTTGCAGCCGGTCACAGACATTGATATCCCTCAGCAGCTGGTGGAGAGGCTGCAGGAGGAGAAGAGAGTGGAAGCCCAGAAGAGAAAAGAGAGGCAGGAGGCTCACCTTTACATGCAAGTTCAGGTACGCCCGGTTAAATCATCCACGCTTATTTATTCAAATGTCCTGTCTCAATGGAAGATGTATTGCTCCACTTGGTGTGGCAGGTCATTTCAGGTATTGTTTGACTTTAGGTTTAGATCCTGAGAGTGGGCTTTATATAATTCTGTTCTACTTTGTTTTCTATTTAACAAATACTAGCTCTTTGTTCCTGTAGATGGTGACAGAAGACCAGTTCTGTGGGCATCAGGGCAATGACATGTATGATGAAGAGAAAGTAAAATACACAGTGTTCAAAGTTCTGAAGAGCTCCACTCTGGCTGAGTTCGTTCAGAACCTCTCACAGACCATGGTGAGACTTCACTTGACACAATTTTTCTTTATGACAACTGACTGAGAGCTCTTCTTGTCCAGAACTTTGTTTAGCCAGATTGTTTTAATTGACAATGCAAAATGCCTTGACAAAATGTCAGCCGATAAATACTTGTGATGTACAACAGTAGATTTCTTGTTCAGCAAATTGTCAGTTAGCAACAAACCTTTATTATTCCATTTTTGTTTTGATGAACTCTGGAAACTTATCCCTTCAAAACAGTTATTAATGTTTTGATTTCTTTCATGGTGACAGTCAAACAGCAGTGTAAGAAAATGAGCTTTTAACATCACAGCAAATGTGTGAGCAAACAGCAAAAAGTTAATCCTGCTGCAGTCATTTTGTTAATACGGCAATGCATTCTGGGAGCTTGCAGATCCTCAAACCAGCAGTATTGTGTTGCCTGAAATGGTTTGTTCTGACAGCTCTGTTAGGCAAGCTTGTGTTTGGTTGCTTTAAATTCTCATTTGCTGGTGTTTCTGCCTAGTTTAGATTTAGTCAGATTAGTTGCATTTATTTTCTGGTGTGTCCATGGATAGTCTTTTGAGTCTATGATTGTTTCTCCTTTAGGGTTTCCCACAGGACCAGATGAGGCTGTGGCCAATGCAGGCCAGAAGCAACGGCACTAAACGTCCGGCCATGTTGGATTATGAAGCAGATTGCAGCAAGTCTGTAAGTCTGTGCTTGCACATCTTTTTTTTTTTTTTATTTTAATTAATTTTTTTTTTTTAGAACCTCCATATTTTTTAAAGTAATTTTAGTTTCTTGTGTTGCTTTTGTATGTGAGAAATAAATCTGTTCATTTTGCTGTCACAAACAGATGATCGACTTAAGCGATAACGAGAACCCATGGACAATATTTCTGGAAACTGTAGATCCAGAAATGGCCGCCAGCGGTGCAACGTTACCCAAGTTCGACAAAGACCGTGAGTTTTATTGTATACTTTTACAGTATTTGCAGAACCATTTTAGCCAATTGATATTTAGTTTCAACTGTTTATTCTTATTTAAGAAGAGCAAAAATGCTCTCCAAAACATTTCCAGTTCTGATAGCATCATCCTTTTAACCTTGTTTTGATTTCCAGATGATGTTATGTTGTTCTTGAAGATGTATGACCCAAAAACCAGAAGCTTAAATTATTGTGGACATATCTACACACCTATATCCTGTAAAATACGTGAGTATTTAAAACTGTCCAATAAAATTGTTCTCTAAAATTGAAGGTATTGTGAAGATCTAATTAATCCGATGTCGATCTTTTCTGACGCTTGATTTGTTCTAACCCTGACCCCAACAGGAGGCTTGCTGCCCGTAATGTGTGAAAGAGCAGGGTTTCAGCAGGGAACTAGCCTTATCCTCTATGAGGTAAGACTTTTGTATAGAAGTGATTAGTAGAGATTCATGATTTACATGTAATAAACAGACACATGGCTCAAAAAAATTATAAAATAAAACATTTTGTCAAATTAGTTTATCTGCTGTAAGCCAATTCAAGCATTAGGACATCAGTGTAAATATACTGCTTTTCAGTAAATATGTTCTGTCAACTTTATTGTTAAAACATGATTCTGCATCCTGTGTTACAGGAAGTTAAACCGAATTTAACGGAGCGAATACAAGACTATGATGTCTCCCTGGACAAGGCTCTGGATGAGCTGATGGATGGAGACATAATTGTGTTCCAGAAGTAAGTATTTTTCGTCATAATCCCCAAGTCATTTTGCACAGCTTTAACGGTGCCTCAATTGATGGTTCTTTTGTGTCACCACCAGGGATGATCCTGAAAATGAAACCAGTGAGCTGCCTACTGCAAAAGACTACTTCAGAGACTTGTACCACCGTGTAGATGTCATCTTCTGTGACAAGACCATTCACAATGACCCAGGCTTTGTTGTGACACTGTCAAACCGAATGAACTACTTCCAGGTTAGTTTTTACAAAAGCAAATCAGAATGGGCCAGTAATATGGAAAAAGTAATAATCTCATATTTAATTTTTTTCAGGTGGCAAAGACTGTTGCGCAGAGGTTAAATACTGACCCCATGCTCCTACAATTCTTCAAGTCACAGGGGTGCGTTTTTTTTGTTTGTTTGTTTGTTTTTTCAGTGTGGTGTGGCTTCTTTTCCTCATTTCATCAACAAACCTTCATATTTTTTTTTTTTCTTCCTCTCAGGTACAGAGACGGCCCTGGCAACCCACTCAGGCACAACTATGAAGGCACTCTCAGAGACCTGCTGCAGTTTTTCAAGCCCCGGCAGCCTAAGAAGCTCTACTACCAGCAGGTGAGAGAGAGGCCTTATCTTCCACTTGGCGCTCCTCTTAGGTAATATGAGCCGAGCCTTCTAAGCCGCTACGTTCCGGGCATCTGATTTATTCATGGTTTCGCTTCCCCACAGCTCAAGATGAAGATCACAGACTTTGAGAACAGGAGGAGTTTCAAAGCCATTTGGCTCAACAGTATGTTTCGAGAGGAGGTAAGAACCTACTGCAGTGATTGTACGTTGAATACACCGTCATACCAGCTTTTCTCATTTGCAATACTGTATGTTTTCATAATGTTCTGCATGCGTGTGTCATTGTGAATCTTTGTTTCTCTCCCTCACGTTAGGAGATCACACTATACCCTGACAAGCATGGCTGTGTTCGGGACCTTCTGGAGGAATGTAAAAAGGCAGTAGAGCTGTCTGACAAAGGTTCAGAGAAGCTGAGGTCTGTGTTCTCAATTCAGTGCACTTTTGATTAATCATGGATTTCTGTTTAAAAAATGAAGAGGCATTGTAATAGTTCCATTTATAGTTAATCCTAACACACTTAATGTTCTTAAAAAAGACTTCTTGCTTTTATGACATGTTGTATCAGACAGGACTGGAGGTGATATCACGCATTAGTAACTCATTGACACTGCCGCAATCCATTATGAGTCACCCTGATTCTGACCCCTTTCACTGGTCACTGCTGATATTAAGTGTTCTTTTTTGCCCTCTCTGTAGGCTGTTAGAAATTGTCAGCTACAAAATTATCGGGGTTCACCAGGAAGATGAATTGCTAGAATGTTTATCTCCAGCGGCCAGTCGAACATTCAGAATAGAGGTAAGGAAGCACTGATACACGCCAACCCTCAAAGCCCATCATTCACTGATGTGCACAACAAAGGATCTGTTGCCATGTAAAGCCTCTTAAAATGATTCCGCTTCTGAGATGCCACTTTTCTTTGTGGATGCTGTTCCCCTGGAAACAAGTTCCATTTCTTTCATGGCAGGAAATCCCTCTCGACCAGGTGGACCTGGACAAGGAGAACGAAATGCTAATTCCAGTTGCACATTTCCATAAGGAAGTCTTTGGGACGTTCGGAATTCCCTTTTTGCTCAAGATCCGTCAGGTGTGTTAGCTGAGTGCTTGTGTAGGCGAGCAGCTGCCGCTTTCTTTTGCTGTGTAGGTGGATGGCTGTCATTTGTTCAGTTTGTATGTGTCGTGTCCGTTTTTAATGTGTGCATTTACTGTGGCAGGGGGAACCTTTCAGAGAAGTGATGAAGAGAATTCAGAGCATGCTTGACATTCAGGAGAAGGAGTTTGAGAAGGTAAGAAGCTTTACAGATGTGTCAGATGTAACCCAATTTTTTTTTTTTTCAAACCTAGAGCTATTTTGCACATTAACCCTTAAACACACAATTCTAGTTACTGGTTGTCCGTAGGTATGTTGTATTTAATGTTTTACTGCGCAACATTGAATTTGTCATGCCATGTGGTTTCACAGTGTGGCATTGTCTTATAAACAACGAATAGGGGAGCTTCAAAGAATAAACATGTAACATGGCTTAACAATTTCCTGCTTAGCAAGTGCAATCACTTGATTATACATCCTAAATATATCCCAAATATTTTAATGATTGATTTAAAATGATAATTTGAGTTATGTAGGATGTCCTTTTCAAGTTTCATAGGAGTTACTTTTTTTTTTTGGTTTGTTTTATGTTAGTTTCTTTCACTTCTGAAAGTTGCATAAATTATATTGTTTCCATAAATATAAGATGTATGTAATGTAAAGTAATTTTTAAAATGTATAGTTATTTTTATTTTTATTTAGTTTGTAAGTTATTGAAAAGCGAAACCAAAATCTAGTACTTTTTTTTATTATTATTATTATTATTATTATTAATTAATAAAAGTAATTTTGGAAGAAATTTAATTTGTATTTTAACTCTGAAATGTTTCTGAATTTTAAAAAGCTTAAGCCAATAAAATAACCATACTTATACTGAAGGTAGCACAAAACTGGCTTTTAAAATCTCATTCAGTTCTATGCAACAATTTATTTATTTTTTTTCTCTCTCTAACTATCCAAATGATTTATAGTCCTACAAAGTTATCAGCACATGGGAGCCAATCAGTGAATGAGAGTGTAGCTTAATTTTCCCAGCACTGTAGCTCCATTGCAAACAGGAACTAGTGTACTACATAAAAAATGTCCTGTTATGTTATTTGTGCAGACGTTGTTTTTCTGTTATGAATGGCACATTCACAGAGTGTATTCTCTCTTTCAGCTTTGGCTCAAAGACAATGTGTAAATTATTTTAAATTTTTTTAGGTCAAATAAATGAATCCGTAAAATTCAAATAACCACTAATAGCAGATCGTAGTGCAGATTTTTTTTTTTTTAATTTTAGTTCCATCCAAATGATCATTCACAAAATAAAAATACTTTTTCACAGTTGACTTCAGAACAAGATTAAACCTCTTTTTCATTGTTTAGTTCAAGTTTGCAATAGTGATGATGGGCCGGCATCAGTATATCAACGAGGAAGACTACGAAGTGAATCTGAAAGACTTTGAGCCACAGCCAGGTATGCTACGCTCCTTTGACTTCTGTCGTCTCAATTAGTAGACACTGTTTACATTTGTGCCCACTTGTCTGTATTCTGTCCTTTCACAGGGAACATGTCGCACCCGAGGCCTTGGTTAGGGCTCGACCACTTCAACAAAGCTCCAAAGAGAGGTCGCTACACTTATCTGGAAAAAGCGATCAAGATTCACAACTGACAAGCCCCCACTCTAACCGACCATACTAAAGACTTTAACCAAACCTCTTGTGTGCACCACTTTTAACACCTGCTGTCTGGGTACACAGGCACCATGTATGAAGTCTTCAGCGAATGGAGTGACTGCTGATACTCCTGTTTTCCTTTTTGAGGCTGTTCGATTTGGCTTCTCTAACTATTGACTGCCTATTTGTCTGGAAGAATGAATTGGATTTTAACAAGAAAGGGGGAACAGTATGTCCTAGACTTTTTGTGTTGATTTTTATTTTGTTGTTGGGTTTTTTTTGTTTTGTTTTGTTTTTTTTTTTCTTTTTAAGTTTGTTTTTAAAAAATGTTACGGCAAGAAAGCTGCTGCATTGTGAGGTGGAGGCAATGGGAAGAAGAGTTTTGTCATTTGCAGATGATTAAAAGGATTCCTCCATCCTTCAACAAAAAACCAAAAAACACCGCAAATGGCTGAGGCTTTTGCTAGTTGCCCTGACATGGTTGTCTGTTTTCTGGTCCCTTAGTGCAACTAGTCAATTTCCATGTTTACACGATTCTTCTTTCTCACTTAGTTTGGTTGGAGAAATTCAGTTTGTCTTCTCTGGAAATCCTGTATAATAAAGTAAAGAGCCACAGCATCCGTTTTAAAATAAATAAAAATGAAATAAATGGTCTGTACTTCATCTTGCACGTTGGCACTTAATATCCAAGGTTTTACATTTCTCAGCACTGTTAAATGTAATCTTGGTTGGAGTTTGATTTGCATATCCCTTTGGGTTCCCCCCCCCCCTCCCCATAAAGGTTTTTTGTTGTTGTCGTTTTCCCCCGTTCTTTAGCTCCTCTGTCACTGGCTGTGGGATTATTCTGATGGGGAGGGAGGGTCGCTTGCTGACGGCTCCAGATTGGTTGTACTGTTTGTTGGCACGAGGTTGCAGACGTATAGAAGACTGGTTTGGGACTTAGAGAAACCAGCATTAATGAACCAATACCATTTTTTTTTTTCTTTAAGCACAGAAGGAATGCTCCCTAGTGCATAGTTGGCTTTGTAAAAAAACAATTAAAATTGTATATTTAAAGAATGAACATGTAAAATTAAAAACACTGATTTGTTGGGTACAGATCAATTCAGATGTTCATATTCATTGTGTGTAGTTTTATTTTGGATCCTGACAGTTTCATTTGGACTTTTTTTTTTTTTTTTCCCTTAACTAATTGCAACAGTTTGTCTCGTTTAAGTGCAGTACAAAAAAAACCCTGCAGATCACGTCTTTCTTTCTTTCTTTGATTTTTTTTTTATTTTATTTTATTTTTTCTTCTCTCCAGTCTAATTCCTCCGTGTAGCAGCAGTGTACGACAACTCTTCCTGTATATTGCCTTTTTGCTGGAAAATGTATGTTGAATAAAATTTTCTATAAAAGCTATAAGCCATGGCCTTTGAAGAATTGACTCGATGCGGTGTTCAGAGTGTCATGTAAGATGAAGGTTTCGGTGTGTAAGTGGCACATGCAGACTTCTCAAGGAATATTGCACAAACGTTTCAGATTTATTGGTAAGATGTACATATGACATATTTAACGTTATTCTGAAGATTCAGACTTTTTGCAGAAGTGATAAATTGCTAAACAATAACAAGTTAGCTTAAGCAGTGTGGTAATTCATTTTAAAAGTATGATTTCTATTATTTTAAGAGCTCTTGTGGTTTCTGAATTTTGTTCTCAACCAACATCTTCATGTCCCATGCCCACAACAGTGTTCAAACATTCATGTCCAAATATTTGTAATATATAGGGTTTTAAGTCATCTTGAAGCCCATTTTAACGTTTTGCTGATGCCCCTTGGTTGAGAACAACTGTTTTAAATGGTACAGTGATGCCAAGATTACTGATATTCACTTCACGTAATTTATGACTCCTCAGCCCTCTGAACCCTTAACCATGAGTCCTTTATAGATATACAATCAAAACAATGAGTATTCATATTAATTTGATAATACAATAATACAATGTACTGTGTAATAGAATGTAATAATAAAGACTAAGCCAGATGAACACCAAAAGGTTCTCAAAGATCCCATAGCTTTAGTTTATACACGCAGGTTTGTACTAGATGACATCTGTTGGCCTGAAAGTGTCCTCCAGTCCTTCATATAAGTATAAGGTGACACACAAATCCATGAGTGGTGTTAAAATTGGGGAAGGGATGGGATGAGGTTAGCTGCAGCATCGCTTCTTTTCAATGTGCAGGATTTTATTGCATTTCGGGCATGTGTGATAGACGTCTTTGAAAAACTTCATGAAGAACGGAATCAGACAGCAGCATAAAACAAACCTGGAAATGAGGAAAACAGTCAGGGGGGCTTTGATAATGCACTCAAGATTTGATCTTTTTTAGCGCTAGATTCAAACGGACTCTTACCCGCACAGGATGAAGAGTAAGCACATCAGCCAGGCGTAAACTCCCACTTTGTAGGTGACATTAGTTAGGACCTGCTGTTGGCAGCTTGTGCAGGTGGCCATTCCTGGATTGCGACCCAGCTCATATGATTCGTAGCTGACAAATTTGTTTCTGGCTTCCGTTGATTGAGCTACAGGACGAAAAACGTGTTGTAGTAAGTTTAATATTTTTTTTATTATTATTTATCTGCTTTTCTTTACCATTTTACGTTTTTATATAACTTATATTTTGTACAAATTTGGGACTAGAGGGTCAAGACAGGAACCATTGATTGTCGCAAAGTTGCAAGTAATGTGGTGTTGACTTTATTTCTCACAATTCCAAGTTGGCAGCTCACAAATCTGACTTTTTTTCCCCCTCAGAATTGTCAGTTGTTTCAGATAAATCCATTATGGAAATATGAGATATAAACTCAGAATAAAACTCTTCCATAAACCCTGCACATATTAGGTTCATTTAAAAGTTGTATAAAAAGCAATGTAATGACAGTAGCAATGCTCTATTGTATGGTATACAGTAAAATCAAAGCAAAACGTGTATAATTCTTTCCATGTGGCCTTTAAAATGAACAGTTTTTCAAAGGTGAATGAGGAAACAGGCTCTCACCAGGTCTGGCTGTTTCCACCGGGACTCGAGAATCTCCAATAGTGGAGCTCAGTGGGGTGAACGGGGTGTGCACATGATAGACCTTGACATTGGAGCCCTTGGCACCCTCTACTGTTAATGCCAAGCGAGAGAGAAAAAATACAGATACAACATTAATATTTCTGAATATATCTATCTATTTTTCTAGCTATCTGATATTTACAAATATAGGCTATATTTCAGGACTTCACATCTACGTCACACACACAGGCTTGCGTGTTTTTAGTCATCCCATTATAATGAGTCATTCGAAATTAACAATGACACTAACTGACTTACCTGGTATGATATAGGGAGGTGGGTCCCCGGTTCCGTCAGCACTCATTCTGACTCTGGCTGGGTGTCAACTGCTGGAACGAAATAGAAGTCTTAATTTATGACACGTTGATATATTTCTCACATGCTAAAATGTGCCAAAACTTGTGCTGCCAACTGAAAGGTTCTATGCTAAACCCCCAAAAACATAAGGACACATTGTGATAAAAAAAATCACATTGTGAGCAAGTTGCTCTAAAACTGTACTATACTGTAAATGTGACTGTGTAATGGTAACTTGAATTATCTGTTACTGCTAAGTTAAAACGTGAGGAAATGGTCAGTAAAGATGCTGAAATGGTCAGACCACCGACAAAGGACGCCATGTAAACTCTGGCTTTTTCAGTGAAATAACCTGAACGCTCAATTTCTCTTCAATAATCATCAGTATATGTGTACCTGACAGCTTCTTGTTGTTTAAACTTGTTTTGCCAAAGAGAATAAAACGCAAACATATTACAAGACAAGTGGCATTTATTTTCATGATATGGTAAACGCCTTAGTTAACAAAGAGACAACAGTGTTACAAGCCCAGGCACAGGATTGTCCACCCAAAAGACAGAAGAGGAATGTTGTTCTGCTGCATGTCTGACTGAGTACTAATACTCAAATAATCAAACCCTGATGCTTTTCATGGACAGTAAGAGCCGCTTCAACTGACAATGTCTACAGCAATATGACATTAGAGCAAAAAACATACAAGCTCCGGTGACTGTGTTAGGATTGAGGGATAATTTGGACATGAAACAGACAGATTTTGTCATTTGTGATATTTGATCAACTTTCTGTTTAGATGTACTCTCTCGAATGGAATATTGTTTTCACTTCTAGACAAGATTTTCACAAGAACAGTAACTTATGTATCAGACTGACACCAGAACATTAAATACGTCCAATAAATGATATAGTGATAGTAAAGTTATTTTGAGTGTGTGTCAGCAGCAGGTGACCTGGAAACATCAAATAGTTTAAATGCGTCAGCTGTTTTACTATAGCTAAAGCACACAAAGTCAGAAAGCACCATTCAGTGCTTTGATCAAAGCATTCACTCGTCTTTTTATTAAATGACGCATTTTAACTCCTTCTGTTCAGGCATAACAAAGTGTAACAGTCAAATCATAACAAGGCGTCAGAATCTTCCATTTAAATGTATTACATTTTTTTTAACTCTTCTTCTACTCATCAGCTATTTCTTTAATCTCTTTCTGTTCAGCCTATTATTCCCGAAAATATGTTAAAACTCTTGTTATATTGCCTCCTTAAGATGATTCACTTGTTGTATTCATCATTTGTAAGTTGTCAAATTCTATTTAATTTACCCTCTGATAAATTACTTTACATTTTCCTTATTATATAGAGAGTGCAGTATTACAACAATACTGTAATCTGTGAACAGGGACAGTTACTGCATAACATGTGTGATCATTATTTGTTTTTAAACTTGTCTTCTGATTTGACACAATCATAAGAAATCATCTTAATCAACAGCCGCTCAGCGTGAGTCATTCTAATTAAATTCAACAAACAATTCAAAATAAAATGCTGAAAGCAATATAAACACCAATGTTTTTGCTCATTTTTACCTCCTAAACTTAAACCTAAAATCCCGAAATCCAGAAGCGCCCTAATTAGTAAAGTTTCTTGAACAGAGAGCTTTCTTACCTGTCTTGTTGAGACTGTCGCTGATGGTTAGACTAAAACCAGTTTCTATGGCGTTACAAGCTTTTCATAGTCACTCAGCTACTCCACCCCTGCCTACATAGAATATATTAACATATCTGTCACCTTTTATGAATGCAGTTGTGACAGAAACAGGAAGAAGGTTGCATTTGTTCCACAGCTGTCCTTGAAAATGTCTCTGAATAACCAGTTTTGCTGACAGCAGTAAGTGGCGGGTGATACGAATGTAAACATACTGCTTCTTGACTGAAAATGACAGAAAAATCAGCAAAGTGAATGTTGGTAGCAGGTGTTTTGTTTTTACACCTGCCATTTCCAACTTTTCCAAGATTTGTTATTATGTAGGCTATCGTAAAGTTGTATCTAATCTGAATTTGTTATTATATTTCTGTATGTGATATGGTATGTTAAAACCCATTTGATAGCTATTATTGAAAATTTTGATTTTAATTCTGTCGTATCACTTTTATACATGAAACATTATACATTATAACTTTATAATATTCAACATATCTGTAGGCTACAGAATGTATTAATCTAGGTGTTGTTTATTCATACATATACTAATACAAGCTGTATATAATCTATAATCACACTATATAATGGTATATTTATAAATGAGCATAGATTAATAAATGCTAGCTTGTTCATTACATTAAATAATGTTAACAATTTGAGGTTCATAGGCCTGGTTTCATAAACAGGGCTTAGCCTAAACCAGACCATTCTTCAATTAAGATATTTAAGTAAACATGCCTTAGAAAAAAGCATTACTGTTGTGCATCTTAGGACAAAACAAATGCACTGAGTTGTGATTTTTTTTTTAGTTAGTTTAGAAGCAACTCAGATTTACATTTAGTCTAGAACCATGCTAGGCTTAAGCCTTGTTTGTGAAACCCGGGGGATAATGTGTTTCTCATATTTTTAATATAAAATGTGTGATCGCTGTCAAAGTGAATCTTTTAATGCTTATAATGAGTCAAATGATTAATGAGCTTATAAAACTTGTGAAAATCATCAGCATATCACTATAACCTGATATGTTAAGCCTTTTATGTGAATTCTGTTTAAGGGGTGTTAAAAGGCCCTTAGGGTCCCTCAAACCACAAACAGAGCATTAACCATCCCGTTACAGTGGTCTGAAAAAAATGTGAAAAATCTTTTCTTGAAACTAGCTAACAAGTTATGGTTAGTTACCAAGAATGTTTCACATTTTTTGGACTCTTCCGTTCTTAAAGTTGAAGATCTGAGGTCAAATCTTTGTAAGAGGTAACATGTCATCCTCACATCAGCAATTAGACTTACTAGCAGACAGATTTTGTAAGTGATAAAGTTGCAGGGGTTAGTGGGAGAGGGCTAGTCCAGATGAATGGGTGAGGGGTTGACTTCATGAGCTCTCCAGGTGTGGCAGGGAGTGGAAGAGTGTGTGTGCTGCTGATATCATGAGAGTGGGCTCGGCTTCTCAGCTGCATGCGTTTCTTTGTGTGACACTCCTTTGACTGCGGTTTAGCTAGTCCAGCAACATTCCACCTGCTGTCACCAAACATTTTCTGTTCCACATTCCATGAAAAGGTTGCAAACTTTCTGCTGATGATGTACATAAAATATAATTATAGTGAGATGTCTGGTTTCTCAGGCCTGATGCTTTCTCGGTCTGCTCATGTCCTCTGGATGAGCACTGGAAGAGTGTGACCTATGTCTATCTGTGCATTTCATCATCATCATGTAACTAAATCTTTTACATATGTGCAATATATACACTACCAAGATAAAAAAGAAAGAAAGAAAGAAATTAACACTTTTTATTATTTCAAATTTCCAAAAATTATGTTCTTTTGAACATTATATTTATTAAAGAATCCAGACAAATATCATTGTTTACACTAAAATATTAAGCAGTGCAACTGTTTTCAATATTTAGAATAATAGGTTGTGTTGCTAAATTATTAATCTTCGCTTCAGAAAAAAAGGTTTTTCTTTACATTATATAAGCATGTGTACTGTACATATTTATTATGTATATATATAAATGCACATGCATACAGTATATAATTTGAAAAAATTACATGTTTATATATTTATATATTCTTATATTTTATATTATATATAAATATTTTAAATATATAAACATAAACATATTTTTCTAAAATATATACATGTGTTTGTATTTAAATACATAATACATATACACAGTATGCAATGTGTTATGTAAACAAAAAAATACTATTACTTAACTTATTGCTATTATTTCCATGTGATCAATTGCAATTAATTATTTGACAGCAATAATTGATAATAAATTATTATTTAACACTAAATCAGTATATTGAAATACTTTCTGAAGATGTGACACTTAAAAACTAAATGCAATGTAATGGCTGCTACTGTATATATAGCTTGACGGTATTAAATCACCTAAGAAAACCCACATACATTACCACAAAGAAAAAAAAACATTCATGCAACAAGGTCACAAGATGGGGAAGTTAATAGCATCATGTGAGGTTTTTTTTTGTTTTGTTTTGTTTTATTTTTTTGGAACACACGTTCCAAAACCTTGATGTAAAGCCTTAAGGCCATTGTTCATGCTCTATCCTCAGATTCTAATGAGCTGCAAATTCAATGCTGATACAAAACTATAAAAACACAGGTATGAAC
>JAUCMS010000062.1:13599385-13616193 GCA_032357445.1 Enteromius radiatus | reverse complement strand
ATAATTTTCTTTACCCCTGGTTATCTGTATTAATGTTCTATATTGTATACCTCATATATTTGTGTGTTGTATACTTGTTATTTGTTCAATAAAGTTCTTGTATGGATAAAAAAAAAAAAAAAACAGGTATTAGCCTATTTTAGTTAGCCTATTCTTTATTTTAGCTTTTGGTAACTCTAATGGTGGAGAAATATACCAGTTAATATAATATAAAATATATGATAGCCTACGATAGATTTGAGCACGTTTTAACTGTTAACCCAGAACAGTACCATCTCTGTACTGTGAACTACATTTCCCAGACTTCCTTTGAAAACGAGTTCTTTCTTGGACCTCTGTGCTTTCCGTACAGTCGTCACGAGATCGCGTGTGATTGTTAGTCATGGGGAAGAAGTGTTTTCAGTAGTTTTAGTTAGCAGGTTTGATGTTTAATTAATTGTCAGAGCAGACATGGCCAACATCGCGAAGAAAGTGTCATGGTCTAGCCGAGGCGATGATCGCGGAGAGAGAACGCCACTGCTCAACGGAGCCGAGGATGTAAAAAACAACAGACAGGTAACGTTACCAGACAGGCCATACAGACAGCAAAAAATGACATGTAAAGGACTCAGCAATCAATCTGAAATGTTTTGACTTCTGCTTATGTGAAATACTTGCCCTGCTTATTAAAGACAGCATGCTTGTTAAAATGCAAAGCAGTGTGCAGACACAGAAAGCATGATAATACACTTGCACTAACTTCTTGTCATTACATAGTTGAAATGACGACAAAATAGATTTCAAACTTGTTATTAGAGGGTAAACTCGTGTGTTTCTTGTAAACCCTTGTAAGGACTTGTGTTTGTACCTACCGGCAAGTTGCAGGGTGTTTTGCAACTCTGGATATTTGGAATTTAACTTCCCATTTCTTTTAACCCTCTTATTCTGCTAAGAAACTGCAAGCACCTGTGATCATATGACCTAGATTGAACTGGTTGATTCTTGATTACTGTCAGGAACATAGCTATAAATTATTAAAAAGATGTATTCAAATAAAATATTCCCAACAGTGTCACCAAGACATGTACCAACAACATTTGTTTTACATAGCATATTTTCATGCATAATGTAGACTGACTCTAAATGTAGATTAAGTAGACTTAAACATAAATATAATGTATTTGGTTCATAGTTATCCGGTGGAGGTATATTTCATATAGGCAGGCTGAGCACTGTGGACCTTGAGGAGGAAATCACACCAGAAGAGGTAAAATGTCATTTACATCAATTCCTTTTTTATTTATTTATTTTTTTTCATGTAAGTCATGTAAGAACAAAACATTAGTGAAAATGCAGACATAAAAGCCTAGCCTATACTCCGGCCCAGAAAAGTGCTTCACTGTCTTGGCACATAGTTTCAGGTGGTTTTGATGCTTTGAATGCTGGGATGAGTGTTGTCTGAAATCTCAGGCACTTTGGCTACTCATCAGCTGGCTGACTCAAATCCCTGACTCATCAGCTTTTTCAGCCTGCATTTGATAAAAATAATTTATTGGGAAAATGCATGCGATGTACTTGATCATTTGTGAGTTTATGTTTCCGACATGTTGGCATGAAGTCAGGTTTGCTCATGGCTGCAAAGAGTTGATGCAGCTAAATAAAGTGTTGTTCTATTCTGATTGCATGAGCACAGAATGACTGTATGTGCCCTTGATGAATGTCAACTCCGAGTCTGTTTTTCCCGAATTACACAGGACATTGTGAGAAGTCGACCGAAGGAAATCCCTCACAATGAAAAGCTGCTGTCTCTCAAATTTGAGGTAATCGAATCTACCTGACCTTCAGTCACCCATTCCTCTTTTAACTGAGTGTCTGTTAAAAATGCTTTGAAAAATATGTATGTTTTCTGAAAATGAACGTAAAAATCGCAGGGAAAATGCTTGTAAATGTAAAATGTCCAACCTAGTGCGTTTTGTGTTTCAGAGTCTTGACTATGATAACAGCGAGAATCAGTTGTTTCTGGAGGAAGAAAGGCGGATGAGTCACATGGTCAGTAGCACCATCAGAGAGGTTCCTTAGAGGTGCAGATGACAAACTCTGCTTCTGTGTCTGTGGGAAAACGGTTAACTTGGATCATGTGCGCTTCATAAGCTGTTCATAGAAAGGCACTTTCTGAGTTGACAACCATAACAGTTGATGGAAACCATTGAAATGAATGTGCAGTCTGTAGTTGAAAATGAGGGGCATTATAAAAAATGTTGGTTTATGTACATACTTGTACCCCTAAACACATCACTCACACAATCAATCACATTATTTTCTGTATAATTAACAACAATGCTAAATTAATGCTATAAAACACAACTTACATGCACTTGCACATATTTTAGTATTCTTCACATATGGCTTCACCTAAAATGAATATGTCTTGCCAAACATTTTGAAGATTAGTGGAACCGCATTAAGCCGTTTCCATGTATTAGCAGTTGATTCAGTGTTCTGACAGAACAGGCTTTGGTTTTTAACAGTAATTTGTTTTTGAGGTTAACATTTAATGTTCATTTCTCTTAACCGTAGGGTTTCAGATGTCTGGAGATCAGGCGATGGGTGATCTGCGGTCTGATTGGGTTTTTCACTGGTCTCATCGCATGCCTGATAGACATTGCTGTGGAGGAATTAGCTGGTTATAAGTACTCTGCAGTCAAACAAAGTATCCTTCCTCTGTCAGTCACATCAATATCTAATGTGATCAGTTTCTTACATAAGCACTCAAAAAATTATGTTTGCTCTTTAATTTATTAAAATAAACCAATGCACTGCATTTTGTAAACAGTTTGTCAAAACATAATTTAATTTCATGTTATTTTGTAATATGAATGTTTGTTTAATCTATTTCTGTTGTTACTAAAGGAATAAATTGCCTGTAAACAGCTACATGACAATACAAATCCAGACTGACAGCATTATTTTTATTATATCATCTGTCAGTGTAGTTTATTTAATTTGGCACTAAACCAAATTAAAATGTTTTTTCTTTAGTTAGTTGAATATGTTTAGTATATGATATGTATGCATTATTTAGTACTAGTATTACGTGGTAATATAGCTCAGTAATATTTATAATGCCTTTCTATGGTGCCGTTAGACTTTTTAATGAAAAGGCTTAATTAAATTACTTGGAAGGGTATTTCTTACTGGATTCTGAGCTTCTTTAACTAGACGTTCAGACATTGAGAAATTCACAGAGTTTGGAGGCCTATCAATCTCTCTTATACTGTGGGCAGTGCTGAACTCTGCTTTCGTGATGGTTGGAGCCATCGCTGTTGCTTTTTTTGAGGTGAGTGTTTCTTCCTGTGGGAATGAGATTTGTGTGGCTTCTGCTTCCCTTCTGTGGTCCAGTGTCACTTTAGAGAAATCACTCGGCTCTTTTATTCAGATGTACCCAAGCAGAAAGCAGAATATGTTCAGAACAGAATACTATTTCTACTGTACATCATATGTACCAGATAATATATCCCACTTTGAACTTTCTATTCATCAAAGAATCCCAACAAAAATATATCACCATTTCTGCAAAACTGTTAAGTAGCACAAATGTTTTCAACATTGATTAAAAATAATAAAGATATGTTTTGAGCAGCAAATCAGTATATTGCAATCATTTCTGAAGGTTTATGTGACACTAATAACTGCTAAAACGTCAGCTTAACCATCACAAATAAATTACTATATATATATATATATATATATATATATAAATAACAATTTTATTTTATTGACAATAGTGTTGGTTTTACTGTATCAAATGAGTGATTTTAAGCATTAAAATGTACATTGTGTACAATGTAGTGTTTAGTAAGTAGTTGTATATTAATTTACTTAAACATTATTTTAAATTCAGACTGTGTTTTCTTACAGCCCATTGCTGCAGGAAGTGGAATCCCTCAAATAAAATGTTACCTGAATGGAGTGAAGATCCCTCGTGTTGTTCGGCTAAAGGTAATGGCTTAAACTTCTCTGTAAAACAACAACAAAAAACAACGCAGTTTTTCGCAGATAGCTATAGATGGGTAAGATATTTTCTAATTTTCTTATAATAGATCTCCGTAACAACTATTTTCTTCCATGTCCACAGACTCTGGTGATAAAGGTCTTTGGTGTGATCTGCTCAGTTGCTGGAGGTCTCGCTGTTGGAAAGGTAGAAAAACATAGAAAGATGTCAGCTGGAGTTAATGAGATTAATAAGATAACTGTTGGACTCAGCAGCTGCTCTGATCTTACAGGAAGGACCCATGATTCACTCTGGGGCAGTGGTGGCTGCTGGAGTATCTCAAGGCAGAAGCACTTCTCTGAAAAAAGATTTTAAGGTCAGTTTTCTGCCCCGCTAGGACTACTTGAATCTTACAGTAAACACAGAGCCTGACTTTAAGTCTCTGTTCCCTGCAGATGTTTGAGTATTTCCGCAGGGACACAGAGAAAAGAGACTTTGTTTCGGCTGGAGCAGCAGCTGGAGTCTCCGCTGCCTTTGGAGCGCCTGTTGGTGAGACATGCAGCAAATCATTTTAAATATCCTATTAAACCAATGTCAAATATGTTGTTATTATATTGTTAAAGCATATTAAAGTATCTGATACACAACAGAGTTAGGTCTATAAGTGAAAATCCATCATTTGCTCCTCTGAATAAAAGCTCAATGACTGATAAACATCCCCGAACTGGTTCTTGGATAAGATTGTTCAGGATCATCTTTGATTTGTTGTGTTGTTTGGCACAGGTGGGGTTCTGTTCAGTTTAGAGGAAGGCGCCTCTTTCTGGAACCAGATGTTGACATGGAGAATTGTGAGTGGTTGTGAATAAGAGCTTGGCTTCTCATTAAACAGCACTGTCTGTTTCAGTTAGCTGTAAAGTTCAGCTATTTGAACCTCTCATCCTGCTTTGTTTTTGATCTAGTTCTTTGCTTCAATGATCTCCTCCTTCACACTGAACTTTTTCCTGAGTATTTACCATGGGAAGACCGGACAACTGTCTAGCCCCGGTCTCATTAACTTTGGCCGTTTTGACAGTGATGTAAGTTCTGTCTCTGTCTCCTTCAGTTACTTTGACACGCTTTCCCTTTTGTAGCCGTAGTGTGTAACTCACCACTGAGATTTAAAAGGAAAATCTGTTGAAGTGGAAGTGACCCTTGAAACTGTCCAAAATATCACAAGAAAGAAAAAACATCAGTTATTTTTTACTGTAGCTGTGTTAGTCATGACATTACTGAACTAAATTTGATGTGTGTTTTTTTTCTTTTAGAGTGTACAGTATAATTTATATGAAATTCCTCTCTTCATTATCATGGGAGCTTTAGGTAAGGACGCTTTGTCCATGCATAAAATACTATAATATAAATATAACATTTAAATGAAAGGATGTCCTATTTGAATAATTCATGTTTTTTCTTTGCATTTTCCAGGAGGGGTGCTTGGAGCATTGTTCAATGTCATCAATTATTGGCTTACAATTTTTAGAATAAGGTATGATTGCAAGCTATTATTGAATATGAAGGATCATGTGTAATATGTATGGCCACAAAGCTAACAGTTTGGGTGTATTACTGGGTGTTTTACAAAGCAAAGTCCAGTGGAATGTGTCTGAAGACTTTTACACATCAATCACGTCATGTGACAGTTTTCTGGGTTACGCCCACGTGGCAAATTCATAATTTTCTTGTGACATCAAACCTGGAGGGCAAAACAAGGCTTTCCTCCACTGACCACCGGCTATTTTTACAAAGATTGTATTAAGCTGTAATGTAGTTAGACAGTGATATTAAAAACAAGCAGATGAACCCAGAATATAAATGCAATGCACAGTTTCACATATCTTTGTTTTATTGTTTTGAGATGGGATGTAAGTATTTGTGTATTGGAAACGGATGGAAAATTGACAGGCTTTGAGCTGCAGCTCAATGGATGTTTTGCCCTCCAGGTCTTTGAGCCAGTCACATGACTGAAAGCTATGAATTGAGGCCAGCAAGTAAAGGAAGAGAGTTGTAATGCATTTAATGGAAAGTGAGAATGAGAACACAGTAAGATTTATTAATTTTTTTTAAGAAATGAATCATAGTGACAAACATGCAAAATATCTCTACTTTTCATGTAAATATGTTCTTCTATTCTTCAAAATCCTGAAAAATGTAATATAAAGAAAATAATAAGCAGCAAAATTTTCAACATAATAATTGTAAATGTTTTTAAGCAGCAAATCAGTATATTAGTATGATTTCTAAAGGATCATGTGCCACTGAAGACTAAATAACATTTTGTAATATTCATTATGTAATGCTCATATTGCTTTTATTTATTTATTTTCCTTAAATAAATGCAGTGTTGGTGAGACTTAAAGACAGCTTTTAAAAGCATTTTAAAATCTGTATGTCATTTAAAAAAAAAAAAAGAGAAATGTTCTCTCTCACTCTCTCTCAGGTATATCCACCGGCCATGCCTGCAGGTGATGGAGGCTATGCTGGTTGCCGCAGTGACCGCTACAGTTTCCTTTACTATGATCTATTTCTCCAATGACTGCCAGCCGCTGGGAGAAGACAACACTGAGGAGTATCCCCTACAGGTGTTTATATACTTAATGGGCCCTCAAGATGTTTCCTTAAATGATAAAATGCTGGGCTGAACTTAGATGTGAATATAGTCAGCAATGCCAAGCAGAAACGTGATTTGTTATATTGTTTATTTACAGCTCTTCTGTGCCGATGGTGAATATAATTCAATGGCCACCGCCTTCTTCAACACCCCTGAGCGGAGTGTGAGGAGTCTGTTCCACAACCCTCCAGGTGTGTCTCAGTGAGGGTGTGTTTGGGTGTGGACGGGTTTGGGAATGTGTGTGGACACCTTATCAAACCTGCAATCGAAAGCCCTTGAACACTTCGCCTGTTATGTGGTGTGTCTGCATGTTTTAAGCCTGTGTATATTTTCATGCATGTGTCTGCCAAAGCAGATTTAGAGTTACAAGCTGGAAGCAGGCCAGCTGTCAGGCAGCTAAAATCTTCCTACGCTCTGGAGAGAAGCCATCTTTGATTGATTTCCCAGAGTGCTGTGAGAGCACAGCAGTCGGTACATAGCCACTGGACTTAAACAAGCAAAATCACAAATACATAAGTCACCAAAGTTGATCATGACCATTTGTGGTCTTTAAATTGGCAAATTGATTTTTTAAAAATATGATTAATATTACACTTGCTTTATATAATTTATATGGTTTTGATATTATGTTTCTGTTAGTGGTAACTATACTGCCCCCTATAGCTGGAAAGCTTAAGGCTGTTGATCTTTGTGAGACAACAATGTTGCCGGACAACATTGAGCAATGTTGCCATCAATGGGCAACCAGGTGAAACACAGGGCCTGTAACCGATCTAGAATATTCAGATAGAAATTTGTTACCAATTTTTAATGCAACATTGCTTAAAAAATTACTCAGCATAATTGCTCAAAAAGTTGCTCCATGATTTAAAAAAAAACCATCTTGATTACTTCTATAACCCTCGTTTCCTTGAAGGAGGTAAAAGAGATGTCACGTCCCAGTTCGCAGGTCACCAACATGATGTCGAAAGTGACCCTACTGAAAGGGAATAGATGTTTACCTTACTACAAATTGTGCAGGGATTTACAAGGATGTCTTTTACATGCATACAGCACATAATAGGCGCCATTCACATTTGTTTTTCCCTTGAAAAATGCAAGATGCAGTGGAATGGGGAAATGCAAGGTCTTAAGTTTTTTTTTCGATCATGTGACAAAATTCATTTACAGTAATATATTATAATTTAAAGTATATTAAGAAAACTTAAATAACTTTTAATTGCAGTCATTTTTCAGTTATTTCCCCTTTTTTCCGATTTGTTTTTCACATTTTTCACAATTTTGTTTTTATCAAATAGATACTAAAGTCGTACCTCCTCACCAGACTGCCCAATATTTTTAAAGGTCACTGCAATCTATTTTTGTTTTAATAATGCAATTTTACTGGGCATATCTCCCACTCAGGATCTTACAACCCCTTGACTTTGGGGGTCTTCACTCTGGCCTATTTCATTTTGGCTGTCTGGACGTACGGTCTGACCGTGTCAGCAGGAGTGTTCATCCCGTCTCTGCTCATCGGAGCAGCCTGGGGCAGACTGTTTGGGATTTTTCTGTCTACCATTACCTCCAGCCAATCAGTAAGAACAACTTTCCACTTCTTTGCTTCCGCTTACATTTTTCAATAATCTTTAACA
Organism: Enteromius radiatus; assembly: GCA_032357445.1. Lineage (NCBI taxonomy): Eukaryota > Metazoa > Chordata > Actinopteri > Cypriniformes > Cyprinidae > Enteromius > Enteromius radiatus. Next base: position 13,607,942 of record JAUCMS010000062.1, on the reverse strand, counting down.
ACAAATCGGAGAAAAATAAAGCTCAGTGAAGAAAGATTGGCCGTATTATGCTGTTGACATGTTTTCTTAAACTGATAGATTTGGGCGGATCCTGGGAAATACGCCCTAATAGGTGCTGCGGCCCAGCTTGGTGAGTTTTTGATGTTTTAGCGTGATGTTGGTGCCATCTAGATATTCTTTTAGAAAATACAGCAGGAATGCTGTCGTAATAGGTTTATAATTGTCCTTCAAACTGCATTTCTGTGAAGGAAGTACATGTCAGCAATAACAAGTATGATTTGTTATGATAATCTGTCAGGTGGCATTGTCAGAATGACCCTCAGTCTCACAGTAATCCTGATAGAAGCCACCGGGAACGTGACCTACGGCTTTCCCATCATGCTTGTGCTGATGACTGCCAAGATTGTGGGGGATTACTTTATAGAGGTGAGTAACAAAACACCTGGCATGGTTCTTTTTGTCTCCTGAGAGATGGTGATTTGTTTTTCCAGAATTTTTTGTGAAGCATTAGTCATACATGCATGTCACTTGTGTTTTGTGTCATTAGAGCATAAAGCATGTGTGTGCGTTTGTCTGACTGGTTTGTGTTGTTTATAGGGCCTGTATGACATCCATATTAAGCTTCAGAGTGTTCCTTTCCTCCATTGGGAGGCTCCTCCTACTTCTCATTGGCTGACGGCCAGGTAACCATACCCTCCAGCATCATATGTCGTATGATGCTTTGAACGTCTCATTACTGACTCTCAGTCTGAGCTTCCTGGTAATTCACACAGCCATGCAACATTACACTAAATCATAACTCCTGTCTCAGGTGAGAGAATCAAAAAGAAAAGAAAATATTACATATATTAAGTAGAGTTTGAGTCAGTTCAAGGTTTTTAGGTGCAATTTTGGATGCTCATGCTGATATTTCACAAAGAAGGGTAGCTGTTGGCCGATATAAAGGGATAAGTAATATCACACTTATAAATTGAGTACGTACTAGATAACACAAGCATAAAAGTCTAATTTTTTTATGTTACATAATATTTACATAAAAAAATTAAAAGATTAATATGTTAGATAGGACTTGCTTGATTCTGTAATTCTATTAAAGGATATTTTTTTTAACAAAGTTAAAGGGATAATGAAAATGAAAATTTGATGTTTATCTGCTTACCCCAGGACATCCAAGATATAGGTGACTTTGTTTCTTCAGCAGAACACAAACAAAGATTTTTTTAACTCAACCGTGGCAGTCTGTCAGTCATATGATGGAAGTCAATGGGCACCAAACGCTCCAAAGCTCTAAGAATAAAAAAACACCATACACAGACGAAACCAAATTAAATACATGACGATACGTTGAGGTGTTAAGATACAAAAAGATTGGTATGTGCAAGAAACTGAACGGTATTTATGTAATCTATACATAGATGCCTTATTAGCGACTAGTTTCTATGGGCTGCGATACGTAAGGATCTATGTAAATATCTATGTGCTAGATCACTTTGACGCGTCATGCACCAGATATAAGATAAACACTGTTCAGTTTTTTGCACGGACTGATAGTTTCGTATCTTAACACTTCAATGTATCTTCACAAGCCATAGGATTAAGTTATCTGGTAACATCTGGATTTGCAGATGTTGGCAAAAACGTGTGCCATTTAAATGTTTATTAGATATTGAAAGAATTTTTAAAAGTGTGTATTTTCTGAATGATGACTGTGTGGTGTGTATATATATATATATATATATATCTAAGGCATTATAGTGTTTACCTTTGAATTATTAGACAGAACTGATGAAGACTGTAAACTAATGAAGATGGAGATTGAGTGCTCCTGTGAGTTCTGGCATTCTCGGTGCTGTCAAAATAAAAGTCTGCAAAACAGCAATGTATGACAATATGTTAGTCAGCCAATAGTGTAGCGCAATATTGTTGTAGTTCTCCAAAACTACAATCATCATTAGAATTGTTTTACATTTGTTGAGATAAAATAGAATTTAATATTTTAGCAACAAAATGATATGTGAAATAAAAAGAAAAATGTAAATAAAATTATAAATGTTGCCTTGGCAACTAACAGAAATGAAATGAGTAACTAAATATAGTTGAAGTAAAATAACTAAAACTGAAATAAATGTTAAGCATTGTTAATGTTTTAAGTACATTTTTATAAATACAAACCAAAAAATTAAAAAGCACACACAAAATTACTAAAAAGTTAAATCAAAATATGAATAAGTATTACAATATTAAATTATAATAAAAAACTCTGGTGAAGTAATTTGTGAGATGATGTTTTCACCACAGAGAGGTCATGAGCGCTCCAGTCACCTGCTTCAACAGAGTGGAGAAAGTGGGGAGAATTGTGGACGTTCTTAGCAACACATCCACCAATCACAACGGCTTCCCAGTGGTCGCTTATACTACTGAGAACGACGAGGTGACATAACCATAAAAAATAAAAACATCCTCAGGTTTTGTCAATCCTACAATCACACTCAACCTTCTTGTCTTCTTTTCACAGCCAGGAAAAATCTGTGGACTTATTCTTCGCTCTCAGCTCATTGTTCTTCTTAAACATAAGGTCCGAATTATGATACTTCGGATGCACCTCATTGTTTAGGAAATAATGTTAATGCAGCAGTAATAGTTCGGCCCTCTGTCTATGTCTCAGGTGTTTGTGGAAAGAGCGTCTTCACGTCTCAGCCAAAGAAAGCTCCAGCTGAAGGACTTCAGAGATGCATATCCGCGTTTCCCCCCCATCCAATCCATCCATGTCTCTCAGGACGAGAGGGAGTGCATGATGGACCTCAACGAGTTCATGAACCCGACCCCATACACTGTGCCTCAGGTCAGTTAACTTACATGGTAGCATATTCTGGCCTGCAGTATCCTACTGATGGTATTTTTGCATACACATGCCATTTGCCAAAACAATGGCAAATTGATATTGATACTGGAAGCTCTCCAGTTTTCGAGTATCATTCAAGAAATTTTCAGCGCCAGAGCTTTAAATAGAACCCCACTGCCACACCCAGGTGAAATAACTCTGAACAATCCTTGCATGACATTTTCAGATTAACCGTAAGAAACGGCACCAGGAAGTGTATTTCAGTTGTCACGTGCTTCAATCATCTAATTTTCGCAATTTGATTTCAGGAGACTTCACTCCCCCGTGTGTTTAAATTGTTTCGGGCGCTAGGACTGAGACATCTGGTGGTGGTTGATAATGAGAACGGGGTAAGTGTATCACTATTCTGTTGTTTTATTGTGGTTCACTTACTACTTTGAACTAGCAGCTCATCTTTAGAGACGCACAAAATAGTAGCACTATGCTAGTATTATTGTTTTTGGCTGATATTAAGATATTTTTCTATTTCATTGTTGATCAGTATTAGATATTTAATTTTGCATGTACATTTCCTTTAGTTTTACATTTAGAATACCGCCATATAAAACCTAAAATTAATCTTCAAAATAATAATAGTAACTGTCAAATATCATCTTTATAAATTTTCAAGTATTTATTAAGTGATTTATTTATTTACAGTTTTTTTTTTTTACTCTGGTTTATTTTCAATTGTTGTATTGTACATGAGCTTTTGAAAATTGCTATAAAATAAAGTTTGTTTTGTTTTGTTTTTTTCAATTTATTTTGAAAATATAGTGTAGAACTTGAATATTGATCTTTTACCATTTATCTGCAATAACATAGAAATAATTAACAACTTATTGTATCAGGCAAAATTTGTAAAATATATCATTATTCGAATATCATTCATCCCCCAATAATGTTATTAGTTTATAATTCCCTGTGCTTTGGATGTGAAGGTTGTGGGACTGGTAACCAGGAAGGATCTAGCCCGCTATCACTTGGGTAAAGATGGTCTGGAGGAGCTTCACCTGGCTCAGACATGATTGGTCATCATGTTCAGCCTGGGCCCTGCCTTCAGAGCACCAGCTTTGGACCTTAAATACTCAGGGGCTGGTCAGAGTCTCTCTCTCATGTCAAAAATGCCAAACACAAACCTGCAACATGCACAATTTGTTTGAAGTTCAGTATTTTAAGGGCTCGCTCGTTTAAACAAAATGCTCCTTTACCACACAGTTAGTTTATTTTTGCCTGTAGAAATACTGCAGATGAGCACGTTATGTTAGTTTTGCACAACGAGACTTGTTTGTTTATTTATTACATTTCTAATATTTTAGAGTAGAAGAGCTTTTCGAGAGCCCTCACTTTCCATGCCTCTCCAAAAGCACCATTTTGTGTCACCTTACATGTTTATCATGGCTAGTCATCATTTGAGATGTGTGTGTGTGTCCCTGTGTAGCGTCATGCCAATCATAATGGATATTGACATAACAATGAGTTGGTATGCATTTTTTATTTCTCATTTTCAGAATGGCTGTGGTTTTGTATGCTTGCTAATGCTTAACAGGTTCTAGTGTCGTTAGCTCAACGACAGGATTCTTCTAATCCTCATTTGTAGCACTAAGAAACCTGCTGATGATGTGCACTTATTACAGACTACTACATAATATATTGTTACAGATATGCAAATATGGTTCATTACATGTTTTGTTTACCTAGTGCTGTTTAGGATTTTTAAATGTTTCTGTCTTGATTTATCAGTTTAATTGGTATTAAATCTGTTAGACCCTAAAATGAAATGCGTTAATCCTATTTTTCACAAGCCTCTTGGCACTGGCATGTTTTGGTACGAGTTTAAAAACTATAGCTAGAGGTTTTATGTAGTACGTCTCGTGAGGGTAGTTCGTGTCTACACAATGTGAATTTTCTGCCTCGAGCTGCATTTGTTTTCTGTGAAAATCTATACTTATAAATCACAGTATTGAGCAGTGAAAGATGATTATGCTAAAATAATTGCCAAGCGGTGATTGCAACAAACGTTATTTAACTGAACATCAGATGAAGTGTATAAACACAACGTCCTGTTTTGTTGGTGTGCTATAAAGTTTGACTTGTAGACTTTTTGCTTCATTGTTTAAAGCCAACAATATTTGTTTTTATTGATTAATGATCTTTCTCTATGCTGATCTCTACTTTTTATATGACTGTTGATTTGAAGTAAAAAAAGTTTTATAACCATTTGAGCAACTTTGTGAACTAATAAAGCTATGAATCAACAAATGATTTGCTCAGGCATCTTTAGTGACCCTCTCAGATGATCATGACTGATTTGGATCTGTGCAATGTTTTTGGTCCAAACTTGTATTTCTTTAATTTGTGTATCTTTTAAAAGTTAATTGTCAATCTTTTTCAAAGCTAGTAAACGTGGATTTATAAGGCTTTGGCTATATGTGTTTTCACTTAACTTGGATATGAGTGATTCTGAGGACCGTGTATTATGTGTATATGTGACTGACATTCAATGAAGTGCTTTAGGAAACCCTGCCTATGTTTAAATTTGCCAAGGCAACAACAATACTACATGACTAAGCTGTACTTGGCATAATTATGCTTTTACTACAATGGTACATTCTCGTGAGCTATCTAAAAAAAAATGGTGCAAGGTGTGAACATGTAAAATGGAATTCTATGACTAATGCTGCAAAGGATCTCGAGGAGGTTGTCAAGTATGAATCCCGTGATGATCCACCCTGTTTATTATAATCAACACTGTCATACCCAGCTAAACATGTTTTATCTTCACAGCAAAACATATCTCAAACTATCAGCCTCGTGATATATCTCAGTAGTGACGGCTAAGTAATTATATATTATCACATATGTTTTTATAATAATTTATGATTGCGTAAATATATTTGAATACTGCTGAATCATGGGTGAGTATGAGGTCATCCGGTTCGGTTGTTACTGTGGACTGGCAAATACTTTTTAACTATGCTACAAGTGCTTAATCCGTATAAAACTGTAATCATCTATATGCATTTATGTTAATTTGATCTTGCTCCATTACTAACTAAATAAATAAATTGAGCATAAAGAGCATTAAATATGTCCATCTGCAGTGCAGGTGCCTGAGGGCTGAGCTCAGTGTGTCCTGATCCATTTAGAGCTAGTCTCAAATCTCCTTTGCCTTAATCCACTCCAATTGATAGGTGCCAAAATACATCTGTCTGGCATCAGCTGCTCTAGAGCATTCAGTCACTGTGTCAGTAATCTAGTTTACGTATATTTTTGACTCCATGTTAAGTATCTCAGAATATATTTATAAAAAAAGTAATACTGATTTTGATTAATTTACTTTTTAATTAGTAATTTCAGTTCGTAATTTTGGTTGAAGAAAGTTTACTTTTAGGGTTAGTTCATTCACTTTTAGAATGGCAATTATGTGATTATTTACTCACCTCCCTCTTGTTCCAAACTTGTATGAGTTTTTTGTTTCTGTTGAACACAAAAGAAGATATTTTGAAAAATGTTGGGATCTGAACAGCTGCTGAGCACCATTGGTTTCCATAGCGTTTGTTTTCTGCTAGGAAGTCAATGGTGCTCAGCAGTTTTTATAGCAAAATATCTTCTTTCTAAACAGGAGAAAGAGACTAATACCATTGGGGGGGTGAAGAAATGATGACAGAATTTGTATTCTGAAAGTGAACTAACTCATTATGAAGTTTAGTATGTCTTTTGTTTATCTGCATTTTTTTTAGAAACAACAAGGGGGTTGTGATCTGAGAATGGGCCTCGCTCCGACTCTGTTGTCAAAACAACCCAAATTTGGTTAACCATCATCTACCCTAAATCAAGTCGCAATTGCACATTTAGCACAACAAATTGGGGTTACTGAAATTTAGAAAACGCTGTTAAATTGTTTCAGTCTACATATACAGATCTATTTCTGTAATTCACCCCTGTTAGTGTGTATAAATAAGTATTTTAGAGACTGTTCACAAGTAATTCAAGTAATTAGAAGAAAGCAATTTGAACAGCAGAACAGTTATTATAGACAACTAATCTTTTAAATGGTATTTTATTCAAAAAGATTAATCTGAGAAAATTATATATATATATATAGCAGCTATTGTACATATTTTCTGTTCATGTTTCAAATACTTGAGGAAAAACGATCATGTCTACATCAAATCTTTATTTGAACAAATTAAGCCAAATTTGCTAACAGCAGAGGAAATGCTAAGACATATAAGAGTCTATAGAATTAGCACAAATAAAAACAGTTCATAGATACTGAAAATAAGTATTATGCTGTAGAAGAGAATGCAAACCAACTGGAATTCAATTTTACAAACTTTTTTTAATCATCCTATAAACCTTCATAAACCTAATTCCTCCTGTTATGTATTGTGCATTTATAGGCTGGTGGGTTGGCGTTTCTACAACAGTTTCAAGGCCATGGTACAGTGTCCATTGGCAGCATCCAGAGGTGGAACTAGTCTAGTCCACTAAACAAGTCTTGGTGACGCATCTTCCTGTCGTCCAGTTCAAATAATACCATACTGGGCGAGCGCGTGCAGCTCCAGATGGCTAAAGGCTTCCCACGGACACACCACGGTGATCTCTGTGCATGAAAGAAGTTGGCAGATGTAGCACGGCAAAGAGCCAGACAGTGAGAAAAATCAGTTTGCAAGAGTAATGGGTTTAGCATATAACACAACACAGTAATTTGATCACCACATAAGCAATGTTCCAAGAGTTGTTCTCACCAGTGCCAAGACCATCCATTTCTGGGATCTCATCTCCAAATCTGATTAAAGAAAAGGTTAATTCCTCCATAGAATAACCATTTTGTTTAGTGGACCCCTTTTCTTTTAGTGTGAAGAATATTTAAAAAATCTAAAGAACCTAAAGAATCTTTTGGGAAATGGAAAGATCCCATGGATCAAGGTTCCTAATGGATCCAAAGATGCCTTTATTTTACCTTTGTTTTCAAAATTGTATAAAGAGAGATCAAGCAGATTTGAATGTCATCTACTGACCCTTTTGACTCCATTCTTGGGAGGCTTGCTTTTTAATTGCTTTATCATTCTCTGTTTGAATTTAGGTGGTCCTCTTCTGGGTGTTGTTGGTCCTACCAATCTCTCTTCTTGCGGTCGAGGCAAGCCGGCTTAAATATTCTCAGGCTGGCCCGTGTTTGCATCAATCGGTCAACAGCAAAGCCTGACAGATTGACGCAGTGACACAGTAGCAGTCTGCTGCAGGTTAACTTGGGCAAAATGCCAAGAACACATATTGGATTCTGAAAAAAACAAACTGGCCTTCATCGAGAAATCTTTCTGAATGGTCAACTCACATAGTTCAGGACACCTGGAGAGTCTGTCATGAATTAGATAGAATATACACTTTCTTTGATGAAAGTAAAAAACAACAATTTTTTTTTTTACCAAATATAAAACATTTCTAAAAAAGTAAAAGTAAATCTATGACTTTTTTGTTCATTTAATAGATCCTTGCTTAATAAAAAAAATAAATATGGTTTGATTTCTTTCAAAGAAGAAAAAACTATTAAGCAGCACAACTGTTTCCAACACTGATAATAATAAATCCGCATATTAGCATGATTTCTGAAAGGATCATGTGACACTGAAGACTGGAGTAATGATGCTTTGTATCACAGGAATAAATTAC
>JAUCMS010000062.1:13565075-13585790 GCA_032357445.1 Enteromius radiatus | reverse complement strand
TTCGGTTTTGGTGGTTTCGTTCTGTCAGGCGTTGTCCGTGCATGTAACAGGCAGAGACGTGAATCGTTGAGTTCAACGTGCAGTCAGACTGTGGTCATTTAGCTAGCAACTATCTCTCAAAGGAGCTGAATAGAAATCAAATTATTAGTGTATTGCTCTGCTATGTGAGGATTACAACAAATGACTTTTAATATTAAAAGAGATAAATGTGCAAATCTGTTGTCTCTAACAGTGTTAGCGAATCTGAATTGGTTTGTGTTTCAGGCCTAAACGGTGTGTGAGAGGTAGAAAGATAACAGAAAATACATTTAGTCTGGCTTTTGTAAAACCATGAAAGAATCCCATAGAACACCGAGAACCTTATAGTTTAAGAGGTCATAGATTTCACACTAGATTTCTGCACTAATAGTTCAATATCTGGCCATTTTATGCTTTTCCCAGACTCTACAAACTTGATCGTGACTAGCCTACTGAAGTCCTTTTCAAAAGCAGTCCAGAAATATGGTTGAGAAGCTATAAAGTAATATTAAACAAGCAAAATTCAATTTGAAAGCAAGTCAAGAAGAGAAACAGAAACCATTAAGTACATCTTAATTGATATGGGGAAATGATAAATTATAAAAATGTTTGAGTCACAACCACAGCCTTCAGTCTATTGGTTAATAAGAATGTTGTTTCACCTAAATATGTTGTGAAATTATGATAAGCTTGATCTGTATGTGAAGATGCATTTGAATGTTCTTTTAAACATACTGGGATGCAACAGATAAAGATTATTTTCCTTTCTAACACCCTTGATCTCTGTTTTTATCAGGCATAATGGCTGACAAAGATAAAAATGTGCCAGTGGTTGAGGAGGAAGATGAGCCAGATCTGAATTACCAGCCTCCGGCTCAGAAGAGCCTGCAGGAGATCCAGGAACTGGACAAGGATGATGAAAGCCTGAACAAGTACAAGCAAACCCTCCTGGGTGCTGGACCTGTGGTGGCAGGTTAGTGTACCTTCACTGAAAACCAGGGAAATATTTTTGCAACTGCATGTGCACATTATTCATAATATATATATATATATAAATTATACACCACAGTTTAAAAGGATTGGAGTCAATCATTTTTGTTTCTGAGAAATACAGTAAATACTTTTATTGAATATGGATGCTTAGTCATCTAAAGACATTGGTAATGTTACAAATGTTTTGTATTTCACATAGATGGTGTTTATATATATATATATATTAGGGCTGTGCAATTAATCGCAATCGCGAGAGCTAAGCAGAGCTCACGACAGCACGACGCAACTTTAACAAGACATGAATACGAACTAAAGACAGAGGTATTTATACAAACAAAACTCAAGAGCAAAAGTGAGGACAGGTGTAAAACACAGGTGACACGAATGAACTAATGAGGGCAAAACCAAAAGGACACAGACAGCGGGGGAGAACATAGCAAGACAGAGAAACACATGGTGAACATAAACACAGACAACGCCCACGGCGTTACAGTCAGTAAATGTTATTTCATAAATTTTGAAATGTTTTGTTATGCACTTCTTATGCACTGAATACATTTAGAATGTATGTATGAAGCTTGTTTGAAAAAACAAAAACAGTTGCCAAAATCGCAAATAAAATAAAAAAATTCAATATTCATTCAAAAAATCGCAATATGATTATTTTGTCCATATTGCACAGCCCTAATATATATATATCAAAAAATATTAAGCAGGATAACTGTTTTAAACATTGATGATTAAACATGATAATAAAAAACATGTTTCCTGAGCACCAAATCAGCATATAAGAATTAGACATTCTGAAGGATCATGTGACACTGAAGACTGGTTGCTGAAAATTCATCTTTGTAATTGTAATAATAAATGACATTTAAAAAAATATATATTTTTGAATAAATGCAGCCTTATTTAAGACGATCAAATAAACAAATGCATGCATATTCATTACTATTCATCTCTACCTCCCTCTAGCAACTATCCAAACCACCCCAGGTACCCTAGCAACTGCATAGCAACAACACCCTGGCAACCACCCTGGGTACCCTAGCAACGACATAGCAACTGCCCCAGGCACCTTAGCAAATTATTTTATTAAATTGCAAAAGAAATATGCCATTTGATAATATTTTTAGTGGATCACAGTCTCACCAAACAACAAAATGATTATAATCTTACTGATATTTGACCCACATTTATAGATTCTCACAAGTAATGAATGTTTCAAAGAATCTCATCTTCTGAAGAGTGCATTGTCTTCATGTTTAAAGCTGTAACTCGTCTCTCCAGGGACGGCTCTCCCTTCTCCTCCTGCTTGTCTAGACTGATTCAGTCCCTCCGGGGGACTCTAGTCTTGGTTCAAAGCCCCCAAACAATATCCTCTTAACTCAGAGAAAGAAGGAGAAGGTGGCTATCACTTATTCTGAAGAGCATGGCTTTGAACTGCTTTGTTGTTTGGAGAAACATGAAACATATGAATAATAATTCCACTCACTGCGTAACGCTGGATAATTTGCATTTGATATTCTTTCCCGCCGTACAGTGTATAATTATAAGATCAGTTATAATATTTCTTGCTCAGTTATTGAGTGGAATAACTTTGTTTCTTTTCCGTTTCCCTTCATGAAGAATTGTTTCTGTGATATTATGATCAAAGCCCAGCAATCCTAATTTCTTTTACCACAGGGAAAATCCAAATATACAATTTAAATCCTTTAAGTGTGAACTGGAAATACTTGCTGATACAGTGTTGCTGAAGGCATAAAAGGCAGATTAATTTCCTCTTGACTCACAGGGGTTTAGAACATTTGATTTAGACGCAATTTAATTTTCTGTTGAGAATCAATCAACTGCGGTATTTTTTTTCATTCAAATGCAACTTCTGTGCCAAGAGTATTTACCTTGTGAGTCCTCTGATTCATAAATGATTCATCTTTGTTTTGTTGGTTATGGCCAGGTTAATAATAGCCTTCTTTCAATATGCTGGAAGGGAAACGGCAGCTTGTGCTGGTATTTTATAGCGTTTTGTGTTTCAGTGTAATGACCAAAAGATCTGCTTACAGAGATCATCATGACCAGTCAGACCAAAAAGTACATCTTCTTTTGCCTCATTGTATTACATACTCATTTCAATTTACTCATCCTCAGGTCATTCAAAACCTGTATGTCAAAGGGTTAGCTCATCCCAAAATTAAAATTCTGTCATTAATTACTCACCCTCATGTCGTTCCAAACCCATAAGACCTTCGTTCATCTTCAGAACACAAATTAAGAGATTTTTGATGAAATCAGAGAGCTATCAGACTCCATAGATAGCAACACAACTGAAATGATCCCAAAGATGACGGAAGACGTGAGGGTGAGTAATTATTGACAGAATTTTAATTTTGGCATGAACTAACCCTTTAAGATTGGTTTTATTTTATGTATACGTCATTTATTTTGTAATTTGATTTATCATTTCGTTTTTAGTTTAGATTTATTTCCAAGGACTTAGTAGCCAATATATAATGATAATAATAATGATAAGTATGTTATATAAAAAAATTCTCCTTTTGTGCTTCAGGAAGGATAAAAATATGGGTCATATGAGGGTGAGTAAATAATGGGCGATTTTTCATGTGTGGTCAGCTAACCTCCTCACAGGGACTGAAAACACTGGAAATATGAAGCAGGTTTGTCTTGACGTCTATTAATTTGCCATAAGATTTCCTGAGATATAATAGCGGGATAGTGCCAGGGTGATCAGTCATGTTTGGTGTGTGCAGTCCCCGGTGCACAGTTTAGTGAGTGAGCATGCCTGCGGCGGGTAGTGCCACTTGTAGCCATCAGTAGATGATTAACTGTAGTTCCCACTTTTAAAACCAGCCCACCCTGCATCAATAACACTGCATCAATGAGAGCCGTCCAACTATTTGTTATGTGCAGTTTTACACCACTAGCTCCCTCTTGGCTGTGCAGAAACAATCCTTCAGTGGAACAGTAGAGTTAGGTGCCTAATTTAAGCTGGTCACCTGTCCCTACTGTAACTACTTCGTCCCACATCAAACCTTCACTCTCATATTAATTCCCAGAAATTTAAATGTCACTTTTTACATCACATTGTACACCTTGAAATATAACATATGAACCACTTTCATAGTGCTTTTTGGGTGCTCTTTTGTCCTTTTTGGAGCTTGACAGACATAGTCACAATGCACTATTGTTGTACTCAGATTCAGAAATTCTCCTTTTATGCTCCACTGAATAACAGCATACAGTTTTGGAATGACATGAGAATAAATAATTACTACGTTTTTGTTTTGAGGTGAACTGTACCTTTAAGGGGTGGGGCAGCTGCAGCTCTATCACTGTTAAATGTGCTGAGGCTGCATGCTGGGGTCACTAACCTGCAGCAGTGTCCACCTAAACCCTGACAGGCCCGATCTATTTCTGTAATGGGTGGCGCTCCTATGGAGACGAGGAACTAGGGAGGGAATGCATGGCGGTTCATTAGCAACACTGACTGACAAGACTTTAAATGCCTCCTTATCTCATAATGAAGGTGATTATGTTTGTGAAAGACACTCTAGCTTTGTTCTATAACCTAGTGAGCTGCATTGTAAAGAACCGTTGGTGCTTTCATGATTCAAAAAATACCCAATTTAATTCTACTGTCTTTTAAGATTTTTACAGAAGGCAATTACAGAATGTATAGCATCAAGTTATGTGAAATCTAAGATTGCAGATAAATAATTAAAAATAAATAGGCTATAATATATATAACATATTTTTTGTTCTTAAAAGCATTAATAAAAATACTTCAGTGTAATATTTTTGCTGTATAGTTTTATTCTTAAAGTATCTTCTAATTAGCTTAGCAATATGCTAACTTCTTTCTGGTTAAGTTTTGGGTTCTTTTCACAATTAATTTGTTCTGTTATCTTAGCAACATCATATATAAATGTACTTGAAATAAATTTTACCCAACATTTGTGTTTTTATGAGTATTCACAGTATCATTCTGTTAGCTTAGCAACATGCTAATTTCAATCTTTTAATATAATATAAATTTTACACCATATTTGTATGTATTTTAATGAATAATCAGAATTTTGTTTATTGGCTTCGCCAGTAAGGCCGGAAAGAAAGATACAGAGCTAGAGAGTCTTCCATAAAACGCAGAATTTAGTTTATGTGCTAACCACAGTCTTATTGGCTGGCGCTCACCTATTGTCATCCCTGTTTTGATTTCAGCCAATCAATTTGAGCAAACGCAGACAACACTATTCATGAACCCAGCAGCTCATTAGTAGTGCGTTTTATATTGTTATTAGTAGGAGAATTGGTAGGATAAAAATTTTGTTTATCACAATTATTTTATGTTTTTCCCTTTTTTTATAGAAACGATAAATGGCAAACAATATCTTATAATACTAAATTAGCACAATTTCATATTATAATGCTAAAAAAAAAATACTGTGGCGATTTTATTCTTAAGGTGTCCATAGAAAGTTGATCATATTTACAATTATATATAGAATTTTAATAGATGTCTTTCACGTTGTCCCACAGAAACATTAAAATAGTGCAATTTTCATTCATTTAACATTTATATTGAGAACATCCAAGTTAAGACATATTTGAATAGTTAATTAGTTACTTTTATGAAGATGTAATTCAGTTAATATTTCAGAGAAGTAACTAGTAACTAGAACTAATTACTCTTTTAAAGTAACATGCCCAACACTGGGCTTGGTGCCACCATGCTAGTGTCAGTCTCTACTTAAATCATTTTTTATTTTTTTTATGTATTTTATTTGATTAATTTTTAGACTATAATACATTAACATAATAACGTGCTCAATTGTCAGTTATGAGTCATGTTTGCTGTGTGTTGTATTTTCTAAATCTGTCCATGACCGTTAGGATGCTGTCCGTGTTGGCTGTAGGGATTAGTTCAGTTCACTTGGTTTTGGAACACAGCTTTTCATAGACGACAGATGAAACTAAGCAAACGAGTGTGAATTGTATGGCTAGAGAGAGCTGTCCTTCCACAAACCTGAATTGATGATGTTCATGTGCACATATCTGAGATGATTAATGTGTCTTATTTACACACTGACTGGTCAGTTCATTGCAGGTGCACATGAAGGCCTTGTTTTCCTCTTCCTGTTTTCACTCAATTTAATCTAGTCTAAGTGTCTTCCCTCTGGTCTGAGAAACATGATGAATGTGTGGATGAGCCTGCTTGGAGGATTGACTGGGCCAGTAATGCTGGATATGCAAGAATGGACAGATTCTGGGGTTTTTCTCAGCCTGACTTGCATTGCTACCGACAAGAAGGATAACTCAAATTGTGCGGAATATGTGCGCTATTATTTTTCAGAGCGATCAGTTTTTACCTGACAAACAATAAACTGGGCAAGAAAATTATGCAGACTTAAAAAAAGGAGAATTTCTGAAGCAGATTTGAAGTGGGCACTTGTGACTTTTTCCAGTAGGGAACCATCTAGAAACATGTTAGCATTATATGCCACTGTGCTAAAATTGCTCAGAACACTTTAGCAACTACTAAAAGAGCAGCTGCCCTACATGCTGAATATTTTACACCCAGTAAATGCTCACAGTAGTGCTGAATGAAATCAACATGCTAATGTCAAACTTTTATTCACTACGGGCAAAAGGCTACTCTGAAGAATAAGTTGGTTTATAGTGCAGGTGGGAAATGTAGAGCAGAATCTTTTTTTTTTTTTTTTTTGTTTCTAATCTGTTTTATTCATTGCATTATAGATCCCACCATCCCTAATGTACAGGTGACCCGACTCACTCTGATGTGTGACCAGGCCCCTGGACCCATCACCATGGACCTGACAGGTGAGTCTCGACAGAACAATTATTCAACAAGTGTTTTAGAATTTATGCAAAATCCAGTTCACTTACAATGAAGAAGTCACTTAAAAATATAATTGACTTTTAAATTATTCAGATTTATCAGATATACAAATACTGACTGTGACAGTCCCTTGAATGGGATTGTTGTTTGTGTTTATTTTTTTATTTTTTTAACAACAATATATAAACCAGAATAACAACATGATCTCAAATACCAATTCAACTTCCCTTCTCCCCCTTGTACCAAGGATAGACAAGTTAACAGAAAACCAAAGTCACAGGAATTATAAAACATCAATTCCATCAATCAAGAATGCAAAAAACAAATGCAAAAATGAAAATATTTTACTCACCCCCAAGCCATCTTAGGTGTATATGACTTTCTTCTTTCAGACGAACACAGTCAGAGTTTTTTAAAAACGTATCCTGGCTCTTCCAAGCTTGGTAATGCAGGTGGATAGCAGCCATTATTTCAAAGCTCAATAAATCAGATATACTAACCTATAAAACTAACCTATACACCTTCGGGGGGTTATCACATGTCCTCTGAAGCGGATCCATGGGTTTTTAGTCAATTTGTGTGATTTTGTTTTTAGAAATATTTCTATATAGCTTTTTGATTTTTATTTAAGTTTAGTTTTAGTGCTTAAAAACAGCATTTAGATTTTTATTCTTTTCATATATGTATATATATATATATATATATATACACACACACACCACCTTATATTTTATTTTATTTCAGCTGTATTTCAAACAAATAAATCAAATCAAATCAAATGAAAATGATTTGTAATAGTTCCGTTTCTTTTAACAATAACAACACTGACGCTGACAGCCCCATTTCAAATCCATAACATCCAGTTTGCATTATTTGCATGATTAGTATTGGTAGGATAATAGTGGTGTGGGTTGTGGTAAGCGGGTTGGATCTGCGGTCTCTATTGTCCACACAAAGGCTTCTGGTCAATAGCTGGAAGGGCATGTGCTTAGTTGACACTATTGACAGAGGCTCAGCAGCTCTGCACTGCATTCTAATGCTTCACCTCCCTGCCTTCAGAGGGATGATGTCATTCCCTGCTCTGCCAGCCAACATCATGCAAGCAGATCTGCAACACAAATCAACACACACTGCTGAATGAATACACTGGAGGGGTCTGTCGGGTCTTTTGACGGTCAGAGCCGATTTCTGCCCTCAGCCGGTTCAACAGTGTGTTTCTCTCTTTTAACAACGGGAACACGGCAAAAGGGCACCTGGTTGCTAGGCAATAGGATGATTCTGGGCTGTTTAAGTCAGCGCTTTAAAGTAAGAAGACCTTTTCAGATATAAAATCTGTAACTATCATTCACAGCGTAAAGAACCTGTGCACCAGCACGTTTCCTCTTTTAAAACAAAACCAGAAGTGACTCTGCGGTCTGAGTTGGTACAGGAAGGCGTTGCCTTTCTAACATAGAGCACATTGTTGCGCTTTTGTGTGTGCACTTCCTGTTTAGCAACTTATATTCTTAAATTACCTCAAGGGGAACAAAACACAGTTAATTTCTTCTTTGGTTCCCTGATGGCTGGATAGGTGATTAATTTACCAAAAAACATGTTTTGTTTTTTTTAACTGCCCCTATTACGGGTTATGAAAGGTTCATATTTTGGAAATCCCAAACATCAGGATGGCATGCATGACAGGTCAAAAATGCTTTCATTTTCTTATAATATGCATTTATTTTTGTTGTTCAACAACTCCCTAATGATTCATTTTTCCAAACCCCTCCAGTGATTGGTCGATTTCATTTAAAGCAAGGTTTGTGAGCTTATAATGCTAAAAATAAGTGGCACCTAGTGGCAAAGAATGACTTTGTATTTTCATTCAGACCTACAAAAGACCAACAAGTGGGCAATATGTTATGCTTGGGACTCGTTATAATGATTGAGAGTCAACTCTTTCTTTTGAGAGACAGTAACTTTATACACGGTTCACTTAATTTTGCAGGATGTCTTCATTCACTTACAGCTGTGTTACACACTGCATAAAAGGTCATTTTCAAAACTTACCTTCAAAAACATGAAAAGTATCACTCCAAAAGTTTGAATGGTAGTATTTTTGTAAAACTGGTTTGCACAGATATTCTGTGCTGCAGCTGTGAGTTCCCCTCAATCTATGCATATAGAATAAGCAGTTTGTACTGTATAACAGACTGCAGACAAACATAATAAAGTCTCATACCATAGTCTGAGCTGTAAGCAGGAGCACATTAGCGATCTGTGATCCAGGAACGTCCTGCTGTAAGTGACAGCCAAGAGTGGCACCTCATGGTGGGATGTCCGCTGGGATGGAACACGCTAACCAGACTGAGTTCTTGATGGATGTGGCTGGGCTGGCACGCGGTGGAGGAGAAAGACTGTGACAGTTAGTGGTGGATGAAGATGAGGAGCAGAACCTGACTGCACTCCAGGCTTGAAAAGCACTCAGTATGACAGCAGAGGTTCTGCTCTGCTGACGTTCAGATTAGAGCAGCAGGAAGCCAGACCTTATCACGCCACTCTTAATTGAATCCGAATAGTGAGTCCACATCTAAGCAGTTGAATATCTTGTGGTGCTTGAGAGAAATGTGAATGAAGTGCAAAGGATGCCCTCTTAAAAAGGAATCATTCAACCTAAAAATTTAAAAATTAGCTGGAAATTTAATCACCCTCGGGGTATCCAAAATATAGATCAGAACAGATTTGGGGAAATTTTGCACCATCACCAGTGGATCCTTTCCAGTGAATGGGTGCTGCTAGAGTCTTAGAAAAACACAGTAATCCACACATTTACAGTCAATCAATTAATGTCTTGTGAAGCAAAATTTCCATGTTTGAAAGAAGCAAGTGTATGATTAAAGGGGTAGTTCACTCAAAAATTTAAATTATGTCATTAATTACGCACCCTCATGTCGTTCCAAACAATGTAAGGCCTTTATTTATTTTCAGTACACAAATTCTAATATTAAGATACTATTAGATATATTACAATTAAGATATTTTTAAGAGCTTTCTCTCCCTTAACTTTGTACTGTAGGTCCTTACAGGTTTGGAATGACATGAGGGTGAGTAATTATTGACAGGAATTTCCTTTTGGGGTGAAAGCAGGTGCTCAACAAAAACATTGATCATAATGGTGTCTGCACACCTTGGCTCCAAAAATACAAAAAAAAAAAATGTATATGTAAAATGTGTCTTTGATAGACACTTAACATTTGTATTTTTGGAGTCTAGGTGTGCCAACATTTTTCTATATTTCTATTTTAAGCAGAAACATTGGTTTTGAAGTTATTACAAGCATGCAGCTTTTCAATTCTGATTCACTGCCGTGTTTCTATTGGCGGATAAGTGATGTAAAGTGAAATTCTTCCAACCTATTCTTTAAAATTAAGAAAATATACATTTTTAGTTTAACTATTCCTGAAACACTGTTGGCTTTTTATCTGGGCTGATTTTGGTTTGGGTCTTATTATGAGCGGTTCTGTGCAAATATAAATGAAGGAGCTTTTTGGCAATTAAACTGATGTCAGTTCATATTTATAAGGATGTGAAAAGATTGATTTAGAAATTCAGAACTGTTTTGTCCTTTCTTGGCAATGCAGGAAATGGGTCTTTTAGTAGAGCGTGATTCAGTGAGTTGTGTTGATGTCTGTGTTGAACGCTGCAGCAGTGGGAGTGAGGGTGGACCGGGGCTCTCTCATTCTCACCTCGTGCCAGATTGCAGCTCCTCCAGACTGCTAGAGCCTCCGCTGGGATCTTTCTTATTATCCATCTCCATCTATGCTCTCTCACTGCTGCTGTGTGGGAGTCATACAAACGGCATACCAACTACAACTTCAGCAAAGTGTATTCAAAACCAACACCCCTGAATCTTTAAGCACAGGGAGAGAATGAACACACATCTTCCTCACGAACAGTCTCCTGTTCACACAGTTGTTTGCAAATTGAAGAGAAGAAAACATCACTGAAAATAGCTTTAGATTTATGCAAAGTGTTTAGAAATACAGGTTGGCCACATTGGAAGTCAAAATCTAATTTAAACCTGTGAATGAACACAATTTTTTTTTTGTACAAAAAAACAAAACAAAAACAAAGCAATAAACATATTGCAGTTAAAATGTTTGCAGTCAGTGTTTGTTTTTTTTTAATTACTACTTTTACACTGTAAAGGTGTATTAAATTGATTTAAATGGACAGTAAAGGTTATATATATAAGTGCTGTCAAATGATTAACCATGATTAAATACGTTTTTGTTTAGATAATATGTGTGTCACGCAGGTAAGTAAAACAAGGTAATCTGAATATACTCAGTCTTGAAGCAAATCCTTTCGTGAGGAAAAGGCTTTGGGCAGACAGGCAAAGGAAGGTTACTAGTGAGCATTGCAACCTTAAGCTCAGCTGACAAGTGATTGTGAAGCTGCCTCTTAAGTAGGGCACAGGTGAGTGGAATCAGGTGTTCAATATTCCGGTGATTGGGATCGCGTGCTAGTGACTGATCCCGGATCTGTGGCTGGTGTTTGTGAGTGAGTAGTAGGGACTGATCTGAGTTCAGGTTCTTGTGATGACGTGACAATGTGTGCATTCTGTGTATATTTATTATGTATATTTCTCAGGGTTCAAGTAGATGTATATCAATGAGGCTTACTTCAAAAAATAACCTTAAAGGTTGACCCCAAACTTCTGAACAGTAGCGTTTGTGTGTGTGTAATATGGACAGATAGACCTAGTTTACATGTTAGTGGAGCTGATCACCATGTCATAAGGAGATCACACCACGATTCAATGCTTACTGTCGCAGATACGGACTTGTCCAATCAGGATTATGTTATTACAATGATTATCAGAGCTAGATTTAGTCAATTACAGATTAGGGATTTCATCTTTGTGATGTAAAAAAGGCTTCTGTTATATTAAGAGCAACATTTCATGTCGGCGCATGCAAAGGGTTGACTTCAAGATGGAGAATCTCCAAGCCTAGATCCAGTTCCATTAGATGATAAAGCCTCTACGGTCTAAAAATAGTATTAATGTTGAGATGTGGATCACAGGACTCTAATGAACACAGTCTGGCATTTGGCATCACGTGAATAGCCCACAAATCATCATTGATGTTGTTCATTGTATCAATCTCCGATTTCTGCTTCCTCCCCTGTCTCTTTCAGTATCCATTACAAAGCACTTAGGGCAGATTCAAGGGATAAATTGATAACGCAGCAGTTGCACTTTTGTAAGGAAGCTCTTTGCATTGAACTCAGTTGAACTGCAAGCAGAAGGACGCGGCCTGCAACATAAAAGGCTCACATTTACAATTCTGATATTGATTTCTGCTGCATTTCTTTAAAGATGTGATCATAATTGTGTTAAATTGCTGTTAATTTTACTCTGGCTAATGTAAATAAACTTTCTTTTTGTTTCTAACAAAGGTGACCTCGATGCTTTGAAGAAGAAGAACTTCACCATGAAGGAGGGAGTGGACTACAGGGTGAAAATCCACTTCAAGGTGAATATAAATCAGATTTCTATCATAAAACAGTCTGCAGTGATGGTTGGTCATTGATTTATACTGTGACCTAAAAGTACTGTTGTGTAAATCTATGTCATTCTGAGATATTGTTCAAAAAGGCAAGCTTTTACAATGTGCTTGAAAGTTTCTTATTCTAAGATAAGAAATCCGTGGCTAGAAGTGGATAGATTGTTTATTTCCTGTCTTGACCGGGCCGGCACTATGAACAGCATACAGAAATACACACAGACACCCTTTCCCAGGCTATCATTTCCTAAAAATAATACACTTGAAATATTTGTAAACAGATCAGGGTACAATGTCAACAGAAAATGAGCTTGTGTGGGGGGTTTTTGGCCTTCAAAATGAAAGTGATGTTGAAATGTTTTGTAACAGTTTTCTCAAGAACATTTAATTAAAATGGCATCTAAAAAAATCGTCATTTTACTGTGAGTCCCACCAGATCAGATTCCTGCAAAATAGCATCATTCAAAAAAAAACTCCACAATATCTTTCTAGCCCATGATTCATCAGATTTTGATACACCTTCAACCAGAAGATAAAAGAGCTTTATAGTTAATGTTCAGATGTACTAAAATAGACATTATCTGTATTTCAATGTATGGGTATTCCCTAAAAGGGGATGTGGAGTGAATTCCTAAAGGATCTAACAGGACCTCTGCTGGTGACTCTGTGCTACAACAGGTTGAATGTCCTGAGTATGAAAATGACATGTTAAATTAATAATATTTATTCAAATTCATCCCATCTGTTCCCATTAGGTCAACAGGGACATCGTGTCGGGACTGAAATATGTGCATATGACCTACAAGAAAGGACTCAGATGTAAGACTGATTTGTAGTCATGAATTTAAATGTTGGCATTGACTCTGCAAGTGCTTGAGTCAAGGGTGTATTGATATCTTTATACACACATGTGCTGTTTTAATGTGCATGTTTTAAATCTGCATTTTACAATGCCACCTGATAAATATCATCATATTTCATATGCCATGTTTTTGGCAGAATCATTTAGCATAATATATAATGTAATATAATATAATAATCAGTCATAGTCAGTAATCTTTGAAAATTGTAAAAATATTCATAAATTAATTTGTTTAATAAAGTGAAATGCATATTTATATTTACAGTTTGTTTAATTAATGCATAAATTGTAATTAAAATAACACATTTTTTTTATTGAGTTATTTTATTTAAAAATAAGAGACTTTTTTTTTTTTTTAAATAAACATAAATGGTATTATTGGTATTCTTTGTTAATGTGATTATTAAATTATTAATATAATTAAGTTATTAAATATTAATAAATTAATACTTACTTTTCTTTGCCCAGTTGCCAATTGCTTTTCTTTGTTATTCTTAATCAGATTCTATATTTTAACATTTAACAGTCAACTTAAAAATGCCATTGAACAGGTCATTGGTGGTCGCCAGTCAGCTTTTGATGTATCTTTTAAAAACTTTTTCTTTGCCTGTAGTGGACAAGGCAGTGTACATGGTGGGCAGCTACGGGCCGAGAGCCGAGGAGCATGAGTTTATGACCCCGGTGGAGGAGGCTCCGAAGGGCATGATCGTTCGAGGAGGCTACCACATCAAATCCTACTTCACAGACGACGACAAGACAGACCATCTGTCGTGGGAGTGGAACCTGCAAATCAAAAAAGACTGGGACAGTGCAGAGTAAAGAGGTCCTCCTCTGTCTCTCTCTCCCAGATGCTTAACAACATACACAATGTATCACTGATGTTTAAAACAGAAACATAGGCTAGGCAGATACGCAGCTGGAGCTGGCTTTGCAAATGATTAAATAACAATTAGTCATATTAAAAACAAAAAAGGTGTTAAAAAAATGAAGATATTCCTACATATTAAATGTAATTAACAGTGAGGACATACAGTGACTGGCAGGGTATTAGAGGCGACTTAGTACGTTGTAATAGATTTAACAGTGGTATAACCAACAAATGAAATCCCTCATGCCTGTACACTCAGGTTTTAGTGTATACTGTAAATGTAAATATTACAATGTCTGTATTCTTGCAGTGCATTTAGAGTTCTTTACAGAGCCCATGACCAGATCAGTGCATGCTTGAATGTGAAGCCATCGTGTCTGCAATGGCTAATTTCTTGTATTGATGATGTATTCAGCCTGCTGTTACCTGATAAATACATATGTAGGACGTGGCTTGTACTAAGTGTTGCTTGTCAAAAAAGGTATTTCTGCATTAAACCCCTGTAGAAAAGTTGTCTGGCTGTTCACCAGCGACCAATTCTGGAAAAGCTGCTTCACCTTTCTTGTTGACTGGCACATCAGCTTCTAAAATGCAACATTTGCTGGTGATTTGCTGATCCTTGCAGCTGGGAACCCTCAGTGGAGCCCATAGTCAAGAACCCTCCTCATTCCCTGAAACAATTTAAGATCTGTTCATCTCTGTCCAGGTGTCTGTAACTGTCTTCCATCTAGCTTTTATATTGGGTTGTCTCTGTTTTTTTTTTTTCCCTTTTTTTAACATTCCAAAATAAATACATTTATTATATGCCTGCTGATACTGTTACCTGACACTTCCATATCCATCGCTGATTTTATTATGACAAAATGTTATCTTGACTTTACTTGAATAGCTCTCTACTACTACTAATAATAATACTGAATAATACTGCAAAATATTTACAAAACTTTGTGGAAATGATTGGGGTTTTATATTTCTACAGAATAAAAAACATTATGAAGAATGGTAATAGGCTATGTGCCATAGGAAATGTCTAACAGGCATGTGCATTATGTAGGCTAATGCCTTTATGAGGGGGACAAATGCTGAGTCAGCAATAGAAAGAATTAATACGAGAGCACACAAAAGATTATACTTTTTTTATTAATTGTCTTTTTATAACTGTGTGATTCCACAGTCAGTAGGTAAAACAAGTATTTGATCAATCCTTGCAATATTTCAAATTATTCCCACGTGATGTATATTTTCTCAAAATCATGTGACTCATATCATAATGAAATTTTCTTCATAATTGGATGTTATGATTAGTCTGCTTGTGGTCTGTATTGCATGATTACATATGTTGATTAGGGGTTTTATTGTGATGTAATGGAGGAAGCAGTAAGCGGTCACATTTAGTCAGGGCATTTTTCAGCTGACTGATTCATTTGCTTAAAAAAAAGAATTGTTAAACCTTTCATCTTGTATTTTTTAATAAAGTTTGGCCTATCCTTATTTGTATATCTTGTTTCTAATGTTGTAGTTAAGTTCATGTGGTAGCTTAGCTGTCACGTAATGGCTGGCAATGAAAAAAAAAGTTATTTCTGTTTGCTGCAAACAAAACAGAAATAGAAATAAAAAGAAGTTTCAAGGAAAAGTTAATATTTGTTCACTAACAGATGATAAGACGAACCAAGGCAGAGATTAACATGCATTTTATTAGCCTCACTTTGTGTTGAGTCTGCCACAACAACTGTTCCAAAAATCAACTGTTACGTACAGCTTTGGTGATTGGCTCTCTGAATGACTGACGCATTCAGCAGCCACACGGTGTTACTGTCTGCACGCCCTCTGTGTTGCCATGTCCTCCTTTTCTTCAGATTTTAAATGTTCTAATCAAAATGTACAGTCGCAAAGAAGAATTGTGTGTGTGTGTATATATGTATATATATATATATATATATATATATTAATTAATATGCAAATTTAAAATCCATTTAGCCAATTTATTTGCATCAAATGCATGTTGCCTCGTTCTGATGAAAATCAAAAGAATATTTTGTTAGTGCTGTTTACCCATTACCCAGAGATCTGGCAACACGTTTCTTTAGGTAGCGAAGTTTTCATTTAGCAATTTAGCATGATCATTTCAGCTGGAAAGATGGCATCAGTATTAAGACACTCTACCAAAATCTCCCCATCTGGTAGGTGTGTTATGCATTATCTGAAACTGTTGCTATTTTTGCAGTAGCTTGTTTCCTGAATGACGTTTGCAATATGCGTTCATTGAGGAATTAAGGCAAAGGTCAGCAGACAATTAAAGAGTTATTTGTGCCTTTCTGTCTTTTCAAAGCAGAAAAAAAGCCGGAATCCGTCATATTATGACGCATATTATGGTCGTTTTGTTGTTTTTTGTCTTTGTTATTATTGTTATGGGTTGTGAAAAGTAAGTTAAAAACATGTCCTTAAATAAGGGCATACAACACTCTTGCGTAACTATTTACTAAAGTGTAATCAATAATCAAATGCACTGTGTTTACATACTGGCTTTTAGTTTTTAGCAGTAGTTGGTTTAATTTTAGCAATTTGTCTTGCAGGATTTCTGTCACTGTTGTCTGGAAACAGCTGTCATGGGAGAATCTGTCCTCTGCCATACATTGTGTCTAAAAACAGATATTCATCATCCTCAAACATTAAAGTGGACCTGGACAGTAGTAATGGTGAGCATATTAATATGTAATGTACATCAATAATGGGTTTTCCAAAACTTTGCAATTACATATGTATATTAATAAAATTATTACGAGAAAATAAATGTTCCTTTTTTCTTCAAGGTGTTGCCGTTGTGCAGTTACAAAGACCTCCTGTCAACAGCCTCAGTCTTGACTTTCTGACTGAGTTTGCTATTAATTTAGAAAAACTTGAGCTGGACAGAAGCTGCAGGGGTGTGATCATAACATCAGTGAGTCATCAGAAACATCTGCTTTAGTGAGATCACATTTAGCCCATTTCATGACAATGCTTTTCTTCATTCAAGGCCCAGCCAAAGGTGTTTTCTGCAGGCCTAGATATTTTGGAAATGTATAAAAAGAGCCCAGAGCACTGTGCAGAATTCTGGAAGGCTGTTCAGGAGTTGTGGCTTAAGCTTTACGGGTCAACCAAGGTCACAGTCGCTGCTATCAATGTAAGTGTCACTATAAACCCTATAATGACTGGATTTTGGTTTAAAATATACCTTTAAGGTCAAATTGTGAGATGAATGAACGAATGATGTAATTGCTTTATTTTTAGGGCTCAAGTCCTGCAGGTGGTTGTTTGTTGGCTTTGTCTTGTGACTACAGGATCATGGCCGATAATCCTCGCTATAACATCGGTCTCAATGAAACAAACCTTGGTATAGTTGCACCTTTTTGGTCAGTATTATTGATGTTTTGTTTTTTTTATCTTGATTTTCACAATTTATGCACATGTGAACAAGTTGTATTCACTCAAATAACCCATTAGTAATCAGACTGATGGTATAATCAGATTGAAAAGCTCTGATCTGAACTAAATTGTTGTGTAGACCTCAAAAAATCCAAACAAATCCAAATCTTCTCAAATGGAGTCAAAAAGACTTTGTGATGGATATTTTCTACCAGACAATGAAAATGTGGGTTGAATTGTCAAGTTTAGGATTTTGGACAAAAAGGAGTGCATGTAAGCATACAGTACCTGCTGGAACACAGGATGGTACTAAACACAGATTTTGTAAATCAGGTTTAAGGACTCCATGGAAAACGTTGTGGGCCACAGAGAAACCGAGAAGGGTCTTCAGCTGGGTTTACTGTACAGTGCCCCTGAAGCCCTGAAGATCGGTTTGGTGGATGAGCTTGTTCCTGAGGATAAAGTCCTTAGTGCAGCTGCTGAGACCATGAGGAAATGGTTGGCCATCCCAGGTAAATGGCTTTATGATATATTTGCCTGTCATTGTACATTTTATTAACAACTTTTTTTCCCTACAGATCATGCCCGTCAGTTAACTAAGTCCATGATGAGAAAACCCACAATAGACAAACTTCTTGCAAGCCGAGAAGCCGACATCACAAACTTTGTCAGTTTCATCACCAAAGACTCCATCCAGAAATCTCTTGGGGTGTACATGGAGATGCTGAAGAAGAAGAAGTCCTGAGGACTGAAACACGTGCCTGTAGTTGACATTGCCTTTATGATGGGGGGGCATCAGTGTCACTGTATGTCACATTACGCTTCCTTTGTTACTAGAGGGTAACTTTTCTTTTTTTGTAAATAAAATCTTTTGAAACCAAAATGGGATGGAAACTTTTTAGCATGCAAATGGTAGACATACAGCTTGTCCATAACTTTGTTTTAATTGACCATGAAGATTGAAAAATGTCCTTTTTATAAATGTAAGTATTTCTCTAATTTTAATCAACTTTTGTCTTTACTAGTTCATTTTAAATGGTCTTTGTACTTTGAGTATCTTTGTTATACATTACATGTACTTACTGTATTAATAACAGTATATTTTGCATAATTACAAGCTATAACCCCTATATTGTTTCAATAATTAATATATCTCTATACATATTGTGTAATTATACTGTAAAAGTAACTGCTTAAAATGTAACCAAAAATAACTTTCAAATATTTTATATACACTATAGTTTATTGTTTATACTATTGTACTATTATACTATTTCAGTTTTTCTAAAAATGGTATTTTATTCAGTGTGCCATTTCTTTATGAAATTTACTTTCTGACCACACCATTTTGTTTTAGTGTTCAGATTCAGGTAATCAAACTGCAACAATAATAATGACAGAAAAGTTTAGGGGGGAAATCTAATTCACATTCAATCATGTATTTCTTATATAGCCGTAAAATTATATTGTCACGGACGAAAAATATTTAATTAATTAATTTTTTATTTATACGTCTAAGACGGTGTTACACATCAAGCATTAGCATTGCAGTGTGTATCTGCTGAGAAAGAACAACCTTGATGTTTTTCACAGGAGCTTGACCTCAACTGGATAGTGATCGCTCACTGCCAGGGCCTGAGAGAGAGAGACATGAACGCTTCAGATAGAAGAATACACTCAGTAATAACTCAACTCTCCAGGGTGCTTCTTAGGGCTAATGTAAAGAATACTGAATCCCGATGAGGCAAAAACCTGTCCTTACCCAACTCTGGCTCAATCCATGGGCTTGCATGAAGTCAAAGACCTGCGCTGATCCAGCGGACACTCCTTTCATCATGTCAGAAGTGGCCACAATCCTTTTATAGAGCATATAAATAATTGAATAATTTCATAACGCAGGTTTGTCTTATCCAGCTAAAACCGCTGATGTCTTCCTACCTGTCATAAGGGCAGTTGGTGTTTGTGACGGTGGTGTCTGCACTATCAGGGATGAGCCAGGTGTAACTTTGGTCAGTGCGGAGGCGTATTTTGGACCAGTCTGAATTCGAAACGTAGCTACAGCCAGCATTGAAGTCTCCCAAAAGCATGATGTTCTAAAACAAAATTGTAATTGTCACAAATCCTCCAACTCATACTGTATATTAGCATGGTGATGTTCAATATAAATTAACAATACAATACAAATAGTTTATACAGTATGCTATATGCAACAGCATAGTTACATTTGTGTTCAGACGTTGTCTAGTATCCAAGACAACATCATGGAGAGCATCAATTTCCTTCACAGCGACCTCTGGGGATGTATGCTGAGGAATGAGGGCAAATTCCTTCACAGCTGTAGAAAAGATACCAATCAGCTCAATAAGAAGGGAATGTTTACTGTGAGCTGCAAATTACTTGTAATTGAAATTCAACTCCTGCCAAATTCTTGATAAATAATAATATAAATACAGCCATTTTATTTCTACCGTATTACAAAAACAGTTCTGTGATGTTTTGTTTTGTTTTTATGAAAGAAGTCTCACCAAGGCTGCATTCATGTGATCAAAAAAACAAAAATAAAAATAAACAAAAAAATATTTGTTACAATCACTATTTTCTATTTTATTACAGGCTATTGTCAAATTAAATTTGTTTTCACCTGTGATAGCAGACCTGAATTTTTTTGAACTACTGTATTCATACATTTATATAAATCGATAATGCATTCTTGCTGAAAAAAAAAAAAGAATTGGTGATACTGTGTATTTAACCCTAAATATGCTCACCCACATCCCTTCATTGCTATTGTGGCTTGTAGCATGGCTTTTCATTCCAGGGGAGCTGTCTCTGAATTTAGTACTGTAAATTGCTTTGGATGAAAACCTTTTGCTAAACAGTGCATTCTTACTGTATTACTACCGTATTACATTCTCACAGTGAACCTGGACCTCCACCTGTATTAGAGGAGAACATCACAACAAAGGGTTCTCTGTTGAAAGTATCGGTTCCACAGGATTCACATCCATCATCATACTGGAAGCTTTTTGCAACGGACACTGTCTGACTTCTGAGGAAAATAAGAGTGTATTCATTTAATATTTAGTGCTGGGCAATGATTAATCGCGATTAATCGCATCCAAAATAAAAGTTTTTCTTTACATAATATATT
>JAUCMS010000062.1:13531752-13559132 GCA_032357445.1 Enteromius radiatus | reverse complement strand
ATATTTCAGTTTTTCTTTTTTAATAAATCTGCAAAAATGTCAACAATTCTGTGTCTTTCTGTCAATATGGGGTGCTGTGTGTACATTAATGAGGAAAAAAAATTAACTTAAATAATTTTAGCAAATGGCTTTCAAAAATGTAAGGGGGTCTGAATACTTTCCGTACCCACCATTTTTATTTAAAATAGAAAGATATATATCACTGGTCTCATACAGAACAGGTTCACAGTGTATAAATTATTATGCTTAACAATGTTAAAATTAAAAAAAAAACGACATATGTTTCTAACAATAATACAGCAGTAATTCAACAGTGTTTCACTAGAAACGTTTGTCGTTACATAAAGTCAGTCTGTAGGGGTCAGTAAAGTGTCACTATATGAAGAGTTCATGTGCAAAAACAGATAACTGTTTTTAACCATTCTCAGAAATCATGTTTATTCATCGTGCATTCCAATTAATCTCAGTCAAACTGCAGTTTAGTTATTTTGACTAGGTAAAAAAAAAAAAACTTAAAAAACAGCTAACACAATTAAATACACTAAAAATAGGATCACATAAAAAAAACTTTACAACAAATAATTTTTTAAAATAAAAAAACAGTTATTTGTTTTTGCAAATAAACTCTTAATATATTAATTACCAGAATTTTATCTAAACAGGATGCAAGATATTTTCAGTGTTTGTTATCTTGAGTTATCATGCATAGAAATCAGCCTGATGGAAACTGCAGATGAAAGAAAAACAAAACTAAAATAGAGATATTGCGTTTATTAGAAAAATCGTCCTTTATTTGTATTTTCAACACACTTTACAGTACTGAACAGTGAAAGAAAAAATATACTGGTATATATTTATATATTTGTTTTTTTTATATATAGCTGTTTGCTTATTAAATGCATTTTATTCACAAAATGACAACTTAGTTCTCTCAGAGGAAAACCTTTCATAAAAATAATATAATATAAAATAACTTGGACACATTATACACATTACAGCAATATAATGTACAAATATTACAATCATTTTCCTGTGTTTTCTTTTTCATTTATATTATTACCATAACTTGTGAACAAGTAACATATTATTTAAAGCCCAGAGAATAATTTCATTGGAGAGTCTCATGAGGCATGACTTCAAAGTACAAACATAAACTGTTCTCTGATTAAGCCACGTCATCTTTCTGACTGTCTCTTGGTCATTAACCTCACAGAAGTATTTAAAAACCCCTATCTAAAGCCATTACATTGCAGATTATTGACACAGAGTAGCTGATGTTGCTCAGTGCTTCAGCAGAAAATGGCATTGAGGACCAAAAAGACGACGTTTGGACCGAGCCATTTAAAGTGCTTACCCTGTGCCATGCTATACAACACTCCATACCATTTCTCCTGATATCAGCCACCTCACAACAACTTCCTACAAAAAAAATAAAGTGCTGGTAAAGACAAGTTTTAGAAACAACGGATGATTAGTCTGTTTTCCAATACAGTTCAAATATTCACATTTAAAGGTGGTGGGAGGTTGACTAAAAGCCCCCAAATGAATGGCAGGGAGATGACAGGAGAAAGAAAGGGGAAGGTGGAGGGTGTTTATGAAAGTCCACAATTCAACTACAGTTCAGTACAACTAAAAGTGATTCATTGTGACAGTGACTGATTCTGAGAGAGCTCAAATTTACAATTCAACATTACAGTATATACAAAACAAGCAGTGATTCATCTACTATTTATATTAGATAGTAGTTTTTTTTGATTTCCGAACCATCAAACCAGAATGATACAAAAATAAAAACTGTACACAAACTGTTCAAAGAAAACACTTGTTTTTTTCCTTTTGATATCCAAAAAGAATGGCAGCAAGGAATTAATTTGAATAATTTCTTAATAAGAAACAATTGCTACAGTGTCGTGTTAAAATGGCAAATATTATTTGTTAGCGTAGTGCATACAACATTAACGAAAAGCCACACAACAAAGCAATTTTTAAGGTAAGACAGGCAAATGTTTATGGGAATGTCATCAGTTTTCACAAACCGATTGTTTAACCTCAGCCTTTCTTCCTGTGGTCCACCAAAGAAAAAAAAAAACTTCCACCGTGACATCCTCTTATCCTGTTGCAGCCAAGTACAGTTATCGCATACGACCTCGATTTACTGCTCTGACAGGCACAGGCTTGTGTAAAGCTAAGCTACTGACCAGCAGAAACTAGCTTGCCTTCTTATTTCAAGAGGGAAGCTCACAAACACTGTCCCACAATATAGCAACAATTGGTTCATTCAACTGAAATTAAATCAAACTCACAAAAAAACAGAGATAAGAGAGGCAATATTGCAAATCTAACATCAACCTGAGAACTCACTCTCATTCATTCTCAATCTACCTCTCTCGTTCTCAAATAAACACACACACACACACACAAAAAAGATGCTGGACATGAAATACATTACAGCAACAGTTTCCTTGAATGGTACGACCTGCTTTCTCTGTCTGTACTCTGTTATAGTCACTTTGCCATGCAAAAAAAAAATACCCTACACCTCCAGATGGAGCTATTGCGTATTCACAGACAGTTAGCAAGGCATATATAAGACATGAAACAAATAATTCGGGATCTAATGCCAACATCTTATTATTCCACAAAATGACAGGTAGAAACCCTGGAGTTGACATTAAGGCAAAAAAGCATCAAACTCAATATGGCTGCATGTCTTTCCAACATCTAACCACCAACGTCTTTCTTTCTCAGATATAGCTCAACTTCTCTTCCAATCCTCTATTCTCAAGGCTCCTCCAACTTCTCAGTTAAGCACTCATTCCTTTGGCAAAACACAATTTAGCGTGTTGTGGTGTAGAGAATGCATTACCGGTGTGAGTGGGTGAAGGTGAGAGAGTTTGTGCGAATGTGTGCTGCAATTGAGGAGACTGTTGCTTTTCAAATTTGGCAGGAATGGATATAACAAAACAGAACAAAAAGAAGGCAAAACATATGTTTCAAAGCGTCACATGGCTTATCCTCAGAAAGTGACTATCATTAATTATTCACATGAAAAGTGAGGGCAGTCCGTAAGCAGTGACGGTGATCAATCTAATGTAGGCCCTACATGCTCGGTTGGCTTGAAAGCTACCGAGGAAGACTGACAGATGAGAGCGGGAACTATCACAAAGACAACATGAATACTCCATGCCGGCACAAACCATATTGGATGGAGATAGATTGCTTTAAAAGAGAAAGAGACAATCAAAAATGAAGACAAAAGCAGACACTCCTGTCCCATGATGCATTGCTTCACAACAGCTCCAGAGTTGAAGCTGGTGGTTCAGAAAGGCACACGGCCATCTTGCACTGGTAGCACTCCTGGGTAAAGGGTAAGAGGGGGTGGGACCTGCTAACAAATCATTTCCGATGTACTCATCCCTCCACAGTCTTCTGGACAGCAGACGTTATCTTATTTTCTCCCAGCAGATGCAACTGTGTTCTCTTTATGACAGAAATTGAAAAAAGAGTCTCTCAGATTTCACTCAGCGTGTGAATTCTGAGAATTCAAGTCCCTGTTAGAATGCTTTAAAAACTAATTATTGACACTGATGCTCCTTTTTATGATGGCTTTTTCCCAAAGAGATTCCTTTCAGATCCAAGCCCCCTGAACACATACACAGACACACAGCCGTGTGTTTGCATGTACTGTGCGGTACCGTTATTTTAGGTCTAAATTCATGTGCGTCTATGAATGTGTGTATGCGTATGTGTAGAAATTCCAGAGTGCTACACTGACGTGATGGCCCTTTACAAACCCCACTGCAATTCTGTTTTTCCTTCAAACCTCACCCTCGCTGCTGCTGGATGGACTCCAGCTCGCACTCAAAATCTACAGTTGCTGTGTTAAATACTTCTCTGATATCAATATTATTTTGTTCCCTTTTTGAAACATAAAATCAAATGTCTTATTGGATTGGTACACAAGACTTATTCTGTTCATGGTCTAGCTAGCAGAAACAGAAGAGTCCAGTTTTTTTTTTTTTTTTTTGAAGGATGGCCCCTACTTAGCCCCCTGGGCCAGACAGCTGTTCCTTGAGTCTTGAGTATTACGTGTCATCGGTAGGAGAGGATGACTTCTCCTCCTCCTCCGTCTCCTCCACGGGGCTCTCATCAGACTGTCTCTCATCTTCCTCCTCGACTACTGACTGAACCTGCAGTCGCCTCCGTCCTGACCTCTCGACCACTACGTCTGTCACCTCCTCGCCGTCCTCCATTTTTTCCTCTATCTCATCCTCCTCAGCTTCATCCGCCTCCTCGTCTTCTTTCTTTGCCTCTTGACCACGGCTGTCTATGTGGTTATGACTGGGAGCACTGTCCTGTCCTGGTTCTCCCTCCAGGGTGAGCTCAAACTGGAATTTGTTCGTGCAGGATTCAAGCTCATTATCTGGGCCGTCCGGTGGTGGCGATGGGCTCTGGGGAATGGTGCTTTGATACCAGTCCCGGTTATCCTCAAGGGTGTCCAAAATTTCCTGAGCATCAGGGTGGACCAGGTCCCCCCAGGTCTCCCACAGGGGATGCACGATATAATCAATAAATCCCACCTGAAAAAAGAAACCCAACATGTAGAGAGACATTTAAGGAGCAGCTTATGTCAGAGAAGGTTGAAAATATATGTCTGTGTGGGTGTTTATATGTGTACCTGACTCTTTTCCACGGACGCAGTGTGTTTGTCACACATGGGGCTGATTTCCATCCCACGCTCTCGCTCTTTATCGCCCTGCCGGAAGAACTCCTCCATAATACGCTCAGTCCACTGCCTGTACACTGCCAGGGGCTTGGTTGGGTTACTAAGGTCAGCGCAGTGCACCATGTTCCTCAGGACCTACACACACACACACACATATAGTACACACTTGTGACTAAGTAGTCTGTCTTTTTTTCTAGTCTGCACTTACAGACCTACAGACTCGTGTCTGTAGGTTTTCAACTATTTTGTTGCAAGATAAAGACACACACCTGTATTCGGTCATTATAATGGTCCAGCATCAGCACACCTGAACTTGTCACTTTCTTGGTCTCAACCATTGTCTTTAGATCTGCCAGCAAGCTCATATGCTTCGACATGTCTGTTGCCAGAACCTGAGAAGACAAGGAATTGAGAGTGATAAAAATGTTGACCCTCAGGAATACATTTGAGATTTGAGGTTCAGTGCAGTGCATTCATGGTCTAACCATGTCGATGACCAGCTTGCGCAGACTCTGCCGTTGCCGTTTAGTGAGGTTCTGAAAGATGTCACAGTTCTCCTCATGCAGAAGCTTGAAACCTACAGCCAGGTGGTGGTTCTCCAGTACAGATTCATCATTGTACATTAATGCTAGTTCCGAGTCTGTAAAAAGTACAGGACAGGGAAATCAGTGGATTTCATGGTTCTCCTGGGTCCTTTACATAAACAAGTAAGGATGCTGTTGCTGATTTTGCCCTTTTTTATTTATTTATTACAATATTTACTCTCAGATGCAGTATATTAACAAACAATGTAATAGCAGTATCTTCCCTCATAACTGGAATTATCACCATGGTATGATTATCTAGGGGTGGGAAACTTTTGGAACCTCACAATTCATTTCAGATTGATTGATTGATTGATTTTATTAACATTAATGTAACATATGGCAAAGTTTATTAAGCTGCTTACACTTTAAGTACAAATGCATAGATGTGATATATTGTTACATCTGATTTGCTTCAAACTGTTTACGTTTACATATGACATAATAGACTGTGTACGCCACACAATGTGCATTTTGACATAATTGTGTATTTGACCATTAAAGCGTAAGCTGTGAAAGAGAATTCAGGATTTCATGACTCTGAAAGGCAGCATTTGTGCTAGCACTTCAGCTGTGAGTCCTTTTCACAGCTAACTGTAATTAATAACACTAAACCTTTCATAGTACAGCAAAATGTAACACTAGAAAAACATGAATTTTGTGAATCAAAATCAAAAAAGATAGAATCAAAATTCATATGTGAACTGATTTTTGCCCCATCCCTATAATTATCTACCTGACTAACAATTTATTCATTAAAAATCTATTTGTAATGCCAATGTATTTAATGTTATTATCGTTTTACTTAATATTATTTATACAATATATAAAAACATGTTGTTAAAAATTGTTTCTTTTGTGGTAGGGCCCAGTAAAAAAAGTTGTTGAGGCCTATGACTCTGAGCTACCGCAAAACAATTCTTAGAGGACATCATCATCATTTTTACAATGTAGACTTACTGGTGTTAATGAGGAACTGATTTGAAACTCCAGGGTGGTCTACATCATGAATTGCAGCAGCAAACAACGCAGCCAGGATTTCAAGATCAGTAAAAACGGCCTGGTGGGAAGATGCCATAGTATGATGGTCATTATGTAAAGTGTCAGTGCTGATTTCAGATAATGAAACTTTCTTCTTCTGAATGGGCACTCTCTGTCCCATGTTGGCATATACTCACGTCCAGTGCCGGTGTGGAGAGCAGCACATGTGTTGACTGTGTGACATCAGCGGCATGCAGGCTGTTGTGATAGGCCACGTTGGCATGGTAGTGGTCTTCCAGTGTCATTACATAAGTGATAAAAGTGTCCACTGGGATCCGAAATGTCTTTAATAGATCCCTTTCCTTTAATGCATTGCAGATTGTAGACAGAACACAAAGAGAGGGAAAAAACAAACTATCATGAGTCAATATAAATAATGAATAAGTTTGCTGTTGTAACTAGCATCGCTGGGATTTTAGGTTTCCTGATTGGATTAGATTCTTATTTTGATTCCAGTAAAAAGCACCGTTCACACCAAGAACAACAACTATAAAGATAATGATATTAGCGTCTGATATCTTCTGTTTATTCTAAGTGCAATTCTTTTGTTTTTATTGTTTTAATTAAATTCAGCTCAGCTGGTAATGTCAGTTATGCTTTCATGCAGTATTAAAAAAAAATGTATTCAATGCTAATACTTTTTTAATTGCATCAAATTCAAAACAGACTGCAAACTTACTGTACATTCACAAGTCAGCAGGAACATTAATACAGTGAAAATTCTGACTTGAAATATTCAGTTCATAACTTATAGGAAGGAAATTTCCACACACCCATTGAAAAATAGGCATTGAGTAACGGATTGGTTTGGGAATTTTTTAAGAACTGATACTTGTTCAAGTTGAGATAATTGGGAAATCTATATTTTTACCCACCCCTAGTACAAATCAAACAAAACCACAAATATCTCTTTGCATCTGACATATTTCAAAAGTACAGAACAATACAGCAGCGTTTATATATAATACACAAAATACCAACAAAAAACAGAGACCACACACCTGGAAGATAGCAAACATGATGCAACTTAGAGGTCTGTTATTGGAGTACTCAGCCACACGGAAGATATTAAGGCCCCACTTGTTTAAGTCATTCAGCTCCTGTAAAAACAGAGAATTCATTTGAAAAATTAACTTTTTCATGCCAATAACTAGTAGTAATGGTAGAGGATTGGGTGTTGGGAAAGTTTTGAGTTAGTATGCATGCATTGTGCCTGTACCCTGGCCAGTGCGTCTTCCTGCTCGGTTTTGACCCCGAAGCGGGGCAGGGCTGCACTAGTGAGACTCGAGCTATGTGTTAGCTTCTTGACACCACTGATGTGAGACATTGGTTTTTCTCGCTCCCGGAGTGTAGGTGACGGGATCTCCACCTCATTCTGTTTGTCTGAGACACAACCAGTGAATAAACCTTTAACAGAAGACAGCTAATTTCAAATCAGTAAGCATCAAGGCTTTAAGAGCAGTGAATGTACTCCAGTATAACATACTGCAATGTTGAAACTCAGGTTCTGGGCTTTTGAAAATAGTAGCAAGGCTGAGATGTGCAGAGCGTGTGCGGACTCACCTAGGAAGGTAGTGGAGATGTATTCAGACACCTGATTCCCCGAGCGGCTCATCTCAGACAGATGAGACAGTTCCCTGTTTAACATCCTCTTGAACTAGGGATCGGAAAAAGGGAAAGATGGGAATAGACAGACAGGGAAAAAGGGAGAGTGATAAGTACATAGCAGATAATAATAAGGCAGCACAAAATACAAAATTAAGTCTATATGAGCAGAAACTTTTATTATAAACAGGCATTATATATTATTACATGATTACATGTCAAATACATTGTTTTAAATAGATAGCTCACCCAAAAACATTTTCGGTAGTCTATCCCTTTAGAACATCTTTTTTTTCTGTATTATTTAGATGTTTCCTTTTGCTATTGCAGATAGACATAAGACATATATTGAAAATGTCTGAATGTCAGCATGGTATGTGGTACTGCAAGGTCATATGTGGTTTGTGCTAATACAGTGTGCAGATATTGTAAATGCAAATAATCCCAAGGCATCTCTAATGTTGTAGCTGCAACATTGTGTGGTTAGAGAAAGGGCTTGTCTTTAATTAAAATCTAATTAAGTGATGGCCATCGGGGGAGAGCACTGTGGAGTGGTCTCCTTAAATCTCTGCAAACCATTGTTCTAACAAATAGGAGGAGCAAGGTCTTTGTGACAAAATTAGAACAAATATGTGCCTTAAATGACTGAAATTGTGCAACTTCAGCAGATAACACAAGACAAGTACACAGTCACACAACACGACTCCGATAAGACCCCTGGTCTGTCCCACTGACTGATCCTTCACACATTACAATCTCCATGGAAACCAGCAGGTTTCCTTAGCAACTGCCTCCTCACAGTCCCTCCTGCAGCATGATGGGAGCGAGGCGATGGGTTGGGTGACAATCTGAGAGAGTAGGCAGGTGTCTGTCTCTGACCTCCTCCAAGGTCAACACTCTCTGTATCACTCTCCATCTCCTGCTCTCCTCCGTTCTGTCTTTATCTCTCTCTATAAGCCCTCATTTTCGTTTCCTGTCTCTCTTTATCTCCGTCCATTTTTCTATTGCTATATAATCACCCTCTGCAGTCATATTTTCCCATTGATTGTATTCATTCTCTTTCATGGTCTGCATGTAATTCCCTTCCCATATTACATGGATGTGAGTGTGTATCAGACATATGCAAATACATTTCTAACACATGCATCATCATTGTTATTAAATCATGTGAATATAACGAGTTTAAAGACGCGAATAATGCACAATTTCTAATCAACAACACAACAGGAGAAATAACAATGAATGTTAAGTTTAATTTTTAACTAAGTCCAAGTTAATTTTCTGTTAACTATCAACCCACTCACTCTGAACCTGAATTTTCCCTCAGGGATCAATACACAATGTCTGTCTAACTCACACAGTCAAGCTGTGAGTTTATATAAAGCTTCATTACAAAATCCTCTTTCCTGTGCAAGTGCATATTACATACTGTACCAAGGCTCTGTTTGTACTGTGCTGAGTCATTATTAAAACATTCACAGAGTGCCAACTGTTTTTAGCATGCATCCTCTGGAGGACCAAGATGATACCAGATCATGTGGAAAGGAAATCAGACCAAATTAATACAAATATGTGTTACTAGGGGAGTCTGATAGTATCTGTTGCCTTTATTTACCAAGACTGAGTTTGATAAGGTGGAAACAAATAAAAAAAAATATTTACATTTAAAGCTCTAAAAGTAAATGTATTGACATTGACATATTTAATAAACCACTTCAAATAGTAATAATAGAATTATAGTCCCACTTTATTTTACGGTTCAAATCTAGTGATTATCAAACGAGTAGTAACTATGACTTTTGCCTCAATAAACTCCTAATTTGCTGCTCCTTTATAGTTAGTAAAGTAGTTAAGTTTAGGTATTGGGTAGGATTAGGGATGTACAATTTGGTTTATGAGTACTAATAAACAGCTGAAATGTTAACTATAGGCATGCTAATAAGCAACTAGTTAATAGTGACAACTGGTCCCTGTAGTAAAGAGTTACCAAAATTAATATAAAAATGCACTGCTTATTCATTTTGCTGGTCCAATAATCAACATAAATGAAACATCTGGCATTCAACAATTAACCAGAGAAAGCATTATGGTCCCAAGCATTAGAGTCACTCATTATGTCCCAAAGTTTTTAATTGTATCTGGCGACAACAAACCTTAAGTTTAGCCCATGATTAAGGTTAAGGCTTAAGGCTTGTTGCCCGACAGAATTAAAAACACTGGGGCACAAATGGTGACTCTTCTACATAATGTCAAACCTCCCAACAGTACACACGTCTTGGATAAACAAACTATGCAGACAAAAAAAGCTGGTCCTACACTACAAAACATTGACCAGATGAAGCCAGTTCCCAGGACAGCCTGAGGCAGAGCAATGGAGAGAAGGCTTAAGGGAAGGAGAGAGGAGGTGTTAGGAAAGGGGTTGAGGCATCAGTGGACACAAGAACAGGTTCTCTAGGCACAGAAACAACATAAGCCAAGTGCTACTGCGGCAGCCATTTTCTCCCAGCCCCTCAAAGTGACACTAAAAAAGTGAATAAGTTCAGAACTTAGGTTTAAAATCACACTTGAGATATGGGGACAAATTTGGATACACCGAACATGCAACAAACATCAGTCCTATCACAAGTAATCTGTTCCGGAAGCATTACAGCACAGTCACCTCAGGAACTTTTTTACCCTGTCCTACTTTCATCTCCACTTTTCTCTTTACCTCTCTGCTAAACAAATAGAATTGTCCCTTACTTTGACCAGACCAGCTGTTTGCTAGCAGATATTCAGTGACCTTTTTCTGTTTATGTTGGCCCTACCTGGTCCCACCAGCCGATCAGCCAGGGTTTGGTGCAGGTCTCACAGAATAGATCCATGAAGGGGGTCCTA
This sequence comes from Enteromius radiatus, assembly GCA_032357445.1. Classification (NCBI taxonomy): domain Eukaryota; kingdom Metazoa; phylum Chordata; class Actinopteri; order Cypriniformes; family Cyprinidae; genus Enteromius; species Enteromius radiatus. Next base: position 13,548,299 of record JAUCMS010000062.1, on the reverse strand, counting down.
CGCTCGGTGGCCTGACCACCCCCATCCAGCACCCCATCTGCGGCTGCTCCGAGCTCCAGCTCTGACCCTCCTCTCCCCTGCAGGGGGCTGTAGCTGGAGGAGTGGGCCAGCCGGTAGCCTCCAGGCACAGGTGAGGGGCAGGAAGAGGGCGGCGGGTCAATGGCCTCCAGTACGCCCATGCTGAGGGTGACGGATGGCGTGGACCGCTGGCAAAGGCAAGAGGCACGGAAGTGCACGGGGGCCGAAGCACGGCGGGTGCCCCAGCGGCATGTGGGCGTGGTCAGGGTGTGGGCAGAGAGGCCGCAGCCTAGCAGGCCGGGACGCTCCAGAATGACGGCTGCCCCCAAGAGGCGGGGAGCAAGCGGCAGTGAAAGTCCAGCGGCGAGCGCTCGCTTACACTGTCTCTCTACATGCAGCAAGCGGTACGAGAACCAGGCCCTCCTGAAAACCACAGAGCAGGCTCCACGGCAATGTGCAGGCGAGTGTCCCCCGTGAACGGCCCGCCAGGAGCCGCCCAGAACCACAGGCCAAAGGGACTACATCTCATCCCAGCAGCTGAGCAGAGCTGACCCCGATCTAGCCGAAGGGGGAGAAAGCGGCGAGGGGTGGAATGAACAAAGATGGAGAGTCAAAGAGACGGGACCGTCTGAAGGACACAGAGAGGATGCCGTGGGAAGGTGGACAGAGGAATTACGAGAGATAGGGAGAAAGATGAAGATGAAGATGAGCAAATAGCTAACCGAGACTGAGGGAAGACAGGAGGAGGAAGGAAAACAACAACAACACAGGTAACAGCGGGAAGAAATAGATGAAAGGAGACAGAGAGGACGAAGGAATCAAGGAGACACAGACACGCCAAAGAGATGGGGCCTTTAGTCGAAAGTCAAACTACAAAAGAGCGGTGGTCTGGAAAAACATCCTTTCTCTCTCTCCCTGCGTCGACACCCCTCCCCCACCGCAGAGCTCCAGGACCCGGGCCCAGCGTTCCCAGCGAGTTGTGTTCAGAGCGCACAGTCCATGGAGCACAATACCAGTCCTGTCAGCACAACGCAGCGCTCTCTTCAGCAGTCCTGCTGTTTAATCCACACGCGGCGTCAGACTCGCCGATGCAGCCCAGCCGATGCTCTGCCTCTCGCTCTGTTTCCCTGGATGCTGTAGACAGATCTCGCAAGCTAATCAGCCGCTGTGGCAGGAGGCGCGTGCTTGGGTGTGTGTGCGTGCACACGCACTCTGAGAGCGCATGTGCGGCAGACGGCATGTAAGAGTGTGGAAAAATAGAGAAATGTCTGTATGTGTGTGTGTGTGTGTGAGAGAGAGAGAGAGATGTATTTAATAGTCTGACAAAAAGGAGGGGAGGGAATCTAGGTATTAGTGTCTCCAGTAATCTCTGAATAAACAACTGCGTATGGGTGTGAATATGTGTGTTCTCTACTACATTATACAATCGCTTAATAGATCTCCCATTCACACACAAATGCTGCTTTCTTTTCATACTGACATCTGCCTGATCAGGTATACAGCAAAACACTGGTATTATGATGCATGGACACAACCATACAAAAACTGCAAGTCCAAATCTACATGGCACTGTCTCTTTAAACAGGCAAGCTATGGAAGAGAGCAACCGATTTTTCATTGGCCAGCGTCTAAATCACATGCCTCATGGCCACAGTGAAGAGCCAATGGTTAAACTGGCAGGGGTAGACCTTGCTGCAGTTAGATAGCAACGAAGGTTACAGCAGAAACACTGGCATCAGGACCAAACTGCAGCCCCTCCTCCCTCCCACATGTCCTCCTTATCCCACAACCCCCTTTTCCCCCCCCCCCCCCCCCCCCATTCAGCTCTCCTGCACTTCTCAAACCAGAGCATAGTGTAAGGACAAGGCGTTCAGAGTTGCATGTGAAAGCTTTTTACACCAGTGTTTACGGATGATAATTAAAAATACATTGAAGCACCACTCAGGCCGGGACTATATCAGACAAACCAGCAGACAACCTGTTCAGTCCTTCATGATGATAATCCACAGAATGCCCTCTTCTTGATGAAATCTAATTTGTCGTGTGGTACAATGTAAAGGATGGATATTATAAACAATGAATTGAGACCTGAAATGGAGAAAATACCTAGTGTAACAGACCACAACCTTCTGTGTACACACAAGTGCCTTTAAGAAGATGCGACAGACTAAGGAAGAAGTTTTTAGTTCCAACCAGCTCTGAAAACCTTGAATAGCTTTTGAACAATTCTGCAAGACAGTGGCTCTCAGGAAAGGGTTTGGAGACCCCTGTTCTACAGAAACCAAATTAGGCAGCACAGATGCAACAGTAAGTAATTGAAGAAACACCTTGTTGGATGCCATTTCGCTAACAGAGCGATGGGTCTGAATGGTCTCCAGCTGGTCCAAACACCAGTCAAGCTCCTCCAGAGTCTCCCGGGCCAGCTGCTGGTATGTCTCATCTGCACAGGACACAAGACACAGCAATCAGCACCACATCACGGCAGTACTGTCGTATGCATTTAACACTTGCTGTGGGACGCAGCGAGAACTTCGTTTGTGAACAGTGGGGATGTTGTTTCCTGACAGGAGGAAGTAAAGAATTGTCTGAGTGATGTCTTCATCGAAAAACTTCCAAGCATGAATATTTCAAGAACTTCATATGGAGCGATCAAATGCCTCATAAATAATGTATCTTTTGTCTCGTAAGAATGAATAATCATATTTTTTTAAACCAGAAGAAAAAATGAAATCATAGGAAGACGACTATGAGTGTTAAATTGACAAAATCATTAACTGATTTATAGACCTAATAGACCTAATAAAAGTAAAACCTCTGTGAATGTTTTTAGGATGAATTAGTACAAGAAAAGTTCATCAGTAGCCAAGTTTCCATCCAGTTTTTACACTGTTTTGTTATCGACAAAGAGAAAAAACAAACCAAAAAAAAAAATCTGCTGTCTCCAACCTGTTTCCATCCAACTGGCCTTTTACCGTTTTGATGTATCGCAAAAAAATAAATTGCCCTTAAGCTGTTTACATAATTTCACCTACTGCGCAAATCATATGCCAATAGTTTGTTCTTGATCCATATGAAAAAAAAAATACATTTGCCCATTATTAAATTAAGGAGGCCTACATAAACATAGCAAGTTTAATGAGTTTTCATGTTTTTGCAATTTTTTTTATAAACTATTTTGATACTCCAGCATCAAACCATAGGCTATTCATAAGCAGGTGCAGTTGGTATTTTTTTAATTTTATTTTATTATTAACCAACAAGATTATGCTAAATTACAAGTACAGTAAATTAAATTGGAATTGATATGTGGCTGTGACCCATTCAAAATAGCTTAATTTGTTTCCAGGGATTCATTTTATATACGAAAAAAGCAGCATAAACAGAACATGAGGATTAACATCATATCACGCGCAGAGCTTGTGCGAACAGAGAAAAACACAAGCTATAAAAGAAAAAAAGGCCCATATGCCAAATATATATTTTTTGTAAATAAAAAAAATTAACAAAATGAAAAAAAAAAAAAACGCAACAAGTAGCAGCCTATATGCAGAATTTCAGTTAATTTTTGTGATGCACTCTTAAAAGCATCCATCATCCAATTATTTACAGAAGCATGACCGTTTTTATTGTGCACAAGTAAAATAAATATTTAGAACAATTTCAAATAAAGTCTACTTTTTGAACGACTATAGTAAGCTGTTTCCACTTTTATAAGGGGAAAAAAATCAAGTGATCCTTCCGGCGCCGCATGCAGTTAAACATTAAACTACTAACTCGACAATATAATATCCTGGATAAAATTAAGCCAAATAATAATAATAATAATTTAACTTTCAAAGTATTAAAAAGATACATCAAATTAAGATATTTATGTTTGAGAGGTGACTCATCTTTTCACTATTTATACAATTTTAGATGCAATAATATGAATATGATTCAATGCCCTTTTAAACTAGGCTAAGGTGCTTTGACGCGAGCAACACCACGAACACAGATGCATAGGACAATTCGGTCATGTGACACTACATTTATTCACGTTAAAGCCCTTTTTCTCGACAAAAGGTGTTTCCAAACTATTTTTTTGCGAAATTTAAAGTATTGATATAGAAGTTAAACTGAAAAATACTGTGTTGACAAGGCAAAAACTCCTTGGATGGAAACTTGGCTAGTGTCTGACCTCACTGACCCTCACATGCAAACGAATATAACACAAGAGCACAAGAAAATAGTATTTTAAATATAGACGTTTAAATATAAAGATTTATTATGTGAGGTATAGCATATATTGCACAATGTAAGCAAGAAACTTATGGACTCATATTCTTCGGCAGTTTCTAAAGATGCAGCATTAAGACTACACCGCTTAAACTACCTTCAGCAGGTTTAGGACTGCTGTGGACAGCTGACTATCAAAGCTTTTGATATTCTTTTTATAGTTTGAAGGAGAAAAATAAATTGACTTGTTTAAATTGATTTGTACCTTTTATGAGCATTTTTGTATTTTTATTAAAAAACCTAACCTAATTAAATGTATGCATCATCTTTTTGTGCATCAATTTCATAAATGTACTCAATAAACGAATAAAGTAAGACCCTGTAGGGCTGTTACCAATCAATTAAAATCTGTATCAGCAAAATTTGAGTTTGCAATGAAGAAGTGGCACAAAATCTACATCTGAACTGGCATTTACATGCATTTACAGACTATTTAATGCAGGACATGATTGCAGTTGCAAATGCATAGATACTATTTTGATGTATTAAATATGTATGATATTTTGAGTCGTTGAGTCATTCATTCAACTGATTCGTTCAAACTGTAATGAAACACCATAACATGTTGCTCAGAGACTCAAAACTTAAATTATTTTTGTTGATTAAATAGAGCAAAAACAGGAACTACAATTTAAATGTAAGCCTGTTAATATTAATTTATTGTTTATTCAACTGTTCTAAACCTTTATCACAATTGCAACTGTGCTGGAAAATTTTGGAGAATAAACTCTTTGTGTGGTATTAACTATATAAGATAAGGAGGTGTATATTTATATATAAATACAAACTATATATAAATATCACATGGTGGCATTTTTGCCATCTTGCATTGAATTTTGAGGAAATTCTAAATGTATTTTAATAGACAAAATCAAGCATTGAAAGCATTAACTCTAAATGTGCTCACACATTAGTCTGACCTACATCACACAGTGTTAGGGTGCACTCTCTGAGTGTGTTTTTATACTAGATAATCAATTTGCACATCATTGAAACAACATTGATATTAACTCACACCCCTAACAGCAATGCACAACCTGCTCAACAGAAGAGAGTATCTACATGCTTTTGATGCTATTCTGATGATCAGATCTCATGAGCATTCAAGTTAAAGCGATATCTTAAATATGAAGAATATTTATATATAATTATTAATTATATAACTACTTTTTATCATAGCTCATTTATTTTAGAAGTTCAACATGTGAAGTTCAACAAGTTCACTGCTTATATGCTTTAGAGATCCTGATATAAACTAGTGGCTCAGGGCTGTTATTTGGCTAGTTAAAGCATCTGGTTAGGTTCCAGACCTGTTTCCCATATGGCTCCACTATTTCTGATGCTGTAATGCATTTTACTGGCAACAGTGCCTACAAGAGGAAGTGTATGCGTAATGTGAGAGACACTGTGTGGGAGAGTGCTAGTGTGGGAGATAGAAAGCTCACCAGTGACTAAGTTACAGTACAGTAAACATACCTGAGAGCGTTGCTGGGGGAACCGTGGGTTGGCTGGTCACTGGTGACCTCCTGTGGACAAAAAGATAATTACATTAGTGATAGTGGCAGAGGTTGCCCTCTACTGGCATAAATCCAGCTCACTGGGAAGAGACCGGCACTTGTTATGAACTGAACAATGGGGATCGCCTATAAAAATACTGCTAAAAATATATAATATATAATATATAAAAAAACATTTTTTTGTTAGAATTAAGAGTTTGAATATGCTTTATTTTCTTTATTATTCATCATGTATAAAATATAAAAATATAAAAAAGCTGGCCATAAGGGGGCAGAGCAGAAACAAAGAAACTGTTGCATCAAAGCTGGAAGAGCTGAACTGACTTGTTAGTGGGAGTCGTGACGTTGGCGAGAATTGTGAAGTTGCTTCTGACAGTTCGTAGACTAGCCAACACCTGCATAGAAAAGGAGACGGAAAAGAGAGAGAGCAGGTGAACAGTAGGATATCACTCAACTCCACCTCAGCAAGTCATGACAAGCAATTAGCACTCATTATATACTGTTTGCCAGACACAACAGTGGGTCTCACCTGAGCAAAAGGGGTGACTATGAGATCTTCAGCGTGACTGCGGAAAGAGGAAAGAGCAGTTCCAGTAAAATGAAAGAAAAAAAATACTATACACTATGGCAAATATTTACAAATGTCACTCCGGACCACAAAATCAGTCTTTACTAGCATGGCAACATATGTAGCGATACCCAAAAATACATTGTATGGGTCAACACTATTGATTTTCATTAAGATTCTCAATAAAATCGTTAAGATATTAAATGTAGATCATGTTTCATGTAGATATATTGTACATTTTGTACCGTAAATGTATCTAAATTAATTTCTGATTAGTAATATGTGTTGCTAAGGACTTAATTTGGACAATTTTAAAGGCAATTTTTTTCAAATTGAGATTTTTTTAGTTGTAAATAGTTGTATCTCAGCCAAATATTGTCCTATCCTAACAAACCATACATTAATGGAAAGCTTATTTATTATATATCTCAGTTTAGAAAAACTGACCCTTATCACTGGTTTTGTAATCCAGGGTCACAAACGGTCTTTTAACAGTATTCAAATGAAGCCAGAATCATCCCCAGGTGTATGGAAATAGATTCAACCCAACATCAAAACATGCTTTTTTTTAATGGCCATAATCCAAGCGGCAGTCACAGTGGTCACCGCTGCATGCTGGGAGGGTGAGCTCTTCTAAGGTTGTAACAGCATTATACTGAGACGGGTAAAGAGGGATTTAGTCAAAGTGCTTAATGCTGCATGGTGATTCTGGGATAAAAGAACTTCCTCTGAGGCCTTTTAGAAATGAAAAGTGAAGACAGTAAACAGTGAGACTGTGCTGTGTGTTGAGGGAGACAGCTTACCCCTCGCTGTTGATGGAGGAGTTTCGTGACATGGTCTTGGGGGACATGTCGTAGTCGGAGTCTGAGCGGTAGAGGAAAGATTCCCTTCTCTGACTCTGAGGGAAGGAGGGATGGAGCACCAGCCCAGGACTCGCCTGCGAATCCATAGGGCTGCGGCCAGGAGAGGGCCCATTCTCCCCATCATAGCTGTAGAGAGAGAGAGAAAACTAAATGACAGGGAGAGAAAGTAAAAATGCATGTCTTGTCATTTAGCTCAAACAATCTTTGCCAGTGGCAGCATTAGATTTCCAGTCTCTGGCCAACACAGCACAAATAGAGATGTGAAACACAAACAATCATGATTGCCTCTTACTCTAGAGACAGCAAACGCTCTCTGAATGTATAAAGAGCTGATGAAGACTGTGTCACCCTGAACAACCATTAAAGGAAATCACCAGCCTAATCAGAGAAGAATCCTCAGCAGCCACTTCACAATTTACATTCTATGAGCACACTGTGGCTTCACGCAAAAATGAAAAATCGGTTATTATCTGCTTACCCATATGTCACCAAATCCATATGCATATCCTTTTTTGTGTGTGAAATAGAAAAGGATTTTCTTTTTTAAATAGTAGAGCATGGCACTAGCAATGCTGAAATTATGCGTTTGATTCCCAGATCGTGTGCGTTAACTGATAAAAATACATACTTTGAATGAAATGCAAGTAATTTTGGATAAAACTGTAATATGGAGTCTTTATTGAGTCCTTCATGTTTCACAGAAAAATAACCATAAAGGTTTGGAAGGAGGTTTGGAGGTGAGTTAATAATGGCATAATTTTAATTTGGGGTGAACTGTTGCTTTAAGCTTTGCACTAAACACAGACATCTGTGGAGGGACTAATCCACACAGTTTTAGCATTAAACATGTGACCAGTGGAAAAGTACCGGATACAGTGTCTGACCCCATCTGGGGTTATAATAGACGTACTGTATTTGTTCAGTTATCGTGGCTCTGTGATAATGAATGAAGACTAGTCATCCGGAGAGCCTAATGACTGCAGAGCTGAAAGTGAGCATGAAACTTACTGCAGGTCATTGGTCTGTCATAAACAAGGCATATAATGCCACCAAATCCCATTATTGGAAATACACAGCTCATCCTCAAACCATTTGGCTGGGATCACCAGTAAAAAGCATTTGGGGTTAGGGGTCATGGCCAAGGTGCGAGAGAAGCAGAGCAGAGGTAAGAAGGTTTTTGCATGATTCCCAATTCCTCAGCTCGGCTCTGAGTCATGCCGGGAATTATGGGTACCAACACCAGCGAAACCTCAAACCAAAGCCTACACTTCAGAAGTGAAGCGTCAGAACTAGACGCCTGCCAAGACTTCAGTCTCTCTCTCGCGCTGTCAGTCACTCTTCCTCCCCCTCACTCCCTCGCTTCTCACAGACAAAATACTAAAGCCCCTCTTCCCACACGCAGTGCATGAGGCATCTGAGCTCGTCTCCTGCCCCTAACTGCAGAACTGAAGGTACTTTTTAGCCTGTGGCTATGGAAAGCTCCTCTTTCTGCGTGGTAGCTGGTGAGCCGGATCTGGACTACGCCTAGGTTCAAATAGTTTCATGCCAATTGTTTACATTTTTTTTATCACACAGATGTGCTACAAGTGAAATGTGCCTGAGCTGGTTCCTTCTAGCATCTGCCGTCCCCTCTCTCCACAGTAAACAGGCCCTGCCTGTCCTCTCTACATGCCCCTCGAGACACCGCCTCTGGCTCTTGACCTACACCGTATCGCACTTCTTCAGCTTCCATCTAAACCCTTCTCTTGTACAGTTCCTCCTTCTGTTTTCCCGCTCTCACACTCCTTATCTCGCAGCTCACAGAATTCCTCTCACAGCGATGGGAAGCCCGAGCGAAGTGAGCTACAGAAGATGGAAAAAAAAAAGAAAAAAAGCTTGAGGAGAGCAAAAGCATGAAGGAGGAGAGAGGAAGAGCAAGAAGGAGGGGGTGATTCATGGCCTATCTAAATATTTACATGCCCTAGGTGCATGTATGGCTTCTTCCAAAACAATTTTATTTTTCCAGCAACAACTGCAACACCAATTACACATGACAACACACAGTTGACCTTAAAGAGTCAACGTACCACTGCCTGTCACTATCTGCATAACTGCAGCAGTCAGGTTTTACCGTGCAGTCCAAATAGCAGCTTTCCATAAACCCATTTCCCATTATGAAGAACAAGCTCTTTTTTTCAGCATTAACACGGCTCCTTTCGCACAGAGTGTGTTGCTTTTCTTGCACTGCATTCATGCCTGTAGAGGTAGTGTGTGTGCAAGAGAGAGAGAGAGAGAGTGAATGTGTGGGCGCACACGAATGCTCCTGCTTTTCTGTCTGTGCTTCACTTTAATGCCTCCTGTAGTCATGTGACATTTGTGCTGCTCAGAGACTATCCACAAAGGAGCGAACAATAAGAAATAAGAAGCCTTGTCAAGCAGTTTCCCCCTCTCCTCCCCTTCCTCGTGTTGCGATTCGAGCCCCTCTCTTTCTCTTTCACCCTTGTTCTACCTCCTTCTCTCCTTTTTACCAGTCTCTGTCTTCTGTCTCTCAAAGATCTCTGCCTTTCACTGCCTCCTTCTCTGTAATTTGTGTCTATGGTTGTGACTCAGCCCAGAATAAAAAAGCAAGCAGGATGCATGCTGGGATACTGGAGTTCTCATTTGTTTATAAGGCACCAGAGACACACTCGCTATACCCTCACACATACACAATCAAAGGGCATTTTTAGTATGTTTGTCACACAAACGCATACGCACTCTTGGAAATACAAAACTGTGCTCCAAGAATACGATATTCACTGTTTTAGGAAATTAGTATAAATAGCACTCAAGTTAAATGTGTGTGTGTGTTGTGTGTGTGTGTGTGTGCAAATGGGGTGTGTTAAAAATCATAAAATAACTGTGGAAGAAGAAGCGGCAATTATCTTGCTTCAGTAATCAATAAGGGTGGAAAAATGCATTAAGCTTTCATCATAGATAATGTACTCGTAAAATACACACACAACGCACTTTTTCACACGCTGTGAGTGCAGGATATGCCATTGGTAGGTCTTGCTTTCATTCGGCGATAACAGAACCCCTGGAGAGTAGCACTCTGGACAATGACATGATGATCATAGGGGGCACAGAGGAAAGGATTTGTGCCAGCTGGGTGAGTTTCCTATAAAAGATAACACATTAGCATCAGCACATCCCTGTGCCTCTGAAAACAGACCCTTGCAAATTGATTGGGTTGTTTATGTATCTTCTACGCCTCGCTAAATGACCTTGGAGTGACTGTAAAAAGCAGCAACCTTACAATAATTCCAGAAGACAAGAAAAGCAATTACTGCTTTCAAATACAAAGGTGCCCAAACATGATGCACACCGAAGTCTAAAAATAAAAGAAACTGGTAAAAGTCTGGAGGGAAGAATAAAAATTCATAATAGCTAACACATGTGCCCCCTGAAGGCTTCACACAATGAGGACGTCTTTCTACCGTCCAAGAGGCTGCCTCAATGTGACAGCACAATTAAAGTAATTTGATAAATGTTGTACCATCCTCTACACAGTCCAGGAGAGTGCGAGTGGAGGCATGATTCTTACGTTCAGAGCCTTTCGAGATGGCAGTTTTGAAATTAATTGAATATAAATCTGGGTCTATGAGTAATAGAGCGTGTAATGCTCTAAAAGGAGTAGCTTTGAGTCACAAGGATTTGGACTAAAATACGACTCGCCAAATAAATGCATGCACTAAAACTACTCCCAGTTTTCCCTACGAGATCACAATCTTAATGCCACCATCATGTAATTCCAAAATGTATAGGTGAACCATCGACCCCTCATCTGAAGAGCTTGCCTCAACTACACACTGTAGCACTCACTCCCTATTTGCCACTACAAAGTGTTCCGGTAGCTCATTCCGAATGTTCTCACTTACAGAGCAATAATAAAAGAATTTGATTATGTTCCATTAATACTCTGGATTTTAAAAGGCTTTGGAAGTTTGACTCGAGAAGCTGATTGAATTAATTAAAACTTGGTGTACAGTATGTGAGGGACAGCATGGAGGATTTGCAGGCTCACTCTGTTATTGATTCCTTACTACCAGTAAACACAAACCCTGGGCCCTGGAGACTCTTGGTCTCCCTGAGCACATGGCAGCAGTCCATCATTCACTAAAAGTAAATTATTTAAGTAAGATGAGCTTATTAAACAAAAAAACCAAAGACCTCTCGCCAAAAAAAAACCCTTTCATTCTCTCCTTTTCAGTTAATGATTAACGCCTCCCCCGACCCCCAACCACCACCGCCCGCTTGCCCGTTCCCAGCATGGCAGCCTGAATGGAGACTGACAGTTATTTCCTGCCTCCACTTTCTCTGCTGCCAAGCACAGATGCTTGTTGCTTGTGCACACCAACGCCCCCAATGACTGCCTCCCCCTCTCCTCACCCAGACATTTAGCACCTGGTTGATTGCTGCATGCTGGGATAGGGCCAGTGTAGAGGGTAGATGTTGGGGAGTGGGGGGCAATCATAAAATCAGTGGCGACTGTATATGATGCTGTCAGATCGCTGGCTCTTTAATCAGCAGCTGATACCATGTGATAGAGCTTTTATTATGGCGCTCTGTCCCTTTGGCAGTGCATTACAGCGAACTGTATCTCATCAGTCCCCGCTCTGACTCACAGAGATATTTAAGGGAGCGTGCGGAACACTCTCTTCCAGCAGCTAGAGTCCTGGTGAAACCTGCAAGGCTCCTGATGTTCCCCCAAACACGGCGGTCCGCCGATCAGCCTCTTCCGTCAGGACAGACGAGTGACCGGCTCTCAGAGGGCAGGTAAGCACAGAAGCTGAGAGACGGCTGTGATCTTTGCCCTGTGTCACAGTCCCGCACAAAAACGCAGGCAGGACTGAAAGAGGCAGGCTGGACATGGTGTGCTTCCTGGCGTGAAGTCATCTTGCCGGACACAGTGCTCCAGTCAGATAAGAGAGGTGGGGATTACAGCAGATTATCTGACAGACAGGATCAGAAGCACCCCATTGAAAGTGTCCCAACAGTGAGAGCTCTACCATTACAGACAAGCCAGGCATCTGCCCTCAGGAAGAGGCTTTAAAGCCTTGATACCATTGATTCAGCTACACAGTCATTTCTCTAAGAGCCATTGAGAAGATTGCTTTTACTATCTATATTATGCCTGGATGCGTTTCCAAATTCCATATAAGCACATTTGCACATAAGAGTGACTCTTCTGCGGGGTGCGATGTTGGAGTCCTGTACAGACATGATGGGCTGCCACAAAACCTGTTTTACTACCGTCCTGCTCCCTGTCGGTTTCCGATGAGTTGCACTGCATCAGTCATTTGTTCACTTATTTATTCTATTTGCTTGATATCTCTATTTTCTTTCAAATCCTTGTGGGATAGCTTTCAGTTCTTATTAGACAAATGATATTAGCACACTGCTGACTTCAAGAACAGTACTCTATCTATTTGCTATAAATACACCCCAGAACATTTTTTCAGCAATAACATCAGCATTTATGTCTTTCCAAACTAGTGTGACTTTCTTCATTCCACAGAAGACAAAAAGAGAAGACTGCGGTCTAAGACTTTCAAGCTTTGTTATTAATTAAGCCTACTCACCCTCATGTTGTTCCAAACCCATAAAATATGTTCATCTTCTGAATCCAAATTAAGATATTAAAAAAAAAAAAAAAAACTTTTGTGTGCAAAGAAAACAAAGAAAGCAATTTAAATTATGTCCTTGCTACCTTTCTGGGCCTTTAATGTGGTAGTTGCATTGCTGTCTATGTACTGCAGTGTCAAAAAGCTCTTTGGTTTATTTGAAAATATCTTAACATTTTTCCATTTTTACAACATACAGTTGAGCAATTAATGACAGAATTTTCTTTTTTTAGTAAACTATCCATTTAAGTCATATGATAGCTTTATTTACTAAATAGAAGAACAAATTGTAATTCAGTAAAAGAAGCGATGGATGATTTATAAACTGACCAGTTCTTTCCTTTACAGATTATTCGTCATTCATTGTGTTTAAATGGAAAAGATCAACCATTGTCACAATTTCATATTTAGTGTTTCAGGGAACAAAGTAAGCCAAAGAAGTTTGGAATGATAATCTTAAAATTTTTGGGTAAACTATTCCTTAAAATCTTTGAAAAGATTGCCTGAAAACATGAACAACATTCGCTACCCCACTGCGCTCTCCTCTCAATCCCATTTCTGTAGTTTCACCCAGCTGTGACCTCATAACGGCAAACTTCACCCAGTGAACCCCACAGCTGTGCCACAGTAGCCATTGTAACGGAGGCAAGCGAGTAAGTGCTGTGCAGGCAAACCTCACTCCCCTGACTTCAAAAAGAGGCGCTCTAGCGACTGATGCTAGAGGTGCCAGAGACCTGGGTTCGAGACCCGCTCGGAGCAAGGACGAGTCGTGGTGGAAGCGGACCCAGGGGGTTACACCATCACTGAGAAACATTACTCAGTGGTGTTGGTGCTGCCCAAGCCAAGCAGTTATAGCCTGCCAGCTCCCTGCTCATATACTCAAATCTGACTAATTCCTACTGAAAACATCCACTGGCACCCCAAAGGCTCTCTCTCCCACCGCTACTTTCGCTCCTCTTAATACCCAGTGCACACTAACCTTTTATATGGAAATCGTCCCTGTGCATCTAGAGGCCATGAGGAGTAATGGGAAACTCTTAAGAATCTGGTTTCCAGCATTCACATCTTTTAACAAGCTTTAGTGAACTGAAATGTCAGGGGGAAGCCCCGAACAAGTGTTTGTTTTAATGAGGGTTGCTTGCAATTAGCATCTGTCTGCTTGCAACACTCAGCAGCAATTGAGCACTTCCATCCTCACTGGTTTTAGTATACTGGGATTTATAGCACATCACAGGCTGAATATATAAACAGACTGGGAAGAAGATACACAAAGGACCGTTTGCAACCGAAATGGTTTCATTCTCAGACACAATAGTTGATCTGAAACAAAGTCTTGAGTTTTGTTTACATCTTACGCCAGCGAAAACAGCCCCTAAGGTAGGCTACGCTTATCCATTTCACTATATGATGACATATTGATTTGTTAATAGTATCAATCGAACATCATTTCCTGGTGTAATGACCTAGACAAAGAAGTTACTGGGGGAAGGAATTCCATAATCAAGAGAGCAGTGGTCAGTTGGCTGACTAACAAAGGCCCTTCAGAGACACCATTAGAGACATCGCAGCTCAACTGGAAATACAATTAACACACTGATCCATGTAATGAGCCGATCAGAGATATTGACACCGGCTGGGATCCAGTAAAAGCATTTATCCTGTGCTTTTAAACGGCACATAGAGTCTCATGCTGCATACACCAAATCTGTAATGCACAAACCAGCTTCCAGAGCTGCACCCCCGCCCTGATCTCCTAGTGCAGCCCACACACAGAGGGGTATTTTTAGCGTATCACCCTGTCTCTGAGATGGAAAGCAGAACTCCCCCTCTGCAGGCTGGGGTTGCTGGGGCTCTGTTATTTTAATCCAGACTGGAGAGAGAGAAAGAGATACAGAAAAAGAGGGAGGGAGTGAGTCATCAAGAGCTACCTTTGTGTCACTGTAGAGTTGTCTTCTGCGCCACCATCATCTTTCCATCTCTCTCTGCACCAATATATCTTATGCATTACAGTCACATATCTATCTATATGTTTGTAGTGTATTAATATACATTGATCAGCCAGTGATTGTATTGATTGGAAACATTGGTTATATTATTACACTGACACCTGTCAAGGGGATGGGATACATTATAAACTACAAGCGAACAGTCAGCTCTCGAATTTCATGTTGGAAGTAGGAATTGGAAGTGAAAAGATCTGAGTGACTCTGACAAGGGCCAAATAGTGATTGCTAGACAAGTGGGTCAGAGCCTTTCCACAAATTTTGCCGGGTTCTCTCACTATACAGTGGTTAATACCTACCAAAAGTGGTGCAATGAAGGACAACCGGTGAGCTGGCATTCAGGGTCGTGGGTGCCAAAGGCGCAATGATGCATGTGGGGAGCGAAGGCTAGCCTGCCTGGTCCAATCAAACAGAAGAGCTACTCTAGCTCAAATAGTTGAACAATGTAATGCTGGACATGACAGAAAGGTGTCAGAGTGCACATGAAGTCCCCTGTCCACTAGTGCCAGAACTGTACCATGGAGCAATAGAAGTAGGTTGCCTGGTTTGTTGAATCGCATTTTCTTTTAGGTCAGGTGGATGGCTGTGTGCATCATTTACCACGGGAAGAAATGGCAGAAGAATGCGGGCAGATACATTGTAATGCTCTGGGCAATTTTCTGCTAGGAAACCTTGCATTCAAGTGGATGTTACTTTGATATGTATTACCCACCTAAAGCCTGTTGCAGACCCTCACGACAATGGTGATCCCTGATGGTAGTGGCCTTTTTCAGCTGGAGAATGGACCCTGCCACACTGCAACAATTGTTGCCGAATGGTTTGAGGAACAAAAAGTTAGGTGTTGCCTTGGTCTCAATCTGACTGAGCATCTATGGGATGTCCTGGACCAAATCCGGTCCATTGTTCAGCTAATTTCTTGGTGCCAGACACCTGAAGACACATGCTTAGGTTTTGTGAAGTCCATGCCTTGATGCATCAGAGCTGTTTTAATGTTGTGGATATACAGATATTGATATAAACCTCTATCAGTGACAATTGGTTTAAGACTGCACATCAAGCTTGGTTTCCTTTTTTGTCCTAAATATAATTTAAGTGGATCATGAAGTATTTTCATGCAATTTAGTATTAATATTTATAATATCACATTGCACTCTTTGTGATGCACTCTAATCTAAATGAATCTGTACACAGGATGAACAGATGAACAGATGGCACGGAGAACCCCATAGAAGCCAGGCTTCACTGGGTGTCTATGACGGATACCTGTTACGTTGATTCAGTGGAGCAATGGTCGCTTTTCATTGGACAAGAGGCTCTAAACACGTAATTTTGAGTCTTGCCATGACACTGTGCTTCTGTGGGAGTTTACCAGAGCATTATGTGCACGGTTTGCAGAAAAAAAATCAGATTTTTCTTTGGACAATGGGATTTCAATCACTGTTGTTTGTTTTTTCTATCATGCCTGGAAGCTCTGCTTCTCAATATGATTGTGCAAAATCTCAAAGGATCAGGACTTGAGCACACGAGCACTAATTGAAATTGAAGTTTAATTAGAGAAGCATCTTTTTAAATCAACATAAATCGTCTATCTATCTATCTATCTATCTATCTATCTATCTATCTATCTATCTATCTATCTATCTATCTATCTATCTATC
>JAUCMS010000062.1:13494437-13519011 GCA_032357445.1 Enteromius radiatus | reverse complement strand
GTGTGTTGGAGCACGGTTGGGGCTAAGATCTGCAGGATGGTAGCTCTCCAGGAGCAGGGTTGGAGACCTCTGCTTTAGGTGAGTGTAATTCTCAGCATAAGTTGCACATATAAGTATACTTGCTGTTTGTAAATAAAGTCAGTCTGCTTCACTGCAAAAGCAGGTGTTCAGCTGCCATGTGAATCTTCTCCATCAGCATCTGACGGTTACTTCAGACCTAAATAATGCTAGAATTCAATCCTCTAATCATATCTGTTACAGTAAAGGTTGTGGAAAAGCTCCTGGTTTCGCTCTCCCAGGCATTAGGCGAAGAGATATGTGCAGGTCAAAAGAGTGTGAGCATGGTGCAGCTTAGCCTGTTGGTGCATGAAGAAAAACAGATGTCGCTAACCGTGACATAACATGCCCAAACCTGAGGGCCAACGTTATCCGTGAAGCCGGATGCCTAATGCTTCCTCATTAAAGCCCTCCACTGAGCTACAGTAATATGGAGGTTATAGATGAGCACAGGAACACATTATGCATCTCATATGGGAAACAAAAGCCTTACAGTAACACTCCAGGCTGAATGCAGCATAAAGGGTTAGTTCACCCAAAAAAAAAAAAAAAAAAATTCTTACTCACCCTCATGTTGTTATTTTTTTCCTTTCATGAAACACAGCGTTTCAAAAACAGTGCAGATTGCTTTTTTCCCATGCAAATAAAAAGAATGGGAACTGGAGCTTTAGTGTTTGTTATTTTCCATGGAGGAAATTCATACTTACTTGGAACCACATGAGGGTGAGTAAATGAATTATAATTTTTTTGCTGTCTATCTTTAAGCTCTATCGCTCCATTCCAGTTGATTTCCACAGCAAACAATACTGAATAGTCTCTGACAAAATGCATTAAAGTAATGCACTTACAACGGAAGTCCGTGGGGAAACAGTTACCATGCTTTTTATTTCTTAGAATGAAAGATTAAACAAAATGTTCCATTTCTACCAAATAACAAATTGCCCAACCAACATACTAATCTATATTACAGCAGATTTTGTAACCAGTGTCAGATGTGAGATGGATAGGAATGTAAATGCATAGTTTCCATCAGGTATCATACACCTATTATCTTCTCGGTTTTGCCTCATTTCCCCACTTCTGATGTGGAGCACAGGCATTTGAAGAGGGTCTCACTTTGCAAGCACGAATTAATCCCATTAAACATTTTCAGAGGCTTTAACTTGTTAATAATCGTGTAGATCTCAGATAGCCAGGCTAATTACACAGAGCAGAGATGGAGCCGAGGGAAACCGCAGGTATCTTGAGAGCAGGCGGACATGTCTGGGTATGAGCTAAAAGGCTGGTGCGCTACTGTAAAGTGTCGTGGGGAACTGATGGATGGCACCGAGAATGCAAGGCCTTGGTGAAAGGCAGCAGTATCATTTACAGGACTGTACCCGCAGGGAATGAGAGAAGTAATAAGTGACGGCAGAAAGTCTAATGGCGGGCAGTTCATTCAGCCACTGGGGAAATGGAAGAGAGGGGGAGAATTAGATGAGTTTGCTGGTCCTCTGATGATCTTTGCAGACATGCACGGGAGTGGGAAGAAATGATAGATTTAAAGATAGGCCAGCGGTGTGATTAACTCAGCGGTGAGTACGGGCAAAGTGCATGAGAGACAATGTAAGTGTCACACAAGGCCCAGAGAAGAAAGCAAGCACAATGGGGAGCACAAAAGGCGACTGGAGAAACGAGAAAGCAAAGGAACGCAAATCAGACAAATAAGATGATAAGGAGAAGAGAGAGAGAGCGGACAGCTGAGATCGAAGTCGGTAATTACCACGCACAAAGAATCATACGGACCACGTGATGTGAAGGGAGGACGCTGAAAAAAAGCAAACACAGGCACCCATATGCTCAAAGCCAGAGATATGAGTGAGAGACACTCATCCGTCAAAAGAGGAAGGAGGGGCCAAAACCACCAGACAATAACAGAGACTCAAGTGTCGGTGGGTTTCAATAAATCAGCGAGGGATTGTCGGAGCAACAAAGATGACATTTGAAAGAAACAGAAAAAAACACTCAAACGCAGGATGCTGAGCATGTTGAGTGCTTTGAAGTATGACAATTCTGAGAATCAAGAGGGCAGCAAAGGCAAATAAACGTGGAGCCTATGTAAGCAATATATATTTCGGCAGCGGATTTGCAACGAAGATGCCTTGGGATGCACAATAATGATGGCTGTTAGTGTGCACCTGTGGACTTATTTGCATGGGGCACAAAGTATATTTACACAACGTGTTACATCCGCAACGACGATGTAATTGTTGCGCTAATTAATCGCAGGTGTATCAAATTAAGCACTTAACGAGCTTGGCGGCTTTCCAGTAGGCTGTCAAATAAACACAGCAGCGTAGTTCATCTATAGATTCACTTCTAGGTGCAAGACCGAAAATAATAAACGGTCATAAGCATCAACTGGGAACAATGTGACTTCCGTGGGCTCTCCTAGATGGCAGCTTATTGAAAGTGTAAATCCACTACACATTTAGCAGCAATAAAACATATTTGCCTCAGCATATTAAAACAACATACTGCGCATCAGGGAATGAAACTTCCTTTTGCCTTTTTGGGAAAAAAAAATGTATCTATTTTACACAAGCACAAAATGTAACCATAGCAACAGAACTGCAGGATGAGCTGTTCTTCTGTTCAGCGTCGGTCATTCTCTCCTCTGTGGTAACTTCCCAGAGTGCACTGGGGTATGGTGTAAGGGTTCAATAACGCTGCCTTCTTCCCAAGGTAAGATTTCACAAATTCATTTCATGTGAAAGAAATAAAAGCTGCCAAACAGCCTTTGTCATCTGAGAAATGGTACTGCATGGAGTCCTATCAAGTTTTAATGACTGAAAGCAGAGCCGGTGAGTTTGGGAATACGAGTGACAGTTTAAAATTTCACTGGGAGGTACGGTTAAAAAGGCTCAAAAACAGCACAAGCTATGGCTGGAAGTAAACAGAAGGATGTGATTACATTGAATAGTAAATCAAAAATACTGCCACAGACAAAAAATAAAGCCAAACGATCAATCTTCAACACCAAAGGTGTTCGGAACTCTGTTTGGAGTCATGGTGCTTCTAATAAATCAGTGATCATGCTTGCTCTGAAAACTGGTATATTAAAAAGTAATGGACAAGTGTATACAGGTGGGAAAAATACTATCAGTAAGAACAATGGGCTTCTTTTGGCTCAAAGGGTCTGAGAGGTTGAAGATCCCGAAGGAAATGCTGATTACTTCTCTAGTTGGTGTGCTCAGTCACACCGCCTCCAGTGATTGAACTGAGAGCAGATATGCCCCTATGGGTTCACTTTCCATTTTATTTAACGTCTACCAGAAACTCGTACAAGATAAGAATGTTCCTATAAACATCTACCTGGAAATGGTTCAGACCATCTCTGCCAACAGCGCTTATTTAAAGGAATTTGTTTAAACTAGACAGAATGTTTGGCAAAATGCATATATATTTTATTTTATTTTTTTCTTTGTTTCTCATTTAAATTTTTCTGAATTCAGTTTTACTGGTTTAATTAAAGCACATTTAAATAAATGTATTTTACTAAAATTGTATTTTATTATATTTAAATTAAATTTTAAATATAAAAATTGTGTCTAATTAATTCAGTTTATAAAACTTTAATAACTTGTTGAATATTTAACAATAATAATTCCCAATTAAATGTATTATTTGTATTTAAATTCTGTGGTGTTTTTTTTTCCTCTGGATTCTGGTTTTATGATTTGATAAAAATTTATAAATTACAAGAAATTATAATCAAATCAGTGCATAAAACTTCAACCATTTATATATTAAAAAAATGTATACATGAAATTTAAACAATACCTTTCATTTGTTAACAAACAAAGAGGATTGCAGGATTTTATCATTTAAATTAAAAGGACAATAAAAAATATGGTATTCCTTAAAAATAATTAATAATAAAATAAATACACTATATAAATTATTATTATTTTTATAATGAGTTTAAAAAGTACATCAGGTAAAAAAAAAATTATATATTAAACAGAACTTTCTGAACAGAACTTGGTTTCTGATAATAGTTTTATTAAATGAAATGGTGATATTCTTGTGAAGTGAATTCTTAGAGCAGCTCTGGAGTTTTCTCATATAATGGGAGGGCAGATGCTGACAACACCACAAGCGTCACGCTAGCTTTAACTATTGTGTATTAGATAAAAATGTGCTGCTCATTCGCCCAGAGAAGCAGGCCATTTTAAATTTAAAAAGTAATGACCTTTTCAGATCTAAAAAATATACATGCGGGAAATTACAAGATTCACATTTTTTGAATACTTCAAAAATTGTCCCCATTCACTTCCATTCTTCATTTCAGTTCGAGTTTTACTTTTTAAAGAAAACAAAGTAGGAGATGCTATATTTTTATAGCAATCAAAATTATGCCACAACTGCTGTTAATTGAGATTAACTTGCACTGAACCCTGAATATATTCCTTTAAGGGTGATACAAGTCTGTCACGAAAGGGTATGAACTTCATCGTCCTCAAATGCGTCACACGGCAAAACATGAGGCATTAGTGCATCATTGGGCATGCAGCTGTGTATGAGGTTGATTTAAGTTTAGCCCTAGGCTCAGAGGAACAGATGACATGGAGGGGGTCCTCTGGACTCAAAACAGTATATAACTTAAGCTCAATAAATACACACTGAGGGCAAGGCACCCTGCTTTGAGCTCCCATTAAAGGACTCCCGGGATATCTGCGCAAAAAGAATAAATATAAAAATGTGTCACTGCGACGACGACCCCCCTCCACCACCACCATCTCTGTGATGTGACCGTACATGCAAATTGCTCATTATCATCTGCGTCTTTCTCCAAAGCCTACAGCAACGCATGCGCAAACACACTCGCATACAAATACATATACATACACACCATCCCATCCATGCATAAGTGAACATCCTGATATATAGCACAAATATGTATATTTTAAAAGCATAAACAGGTTTGAGGTTTTATAAATGAGTTTTTTGGTTGGTTTTGATGTCAAAACATAAACAGAGATGCACACAAGACAACGAATAAACTGTCAGAAAGCCATTGCAGGTATTTACATCCGAAAAAAATAATAAAATCTGGATTTATTAGTATTTCTTATATCAATCAATAAATTCTGTATTCTAGCAAATCTCGGCTCTGTGCTTTCTTATGTTGTCGCAAAATGTAAACACGCTTATTGATAGAACGCATACTGGATGACCTTTGCAGACCTGTGCCTTTGTTGGCAGATCATGTTATAAAATGCGATGCGTGCGATGAGGAAGGGAGCAGATAGACATGGACGTCTCACTCTGCTTCTTGAGACATCACATCAGCAGAGCCACACACGCACTCGCACGCAGTCTCTCACTCTGTATTTCTCGCATTGTGCCGCCCGCCCACAGTAGAAGCCGGACAGTCCGAGCCAGTACTGCTGCACTAATTCTTGGACTGGCTGTGAGCGTGTCCTGGGGAAGGGAATACAAATCAGGCTTTACTATACAGTCAGGCAGAGCTGGCCTGTCTCCCAGGAGCCTGCCGTGCGGGCCGTCTGTGGCCTAGGCAAAAGTTGACAGGAAGGAAACCGGGGCTTTCGGCTCTCGGCCTCCCCTGGGGCTCACGGCCCTCACAGAAGAGGATTATTACAGTAATAATCACCCAATTTGGTGAGGCGCCACTCAACGGAACGGCACATTTTGCCTCTTCCAGCACTAACATCAGTCTGTATGCGAATCAGTCTACGTACATGCACAGCAAGCAACACCCACACTTATCCTTGAGGGTAAAAGCAGTGTATTGTATGCTACAGCATATCATGCAAACCCACAAAATCGACGTGAATGTCAGGCTGACAAATGTGTTTCTCTGTAAAAAAAAAAAAAAAAAAAACTAATTTGAGTTGATTATTTATAACAGTGCTATGCAGTGCTGTGGTAGTACAATTCAGAATACAAGGAATACAGAGCTTCTGGTGTTTCTGTGCATGCATTTTGAATCTCCAAAGAACTATTCAGTGAGCTTTTCCTAAACTAACCATCTTTTTCTTAGTGAGAAGACCATATTAAAAAAATGTTAAACCCTATAAACAACCTTTTATGCAATGGAAAGATTATATGAATGCTAAACATTATTTTTGGAACCACAGATGTCAGGAAAGAACCTTTATTTTTTAAAACGTTATTATGAAGTTTATCATTCTAATATGTATTATCATAAAGTCAGAGGTGAGAGACAGAACCACAAACACTGTACACTAAAATCATAGCACATTACAGTAAAAAATACATTATCTTAAACCCCCCATTATGTCACTAATTTGATGCTAAAGTGCCTGATTAGATGATGCTAATTTTTTTGGCATGCACATATGGCGGGTGCACGTGCCAAGAGCGAAAGCGCATATGCCATGATCCTAATATTCGTGCTTTCTTTTTTTCTTTTTTCACCGCTGCACTTTAATCAGTCACACTAGACTTTGCGGTGTCCACATCGCGGGGGCCCCGGCTCTCCAAAAACCCTATTAAGTACGCTTCTTTCACACGTTTATTTCAGCTTATTAGCATTATTAGTAATCGGTTATGCCATCAGCTGCTCATAACCGGCTCGAGGTTACTTCTGGGGGTCACGTTCGAGGCATTTCAAACTCACGCTCTCTCTGAGAGATGCTGGAGCCGTTACGCATAACGCATCATCAAGGATGCCCACGCGTCCCGCCTCTCCACACAAAGCACTGTTAACCCTTCCAGCATCATTATTATCAGTTTTGGGCGTCCATCACACAGAAATAGCCCGTTTGCTCACGCGCAATTAGTCACTCGGCTTTCTTACCGCTTGTTCCCAGCGCAGTTGCTCATGGACGCGCTGGTGGTTCCTTGGAAAGACGATGGCCAGGACATGCGGGACTTCTTAAGCCCCGGCCGGTCACTCGTGTCCATGGCATTCGAGCGCTCTATCTGTCGGTGGTGATGCCGGTCGGTGTCAGAGTAACCGCGGTGTTTGATTTTGATGGGGGTCCGTGGCTGTCTCCATAGATGCTGGGGAGGCTTGAGGGTCGCCTGTCCCTCCCGGGGAACCGGCAGCGAAAGAGACAGGCTCTTTTTAGAGCAAGGTGGCGGTTCCATCATAGTGCAAAATTAATAGATGTACCGAACGCAAGGTTTTAATAGGAATAAAAACAATATGGCTATGTATTCGTTAAGAAATCAACCCGTCTACTGTCCGTAGCTGACTAGTCTCCATATCTAACAGCGGAATGTATTGAAAGCAGGTCCAAAGGCAATAAAGATTCAGTGCTTTTGTGAGAACTAATCACAGTGTTCAGATAACAGGTGATGGCGTAATGTCGTCCTGTCTTCTTGTCATCTCCGCAATTATGTCGATGGTAAATCCAAAAAGTTCCCGTGCCTCAGAAAGGCTCCACTTTAAAACATCACGAGGCGTCGTATAGCTAGCATCCGCGCCGGTGAAGCTCTTCCCCTGAAGTTTCTCATAGCGCGTTGGGTCACTTGTTCAGTAGGGATTTATTGCTTTTATCAACCGTCCCTCCAGACTGGTTTCCTTCCGCGATTATTGCTGCTAAAGACCGCACATGTCTCTCCAAGCTCTGGTGTCTCCAACTGGAGCCATGAGAACTCTGCGATGAGGAGCAATGTTGTGCATCTGGAATTAACGGCGACTAAAACTCAAGCTCGCTGTCAGGAGATTCACCTTCCACCTCCATTAAAACCTCGCCGCGAACAGTTTCATTAGGCGAATCATGTTGAATTTTGCCTGGAGAACAGCGCGCGTGGGATGATGGATGTATGAGAGAGATCCATGCACGCGGCTTCTTCGCGTCCTCGCTTTCTTCTTTCTTGAAGCATTCGTTCAATTCCGCGAAATCATGATTGTAAACCAAAGTTCACCGATCTTCGTGCTGTACTTTAGTTAGTTTTTCCGTCTTATTTGGTTCGTATCGTTCAGTTGTCGACAGATGTTAAATTATGGCATTTGAGAAACACTCTACCGCTTCACTCAGTCTCTCTCTCTCTCTCTCTCTCTCTCTCTCTTTTCATTTAGTCCGCGCCTCTATGCAGTTTTCTCGTTCATTTAGTCGAGATAGACCCAAACAGCTCCAGTCGTCACTAGTTTTCCCCCTATGAATTGATTTCGCTTGTAATTCCATTAAGTAAACATATCGATTTTAGCAGTAATGTGAGGAGCATTTATAAATGACAAATCGCCATAATTATCTCTATCCATTTTAAACGAAATAAATATATAATGTGCTGCCTGGGGCTAATTAATTTTTTTCACCGCATTAAAAAGGGTATAGGATTTGTACAATTATTAAAGCCTTATGCAAATTTATAACCATTTATATATGAAGATATTTCTTTGGGTTGGTTATGATAGCACCTTTATTCTCAAAGGATGTCTGCTTAAACCTCTAAGGAGAATGCCTGTAGAAATATATATCTTTCAGCATTCCCATTTATCTCATTGACAGTTGCACGACTAGTGCAAGATCCCCATGTAGGCTACACGATTTCAAATCTACCATTTTTCCTCATGGGCGCACATTTCTGCTGCCAGGTTATTTTGAGCCAACCATCTAATTACAGCAAAAGACAAGACAAGGAAAATGGTTTTTAAGAGCCCTCCAAGAATCACTAGAAACCAGATTGGCTACTCTTGTATAATAAAACAAAACAACACGTTTTCATTGAAATATTCAGAAAATATTAAAACTATATTTTCGGTCTACTTCTAAATGGCCACTAACAAGGCCATGCTAACCAGTCAAACCTTCACCGTTTAAAACCCACAAATGCTTAGCTCCCCCATTAGCACAATTAAATGCCTTAATTCATATCCTGAGCTAGGTAATCCATCAAGCTAATGGCATAGCAATATTTAGGAAGGAAACATAATTCGCGAAACATTACAACAGGATTGAGAACTTCTCCCTTTACAACATGTTGCTTCCTCTTTAATCCTCTTGTTGCAGGGCAATCTTGGGTGATTAGATAATTAACCTTCGCTTTCATGCCCACCCTTTGGCTTTCAAATCAAAGTCACATTTTTTTAGCCTGACGACAGAACCTCCAGTTAATGTTTAGTTAATCCAGTGATTCCCAATGATCCTGGATGCTGTGTAAGTATTGGGAGTAGTCTACTTATACAAACTAATGAGTTGAATCAGGTCAAAACGGTTAGAGAACCATCCAAAACATTGACTGGAGGGTGGCCTCCAGAAACGGGGGTTGGGTTGAATTAATCTGTAGTTATCTCCTGTTACTGAGCAACCTTTAACTTTATTAACGCAATACCCAAAAGCCCTTAAACGTCAAAGCATATATGTTGCTCTTCTAGATGTCTCATGCGCCAGTCTCATCTGGCTCTCATTTCCGCTGTAAACTTGACAGCGGCGATATTGATACTTCACTCATAATTAGATTGCACTCACTCATGTGTCGCCCTTACAAAAGGCTTTTTCTTTTTTTTTCTCGCCGCATTGATCCTGTTTACATTAACTCACTGCTGTGATAATGGAGGTTTCTTTCAGTTGGACTTCTTTAAAGGTCACGCATCTCCGCACCGCTGGGTTCACGAAGCACAGCATTACTTTTATGTATTGACATATCCAACAGACAGACGGTGAAATATGCAAGTGGGCATGCAAGGATGTCTGTTGGACTTTTATATGATTGAATTGAATATTGGTTTTCATCACGCTGACGATAAATACCGCTGAAGACTGAATTACTGCGGACAGCTTAAACAACAGAGCTCCTATTTACATTCCCAGTGCGCACATTAATGGAAATGTCAAGCACTTTCAATTTATTCAGCTTATTCTGGATCAGAATAGGCAAATTCACAGCTCACTTACCCTTCTTTCCCCTTTCACCCCGTAAGTTAGACTGAAATATCATAGCTTACACTCTGATACGGGGCGGTGATGTGTCTTAGTCAAAATAATAAGGCCAGTGTTCAGAGTGCATCTGGTACGGCGCATCTTCAGCGAGCAGTTTGTCTGCTCCTATTTGAGCGTATGCTACTTCTCAGCCCACTCAGAAACACACATGCATAGACGAGCACTGAAACATGAAAGGCGATTTCTCAATGTAATGCCAAGAAAAGCTTTTCTCCTGGCCGGTGTCCCAAACTGTATAATCTTAGCATGAGGGCAGCGTTGGGTTTTGGAAAAGGCTGTAAAATATTAATTTGATCCTCTGAGGAATGGACTGCTAATGAATGCAATGTAAGTGCAGTTAGTCGTGCATGCAGCACCTGTATCACAGAACAGTAAATATGGAATGCACTTGGGCTTGAATGATGTGTAACCGCCTCCTACACTAGGATATGTGGTATGTTTTGTCGCTTGGCGTCTGAAGAAGCCGAATATTAGTCCAGAACGAGGCATGCCTATTTTCAGCCTTTTCTGCAGCTCTGTGCAAGAAGGGAGCACTTTGTTCCTCTTGTTTACCAGGCTGTTACCTTGTTCTGTACACTTTCTTAAACACCCTGTGCTAATACTTTTGGTAATCTTTTCAACAAAATAGGGTCTTTGTTTTAACAACCATAGAGAAGGTCATTTTAAATAAAGCATAGTCTTGAGAACAAATGACCAGAGATATGAACAATGCATTGAAGTGTTTAAAGACAACGTCAAAATTTGGGGTACACGCTTAAAAATAAAGATGCTTAAAAAGGTTCTTCAAAGCGATGCCATAGTAGAACCGTCTCTTTCTTACCTTTTTATAATCTAAAGAACCTTTTCTTCACCACGGAGAACATTTTGTGAAGCAGAAAGGTTCTTCAGATGGTTCTTTATGGAAACTTTAGAAAAAAAAATAGTGAAGCACCTTTATTTTTAAAAGTGTAGGTAAGACTTCTCATGCTCACAGAGCTACATTTATTTAAGCAAAAAAATACAGTAATATATATATATATATATATATATATATATTAAATCAAGTTCTATTTTAAAATGTAATTTATTTTAGAAATCATTCTACATTCAGATTTGCTGCTCAAGAAATATTTAGTGTTGCTTAATATTTTTGTAGAAACCCTACCCTTTCCCAGGATTTTTGATCAAAAGAGATATAAAAAGAACTATATTTATTTTAAATATAACGCAAAATTTTAGACATATTTACTGTTTTTATCAGTTTAACGCCTAATTGAACAAAATCAAAAACATTTGAACGTTAGAGAACATTAAAAAACCAAAATCCAAATGTAAAACACACACATCTAAAATTTAAACAGATATAAAAACCTATAAATAATATATTATTGCATCATCATCTGTACAAAATGATGCAAATGCACAAAAGGACATGTTTGGTTTAATGTCGCACTTGCGACTTTTAGTCTGAGCAAATTTGTTGTTAAACAATAACCAAACAAACTAAACTTAATTTGACATTTTTGTTGAAAGACCAAAATTACAGCTACGAGAAAAATACCTATGAACGCTGGCAGAAAGTAACGATTGAGAAACACAAGCACTCAACACCAGATCAATCAAAGACATTAATGATGAGTTTCTGGAAAAAGCCAACACACGAGAACAATGTGGCTTTCTGGAAGAATAACCTAAGTACTCTCCAACCGCCTAATTGCACTTTAAGTGAGTTGCAGAAGTTGTGAAAGCAGAGGCTGAGGAGTGTCAAGATGAGCCTGGAGATAGGGTTGAGTGTCATTTAGAGCACGCGGCCGGCCAGGGTGCCCTCGCGCTTGTAGTTCACCATGCACCATTACCATCCACTCTCATTACCTAGCGGCCCATCATCTCAGACGCCGACAATATCGGCAGCATTAACGCAACCCGCAAGATACCATTTTCCATTCCAGCTGTTGGAGGAAGAGGATGACATGTCAAGCCTCACTAGACGATGATTCATGCGAACCAGACGCCGCTCGCCCCCCCGAGAAGCGAGATGTTCTAGAACATTCTGGTGCGGCGAGAGTTAATGCCATCCAATCACCTCCTGCATGTTTTATTATCCTCGCCTTTCTTCTCTGTTCAGCATTTTGGGAAATCACAGGTTTCTACAGCAGAGTCAACACCAACAGTGCAGGGGGACTGTGTGGGTGGAAAAATGAAAGGCAGAATTCTAAATGCGTCTGACATATCGTCCACTCCGCCGCTATGCTTCCCTTAGAGCGCTCCAAGGTAGACAACTAGCAGAGCTTCTCCGTCCACAAAGAATTACAGAGCTTTGTAGAAAATGGAAATCAGAGCATGAGTGCACATACGTCAGAACATAATAACAGGGATCGCTTGTAGTGTGCTCGAGTGCCGTTCTCTATTAACATCTGCAGCGACATGCAAAAAGCAGGGGGAAGTCATCCAGTTAGACCGAGCTTATTAAAACTCACAGCGGTCCATTTGTCTTATTGATCTGCCTATGCTCCGTAACAGCATGCTGCTGTTTGCATTAGACCTACCATTACAGATATAAAATGGCCTTTTTAGATGCCCCTTAGATTCCGGAGTGTGTTTATTCGTCTAGTTTAGCAGCTCAATGCCAAGTGGGCAGGGGCACACAGGCTTAGCTCTGGTCAGCCAATCAGAGCAGCCTTTTAACCTAATTAACAGTCTCCGGAAGAGGCTCTCGTCCTCCCGCCTTGGTCTTCTGGGTTGAAGGGCACAGAAACAAAGGACACCGAACATAGTTGTTCTGAAAAGAGGCTGAGTGGGAAATATCTTCCCATCACCTCCAGCGCTAATTCTTTGCGGCACACGCGTTCCGAACCTAAACAGAATTCGAGAGGGGTACCTTGACATTACTCCCCGAACAAAAGGGAGTGGAAAATGTTGACATTTTCCTATTTCTAAATGATAATGTCAAGCCACCCTACGAGTATCTTCTTCTCTGAAAAATCCCATTACAGCAGTGTGAGGCCTGTATTGACATTTCTGTACTCTACAGAGATATAAATCGCAGATTGTTTTTGTTTATTGATGAGTAATCCTAATCTTCAAATCTTAACCTTTGGCGCTGACAGAGTGGGTGCAGAGTGACTTTTTCAGACGGCCAGGTCCAGCAGGGACGGCCTTTTTAGGCAGCCAAATCCAACTCCATGGTGCTTTCACTCACGTCAGAGGAGGAATTCTCTGCCCTCCAAAGCACACACACGTTGTTTTAGTATTAGGCCATATCAGCTTGCATAGCATTAAATTATTAACTATACATTTGTTCTTCTCATGCATAAGTAAAAAACAACACTATTGTGTGTGCAGTAAATATGACTTGTAATCAAATATACATTTCCCTTTTCTTTCTAGATGTGTATTTCAGAGACAGAAATATTTTAGGGGAAGATATGTTCAGGAATGTATTTCATTTTCACTTCAGAATGCTTAGACACGGTAAATTAGGAGAGAAAAACACTTTCTGTAATCCAGTAGGTTCTGCTTTTTGTCTATTGTCTGTCAGGGACACTCAATTGGCTGACGGCGCCACAAGTCGCTCACAGTCACAAGCCTTTCACTGCCGTGACTTGAATTGAATTTAAGCAGATATTAAGGTGGAAGTGTGGCGATCTTAGCAAAGATGTAACAAGAGAAGGTTAAAAAAAAACAAGTTGTGTTTTTGGTTGGCGAAGGGTTTATTTTCATTGTTGTGGGGCATAAAGCAACCGGTCCGACTTATTGTGATATTGAGGCATCAAGGACGACACCCAACCTTGCATGCCATCATAAGATCTGGTGCATATTGTTTATTCTGACCCAGAATTTTGACACAAAAAGGACATCTGACAGAATTGAACAAAGACTAACCACATTCTCTGTGACTTACTACGGAAGGTGGAATTTTCAGAGGTTGGTCTTAAGGTTTTCAGAGGATATGTTAAATACGTGATTTATTTTTGAAAGAGGTGCTATTAATGTAAAATACTAAATCAAATATTCTATGTAAATGTATGCATTTTTACAATTTGGTTGAATAATTAATTAATGAGAGACAAATCCAATAACAGGATCCAGGTCAAAGAGACACATCTGAACATAGTCTTACATTTTTAATTATTAATAATAGTAATAGATTATAAATGATTCAGACTGATTTTACTCATCCGGCCTATAATGAAAGCTTAAGTTTCTGTAATGTACGTGTGTTTCACAAAATTATTAAGCAATAACTCAAGATTATTAAGAGCATAACCATTCAATAAATGTGTTGAGATCTACAGTCAAAAGGGAAATTAAAAGTGTGCTTGTATCTTACCCTATACATTATCAATTAGAAAAAAATGTGTTTTAAAAGAAATTATCTAGATAAAAGTCTAGTCTCCCTTTAATGTTTAAATGAAAATGGCACTTTTTGAATGTGCGATATACAAAAATTATATATTGGAAACAACTTTTTCTTCAGTGTTTCAGTTGTTAAAACAACACTAATTAAATAATTAAAAAATGCACTTAGACTTTAGAAAAATTAACAAAAGCTTGCACTCAACAAACTCTGTAACCAATGTGTACAAGGCCATCTGAAGCCAAGACTACTTGACACCAAAAGCTTTGACAAAGCTGGAGGCCACAGTGGTTTGACCTTCAACTCAAAGATCTGCCGAGAGAGGTCTTGGCTGGGAGAA
Source organism: Enteromius radiatus (assembly GCA_032357445.1). NCBI lineage: Eukaryota > Metazoa > Chordata > Actinopteri > Cypriniformes > Cyprinidae > Enteromius > Enteromius radiatus. The sequence continues at coordinate 13,504,361 of JAUCMS010000062.1, read as the reverse complement.
ATAGGGAGTTCAATCCAATCAGCATTAAGCTTGAGGATACAGTAAACATCTAGTTTGAAATGTCAGAGGTATGAAGTGCGATGTCTGAGTGAATGAGAGATGTGACATAAGAGTAGATGTGATTGGAAGACCCTACTAGATGGTGAAGAGTAGGACTCCAAGCACTCATCCCTGAGGAGCCCGGTGGTGAAGCTCCAGGAGGGTCGTGAGTCGAGCGACTCTTTTTACTGACTTAATAAATCGAATTACCCAAGATGATGACACTTGGCCAAAAAAATGCACAAGCTGAAGTTGAGTCCTCTTGAATGTGTTGAACGTGAAGGAGCTTGTGGCTAGGAGGAAGGAAATGGGAATAAGATAAATAGCCAGATATTTGGAAGTGGGGCACGTATCTTGAAGACAAGATTGAGTTTCTGCCTACCAAAAGTTCCAGGTCAGGTTGATGAACACGGTTTGTACAATCTGCTGAGTTTACACTGATATCATCAAAGAACATCCTGAATTTTTGCCCAAAATGATTGCGAGAGTGTGAAAAGCACTGATTGGTATCACGATGCAGGATATTTGGGATTTCCATTACGGTATAATAAGGAAAACAGATTTATGGTCTAACAGTTAGACTTCAGTGAATAAAAGTTCAATGCAAAAACACACCAAATTTGAAGGCTTTATCTGGAGACCTTCATGGGCCTCAAAACCTTAAGTCTCAGACTAAATCTTGGTTTCAGCTTATGGACCACAGAGACCTGCAAAAGTGTCTTGACTCTGAAAACTTTTTATAAATCAAGAACATTAGCGAGCTATGAATACAGCCGTGATGGATAGTCATGGCTACTTAGCCGGTGTACAATGCAACGTCAGCTTCTTCACGAGCCACTCTGTTCAGTTCTGTTGTTTTTATGTAGCTAGGCATTTTAGCTAGATAAGCATTTTGTAAAAAGTGGGATTCTGTTGTATCTGTACAGCTCAGCATTTGAAAAGATGTTGTAACATTCAGCATTTTCCCAGGTTCTTTGACTGGATCTTGAGGAAAAGAAACTACACACAGCCTTTCTCGTGTATACTGTGATAACAACAGGTCTGAACATGATGCTGAAATTGTGAAAGCGTGATGAACGCAATAGGAAATCGATAACAGATGTCAAATTTAACGTTTATCTGTAAACTAAGCCATTGTATGGCATTGAAAACAGTCCATTAAATTTTTGCACTGTTTGGAGCTCGGGAAATGAGTCATTCTTTTCATTACATGGAAAAGAGCAGCCAAGATATTCAAATTTTGTCGCATGGATGAAAAAAGGTTGCCGGTGACGTGGGGAGGTGATAAAATATTAACCTTTGAGTGGACTTTCCCAGGCTGTGATGTTCATGTGGGTGATATGTTAAAAGTCTTGCATGATTTTCCAGTCCCAAAGCAGCAAAAAGGCCATAAATAAAAATACATCTTGTTGGCCCGAGTCAGGGATATGTCAGAGAACGTGTTTGCAGATGAAGTGTTACAGATTGTGGTGTCTTCAGGGCTTATCCAACTCAAAAGGATCCAAGAGGAGACATTGTTTTGGCACAGAACAATACGCCATTACTCAAAGTGGATTATCAGCTCCAAGACCTCATGGAGACATAAATAAAAGAGGATAGATGAAGTTTGACAGGTATCTTTAGCAGTGGATAGTTCTTGATGCAGACTGTATTATAGTTGGGAATCATCCATCCTCAAACTAGCGACAGCATACTCTATTGTCTCTTTCTGACAAAGCTTCTGCTTACTCAGAAGGCCTTCATAAAACCGACGTTTATGCCGCCTTCGGTTTTGATTGATCGCATTTATGATACACAATCACAGTGTCATAATTACCAGTGGGAAATCATGATTTTCAGAGTTGCATTGTGTCATTTAGAGAATTGTGATGCAAGGTAATGTGGTGTCGCAGTTTAAGGAGCAACTCGCAGCAAACAAGATTTGGCCATCTGTGGAGTAAAAAAATATATATTGCTGTTAAATAAATGGGGACATCAATATCAAGCTGGTGGAAAAATCTTCATCCTTTAAAGAGATAAAGTCACCCTCGAATATTTCCAAACCCGAGAGACTCAGGCTGATGATACACTGGGTAACTTTTTGGAGCAATTTCCCCATTGGTTAATGGTGCCGCCAACGAGCAACCCAGGCAGACACAGGGTCAACGACCGATCGAAAATATCCAGATCAAAATTCGGGTAACACTTATTCACTATTAACTAAGACATTGGCTTCAATTTATATAATAAGGTATTTATTTGTGCTTAATTACTACTAATAAATGGCTACAATTCTGGTAATATGCATGATAAGCAACAAGTAAAGAGACCGAAAAATTAAGTGTTACCAAAATTGGTTATCCATTCTCAGTGGGAAAGTGTCCGAGCAATGCTGCTCAAATAAATAAAAAATAAATTTATATTTATATATTGAGTAAATCCACTAAATAAAATTTTATAGCTTCTAAAATATAAAACACTTTTTATATATATATTTTTTTATAAACACTCACATTAGTCACTCTTGAATATGAGTATAAAATGGACCAACTACGCAATCTCTTACTTACAACATGTGCATGCGTGGTTTTTTTTTTCTCTCCCTGTATGTTGGGTAGATCTGCAAATGAGTAGAACTCTCTCTTTAAAGTTACATGACTATAGATTGCATATTGAATTTGCAAAAAAAAAAAAAAAAGCCTCTACTGCATGATGCACTTAAACATTAGAATTAAGCATTTCTAATACATACAAAAGGACACTTCACTTTTAATATAACAATTTAACGCATTTGTCTGCATAGTGTCTAATAGCGTTATGGATCTTAAAATAACTTTTCCTTTTGAATTGACCATGCAGTCTATTTAGTGTAGTTGATATGCATGTTTGATTGACCACACAAACATCATTAAGCTGAACTTAAATAACATTTACTTGTTCAAATGCCACAAAAACAGAGCAGAAGAGCTGTACAGAAGAAAGAGTGATTGGTGATGAAGGTCATTTTCCACATCTGAAGGTTTAGTTCATTTCACACAGCGGCGGCAGCAGCTCTTACCGCGCATCGCACATGAAAAATCATTTACAAGATACTGCACTGTGCAACTTCACTCAGATGGATACAAAATATAGAGCAGCAATTTTGATACCATTACAGACTAGAAGAAATAGAAGAACACGAGTTCAAGACTCCAGAGAAGAAAAATGTAATCAAACTCAAGCATGTACACCGCAAATAAACAAACTTAAATGTAGTAGAGGCTCACAGAGTGGCGAGATTACAGTAAACACTGCCGTTTTTAGGCACACGAGTAACACTGGGTTTCATCGTAAACCGCGGTACAAGTCAGAGGTAATGCGTTATCACAAATCAAATGTCAACCAGATTAATAAGTCACACACACACATACCAAGTACTCAATCATACGTCAAATCACATTCCAGTCTGTAGAAGCTTTTCCCCTCTGGGGGCGCAGCAGTTCAAACCAGAGGGGCAAGTAGTCACAGTTACAACGGTAAAAGTAAATGTCACGCGAAGGCACAGGTCCGGCCTGCTTCAGACTGTTGGCTCGTTTTTTTGTTTGTTTGTTTTTTTAAAAGAAAAGAAAAATATGGAGCAGTGCCAAAAGAAAAGCTAATTGGCTCCATCTGCTGGTCTACAGAGGAAAGGCACTGTAGGGAAGAAGTGAGGAGTGAATGAGTGTGTGTGTGTGTGTGGAAATACATAAGCGACAGCAGGCATACTGTGCTTTGAGCAGTACTCTGAGCCTGGTGAGGGGAGAACGGCAGCCCATACTCAATCTCTGACCAGCTGGGGCTTTGCAACGTGATGGCCGAGACGCTAACGCTTTGCAACAGCAAAACTGTGCAGGTCGAACGAGGTCAAAGAGAGGTGTGAAAGCAGACAGAAAATGTGAACGAGACGGGTGCGGATAAGACAGATTCTGGAGGATGAATATACATGATCCGTATCCTCCAAGTGCAACGCTCAGAAAACCCTGACTCTGTAAAAATGGGATGCAAAGATGGGAAATAGTGCAACACAAATACGTGGTGGTGGGGGGGGGGAATGTAAAAAAAAAAATAATAATATGAGCAAAATCTAACACTAACCCAGCATCAGAGCTCCCCATAAAAGACACAGACAGGTGACTCACTGAAGAAAACGGACAGCTACTGTAGCCGTTCCTCATATACATGATTTTCAAGTACGTAAGGCTTGGTATTTGTACATGAGGGGAAGTGTTTGTAGTGGAGGAGCCTTTTTTAGAAAACAGAACAACTATATACACACACACACACACAACTAACACGCAGCATAGCAGAAAAAGGCTATCGTCCTGTTTAAATGGTTCAAATTAGGAGAAAAAAAAAAAAAAAAAAAAATAGTACTACTTAGATGAGCATGACAGGAAACCATTTTCTTTCATTGTGGCGTCTGTTGCATCTTTGAGTTTAGAAAAATAATAAAAAAAAACTAAAAATTAAAAAAAAATTAAAAGGGCAAAATAAAAAACTATTTACAGACACATTGAAATTATATACACACACACACAACCTTCAGCAATCATCCATGCGACCGATCATCTGAGCTTCACTGGCGTCAGCTCCACGACGGTTCATTGCTCTTTCACCCTCACACACAAAAACACACTTAAAGATGGTATTTAAGTAGCAATCCCTTTAGAGCTGGTGGTTCAAAGGAAGCCGTCGAGTGCCGGTCAAAAGATGCGCTTGCGTTTCAGGTACGAGTCGGCATAGTGCCCTCCGAGACCCTGAGAGTGTTGACCTACATATCCACCCTCTGGACTGGGCTCTGGAGACGGGATGAGACGGGAGAACAGACGCTTCTGCCCACCGACCGGAGTCTAAACATGGACAGAAAACCTAAATTAATCGAACAGCCGCACTAAGAATAACTGTTGAACGCTTCCTGGCACACTAAGAAGATAATTGACAAGGAACAAATATAGACGCTAGATATCAGGGCTGAAGATGGCCTACCTTCACACCAGCACCAGGTGCAGCAGAAAATAGGCTGGAATGAGTCACTGGAGGCATTCCAACAGCCTGAAGAAACAAACACACTTATTAAACTCTTCGGGATGGGTTACATGTTTTCTGGCCATTGATGTAAAAAAAAAAAAAAAAGTTGTAATAAAGATTTTATGTAATGATGCGGCAAGGAGGATGCTTCAGAAAATGGATCCTGATAAGTGATTCTTAGGCTCATGGCCAATTCTGTGATCAAACAAGAATCGCTCTTTTTGTTGAGCCACACAGCCACTTTCGCTGCTTTAAATATGCCTGTCCAGCTCAATGAAAGGATTTTTAATAATATATAATGCCAGAATTTAATGCAATACATTTACTGTTATATCAAAGCCAGATCATGAAGGCATAGAGACACTCATTAAATCATTTTGGATAGGGACGCGCACCATAAATTTCATACTAAATTTAGAGGTGTGAATCTCTAGGCACTTCATGATTTGATTATGATTCAGAGGGCTGTGATGCAAATGATAAAAACAATTATTGATGCATTTGTTCTTACAGAAAGGAGAAAAAAAAAGGGGGGGGGGGGTATATTTAAGGATTGTAAACCTTTACCTCACAATAACAATCTTATTTAATTTAGTTTCAGCTTTGAATATCAAAATGTCTTTTTTAATAGAAGTATGCTACTTAAAAAAAAAAATAAAATAAAATATATACACAGGCACATATAAAAAGGTGACCAAAGAAACATTACAATGGATAAACAAAAAGACCTGTCATTATCTGGAAGTGCTTTAAAGTATCTGAAAGTGTCCAGATAGGTGCATTTATGGATTTCTCTCATATGATTGAGAGCATGATTGCTTTTTAAATATTACTGATGACATCATTGCAGCATATTAGCGCTGCCACGGTCTTTCACTCTAATGCAGAGACCCATTTCGACATATCAGCTCCTCATAACATAACTGCCAAAGTTTTACGTTTCACATCATAAAAGCATTTAGAGATGCAAGTGCATTTAACTGCTCACACAGCTGCATACTGCGAGGGCTCTCTGGAACAAAGATGTACAATGTGTAAGAGCGTTTGAAAGCAGCAGTCCATATATACGAGAGTTCTGTTTATCAAACACGTACTGCTCTCTAGAACAGCATAAATGATGCCTTTGTAGAGCATACATAAGGGAAAACGCTAAAGAAAACACACCAACAGCGAAGCCCAGACTGCCCTTGCATTTTGCGTCAACCATCTAACTTTATGCAAATGTATACACTTGATATGATACTGCGTGTAATTTTCAGTGAGCAGAATATAGCTGCATTTTCTGTAGCCTTCAAATTGGGCAAATTGAAATAATGCTATGTAAACAAGTCATTCTCCCCAAAACACCCATCTCACACACACACAAAAAAATAGATAAAAATAATTCACTCGCAGTTTCTTCAGCATTGACAGAAAAACATTCAGAAGTTTCTGAAGTTGAGAATTTAAACAATGTATTGTTTTAGCCAATAGTATAGTTTACTTTAAGTACCTTATTAAGCTGGGTGGAAGGGATGTTTGTATGAGCTCCAAAGCTGAAATAAGAGGACTGAGGGGGGCTGGGTGGATAGCTGAAAGGAGACCCTGCATCGCTGAAGCCCGGGTGCCTGGAGTGCTTGAGAGACAGAAACAATTACCATTTCACACGTGTCCAAACTTGGAACAGAACTCTTCTGGTGGTGTAAATGGAGGGAGGTGGAAACCGTACCTGCAAGCTATAGCTGGGAAGTGCTGCATTTTCCAGAACCTCCTGCTGCTCGTACAAATGAGACAAGGGGTCCTACGGATGGAGCGAAAAAGAGACAAAACATCCAGTCAGTAAAAGGTGAGTGAGGCAGTCACACATTCAATGAAGCTGCTCTTGACACATGAGCTGACCTGGTGCAGAGAAAACTCTGGTGTGCAAGACTCCTGGAAGCGCAGGCTGTAGTTCGAGTGGATGCCGTGGTTTGCACGTTGGTTAGACGTGTTGCCAAGCGCCGTTCTCTTCCTGTAGGGGTGAGACCTTGCACTGGCACCTAGATAAACGCAATGCTTTAGGAAATGCAACAAGATAAAACAAAACTCAAAAGGTGTGCAAGACATCGCGGGTGGACTGACCTGAAGATGGGAATATGCTAGGAGCATTGAGAAAAGGGTTCTGGGATACACCACCTTCTTTGGGAGGCTCGCCCAATATAGATGCCTTCAGGGAAAAGAGAGGATCTGAATATACGAACCAGCTTTAGGTTGAATTTGGCAACACAATGAAGACCAACAGGACCAAACAACAGCTCACGCAGAGCTAAATTGCAGCAATTTCAAAGCTTTCTTCTATAAGATCATGGCAGTAAATGTAGGCTGTGTGACAATAAGCGTCCACAAGCAGGAGCAGCCATTAGCATCTATCTCACCCCTGGTAGAGTCAGCCCATCTGCTCCTAACATCCCACTCAGGAGGGGCAAATTCAGTCCTTGCAGCGCAGGAGAGGCTGCTGGGGGAAAGCCGATCGGTGTGGCTGGGGTCTCGTTCTCTCTCCCAAGAGGCCGGCTGAGAGATGGTTGTTTGATGGGGCCAAGAGATTCATTTTGCAAGCCCAGTGCTGAAGCAATAGTGCCTGAATGAAGTTAAATTTAGAACTGCACATTAAACTACAAAGCCAGTGACTCTCCATTTGATTTCCAGGTTAATTGATAACTTGCAGACAAGCAATTGCTGTGGTGAACCTCCATTATTAGATCACAAATTAATACCACTTTTAGGAATAAAGTTGAGTTACTGCCTATGGAAGGTCATAAAGCTGTTGAAAGATGAATGAAGGTCTTATGGATTTAGAACAACATAGTAATGAAAGGATTTATTTTTGGGCATCTATGATTTCCATTTAAAAAGTATGATTATTATGCAGCGCCTGAAAATAGTCTCCAGCATTTTCAGATGCTGCGTAATAGCATTGCACCTGCTGCACACATGGTACAGTTAAGCATGGTATAGTTCTTTGACATCAACCTAGAAAACAGCTCTAGGTCATTTGAGAGTGATGCTAAAATACTAATCAGATTCAATGATCTGTGCTAAGCTATAGCTAAAAGTGCTACCACCAGACCCAGAGATTGACTGAATAGATTCAGAAACGGTAAAACTCAACTGTTTAACTCTAGGGGAGTTGAAAAATTAGCCTACGGACAAGATTAGAATGTTAATATCAGCTGTTATATTTTTTGCAACCAAACAGGGTTGTCATTAACTAAAGCTTATTTTATTTTAAGTAATTAATGATTTGTTTGTAAATCGTTTGAATTAAAAAAAACAAAACAAATAAAATTCTGCTAGTTTCCAAAGCAAGGTGTTCTAAATTACTAAAATTAAATATATTTAAAAGGAATTGAAGTCAACTAAAATAAGAAATATACACACTAAAAAGCAAACAAAAACATTAAAACCAACTAAAATTCAAACAAATAAAACCGTAACAGTACATCTATGACACCATAAGTAACACTTTACAAAAAAAAAAAAACCCTCCCAAACGTAAACAATTCTGTGTCCCAAACAAAACATTACAAACGTGTGGTACCTTGAGGCAAATCTCCCAAAATGTTAATGCCTTTAAGAGGAAGAGCAGCCAGAGGATTTTCACTCAGCAGTCCAGCCTGTGGAAAAGCAGAGCTGCATTAGTTATATTATAGAGGGAAAAACAACAACAACAACAAAAGACAATCCTTCAGAAAGACACTTGTCAATTACAACTAAATTAAAGAGGGATGTAAACTGCACACCAGGGCAAAAGACATTTGATGAACATTCTGACCAAATCTTAAAGTAGCTAATGAGGTTTTACCAACTAATTACTTGAGCTCAAAACGTCGATCTGCAGTGGAAAATTAATTGAACAGCTTGAACTAATTTGGGAAAAAAAATTAGTTATAAAAAAACAAAACACAAAAAGAACAGCTAAGCACTCAAGCACCTCACACCCACACAGAGGAACCACTCACACAAGGGAGAAGACTGTACTCTTTATTGTGCAGAATATGTGCCCAAAGAAGAGGATTCCCTAAAAGAGCTTGCTGAGAGGGGAGAAGAAGAGAGTGAGGGCTGAAATACATGCTGCTGGGACAGAGGCAGGAGATAGGGGGTGGAGGGAAGGATGAACGTACCTGTTGGACTTGGTTCTGGAGCAGCAGCTGCATAAGGGCAGCAGAGAGGGCGGGGTTTGCCAGCAGAGGTACAGAAGGTGCCGCTCCCAGCAGGCCTGCACATTGAGAATAGAGAAAGACAAATTCACTGCCTGAATTGAAACAAAAACCGACCTGAAGACGACAAAAAGGATGAGCATAAGTACCTTGTTTATGCCCAGGGTTGAGGGATGCCAGCAGCATCTTCAGCGTAGCAGGGTTATTGAGGCCAGTAAGGATCTGCATGGTGTTGGGTTCAGGAAGGAGACCTTTACCTCTGTTCAAGGCCTGCAGAAGATGAAATGTATACAAACATTGTAAAACCACAGTCATTTCACAAATTTCATTTTGAATGAAGGATCTATCATAACACTAAAGTTTTGAGAAAGTGTAGCAAATAGTTGAGTGTAGGTGCCTACCATGGTCTGGGCGGCGATGAGGGCAGCCAGCATGCTTCTTCCTGGTGGTCCTGGGGCACAGAAGGACACACGTATGCGAGTGCCACCGAGAGCTCTGCCATCAGTCAGCCGCTGCACATCCTCAGCCATCTCAGGCGTGGAGAACTCCAGCACTGCAAACCGCCGGAAATTACAATCCTGACCCTGAGCAAGCTTTATGGAGAGAGAGAGAGAGAGAGAGAGAGAGAGAGAGAGAGAGAGAGAAACTAATTAGTCATTTATTTTGAATTACCATGTTAAAGCCT